>VXBJ01005001.1:1148364-1353247 GCA_013400055.1 Nycticryphes semicollaris
TGGTTTGTGTGGGAAGGGACCTTAAAGATCATTGAGTTCCAAACCCCCTGCCATGGGTAGGGACACCTCCCACTAGACCAGGTTGCTCACAGCCCTGTCCAGCCTGGCCTTGAATGAGATTGGTGCCATTTATATTTATCTTCTATATATTTATGTTTATGTTTACATTCGTTAATTGTACATTTTAAAAAGCTTACCCACTATGATTTTTGCTTTTATATAACTGGCCCCACTTTCATGGTAACTCTCTTCCAATATTTCCCATCATGATTCAGAGTGGGCATCTGATGAGCCAGTGGCTGGGGCACTACACAAGGTGGGAGACCTAAGGTGTCACTAGAGCTCTGCAGCTGGCTGGGTACACTGAGGGAGGTTCCTCTCTCAGCTCCTCATCCTTTTATAGTTGTAGAAATAATAATAGAGATTGGCCTTTTGTATTTAAAAGGGCTCAGGACACTTAGCTAGAAGGTGGTCCTGCCTTTTGCAGTGTATCTATCTGTGTCTCCTTTCTCTTTCTCTGGTGTACCCATTACTTTGATAGCAAAGAGTTTTCATTGCAAAGAAGTGGGGTTTCATTTTGGTTTTAAGATCAGAATTATATTTTTTTAAGTTTATTGCAAAGACAGTTGATCAGTTATATCTGTTATCTCTTGCTCCAAAGGAAGAAATGTTGTCTGCTGCAATTCACAGACTATTAACTAAAAGTGTAGGCAGACTTTGGAGATACAGCAATCACCTGTAATCAATAGAAAAATCTGTCCTGCTCAGCCAAATTGCCTCAGGAGAATACAAATGCCAAAATGCTGTGACCTTCCTGAAGTTAGGGCCTCCTGGTTGCAGACAGCATTTCTTCGTTTGTGGGAAATCAAGGCAACGCTTCAGCAAAGCAGGGACTCAGATCATAGCAGCTCCCTGCTATGCCCAGGTTCACCAGAGATGTCTGAGCCAGCCAAAATGTGCATCATCAGCCTGGGACACAAAATGAATAGTTGTGATGGAAGCTGAAGCTTTCATCTGTTCTTTACATTTGCTGCCTTTTCTTTGGGTTCGTTTTCCTCTCTTTTCTTCTTTCGCAATTGTCAAAGAAGCATCTGTGAGTTTTATTAAACAAATGTTACACATTAAAACCCCATTGCTGCCTGCCAGAAAGGAAAATGGCATCTTATTTGAAAACAATATGTAATTGTTATTGCTGTCTTGTTGCAAGTTACGCCCTTGAAAAATGATAGGGACTTACTTAGTAGCAACTGATGCTGAGGAAAGGAATTATAACTAAAGCAGAAAATTAACTGTTGCATTATCTTTGGAAAGGAAATAGTTCTAAAGCAGGGAGGGTCTAAGAAATTTTCCTTTAACCAGTCTTCTAACTTAGAAGCCCACACAGAAATTGCACCTTACATATGCATTTAAAATTTGTCTTTTGAAGTATGCATTCATTCTTCTTATAGATTTTCCAGTTTGCTGATTTGGAAAGTGCAAGCGCAGTATTCTCCATTTGACATCAGGAAATACTGAAATATGCTTTGACATAGAGGAAAAGATTTTTTTAAAAAGGTAAATACAGGCAGAATCCTGGTTGCCCAACTCATCTTGACAGTCCTACGCAAGGAGCAGTGACTGGTGATGCTCGATCTTTTTTCCCAAAGTGAGGTGCTGGATGTGAGCTGCGTGTAACAGCCCAGTGGGGTCATTTGGATAATGATTAAACACCGAATCGGCACAGTGAGGCTTACCAAGATTTTCATGCTAAATGATTTGGCCAAGCCAATCAAGAGTCTGGAAGCCAAGTTCTTAGGACCTCGTTGGCAAGAAAAGAGGCTAACACATCCGTCATTTATAAAAGGTGGCTGTGAAGAATTTGCCCATGCCCTCCCACTGGTGAGAAATTTCCATATACACTGCATAGCAGTCGATGTCGTTATAGCACATAGACTGTAACTGAAACTAGCAGTGGAGCTTGTCTTCATTAAGACTGATCTACAGTTAATAGAATATAAATATGACTGAGCGTAATGGCTTAAATCCCTGACAGCCTCAGGTTTGCCAGCAGTGGATTTCCATGCATTTTCAGCCAGGAATTGGGAACATTGGCTGAGTGAAGAGCGTTTAACACACCACAGATGGTGCCTCGAGATTTCCTGTGCACACCTGCGCAGAGGAGCAATGGTTGGGAAAAAAACGCTTCATCTTCCACCTTCCTTGAGACAGTGGTGGAAAAGGAATTCTGCCTGTTGTACTTGGGGTGTCAAGCACTTTGCAGAGGTCCCATAAAGGCACCTCATCACCTTTGTCATAACACCTCGTAGCCCCTTGTTAGCTCTTCTCTTTTTATGGTCCTGTAGGTAAAAGGTTTCATCTTTATTGAAATATCCCTGAGGCTACTAGCAAGAAACTATTGAACTGAACAAGAAAAAACTTGAATACAAAAACAGATGCATACATTCGCCTTGGGGATAAATGTGTTATGATACAGGGCAAAACTCTGCTCCAGCTCTATTGAACAGCTATGCAAAGCAATCCCAGTGCAGCCGGAAGACTTCTGAACTGACGCCAGGCTGAAGGAGAGCAGCATTTGTCCCGGGTTTATCACCAGGCCCCTCACAATCACATTTTCACTTATTTCATGTGGATGGGGACTTGTTGACAATTCTCTGGATTTCAATTTGGAAGAGTTTCATGTTTGACCTTGTATCTCCAACACCGTGTGTCTGCCTGCCTCACCCACACACTTTATATTGATCCTGTCCCCTTTTATTTAAGATACATACGATGTAAGCTAGAGTAGCAATGCCTGCTCTTTTTTTCCACTTTGTTTTTGGCTTAGACCATTATCAAGCGTTCCCTGGTTTTAGTTTCTGCATTCACTTTACTGCTTTCATAAAACTGCCTTGACAAATTTGGATGACCGATAAGGGGTGAACTTTCTGTCACCCTCAGCTGCTCCAAGCTGAATTTTTAAAATCCCTTTGGAAAGAACAAATGCAGAAGATCTTATTGACTATTTTCAAACAGTTCAAAGATTTTTCATACATAAATACTCAGAAAGCCAGAGTTTTATCTGAACCCAATCCAAATGCACTGCATACTTCTGCAGGTCTCACAAGTATGACAATACCTTTCTGACCTCCACTAGGAGGAAGAGAACTCCTGGCAGTGCCAATAGCATTGCTGACAACAAGCTAATGTGTGCTTTCTTCAGCCACTGCAAGAAGACATCCCAGGGCTAAATATATTGATATCTGGTTAGTATCTAAAGTAACTACTCATAGTGACAGAGGCCACACATGGGTTGTGTGTAGTACCCAACTGAAGCAGTTAGTGTCCCTCAGTATCTTGTTTGTAAAACTCTTTTGTTCTAATAAGACATTTAAAAATTTATCATCTGTAATATGTCCTCAAAGTCAGGAGGATTAAAAGTGAGAGAAACAAACACATTACCAAGCATTCAGCTGGGTATTAAGTTCCATGACATGTTTTTCCATCACATTTCAGACACTCCCCCAAAGAAAAGAAAAAAAAAAGACAAGTTATTTCAATGTAAGCATGTTAAATAACTGGCATCTTTCCTGAAATCTTGTAGAATGAACTGCAGCTCTATGCAATTAAGTCAGCTGGCTTATAGCATCCTGCAAAATTAGGCATCTATAATGGGAGTGTTGACAAGACCTTTACTGTAGCAGCACAGTGGTGCCCACTCAGAGAATGGAGCAAAGCTCTTGGGAAATAATTAAAGAACATTTTGGTCAGCTGGTGATATGCATATGAATTTTCTTATGCTTTTCTTATGTTACCTTTTAACGGTGCTACACATAGTAGAGTTTCTTCATTACATAGACCATTTCCAATTCCAATTACTTTGAATTAAATTCAAGTAATTTCAACTAAATCAGTAGAGACCACCTAGATTGAAATAGATCCATCTGACACAAGAATACAACCTTATAATGTAATCTAGCTCCTCAAGTTCACTAATGACTGAATGACATTTATAAAAGCATTTGCCTAGCTAAGTGTACTGATTACCAAATGAAATACATCCTATTTTCTGCTGACATGATGAAATAACGATGGTTAGTGATAATACTGAAAAACCATATCCAAGACTTAACACTCTCATGCATGCCTTTTATACTTAGCTAGCTCACTACTTCCAGCTGTTCTTCAACTGTATTACTTTTTTGCTTCAAGAAGCAAATTTAGTGCAAAAGTTTGAGGGAAAGCAAATATTTTTAAATGGATTTATTAATTGTTGATATCTAGCTAACAAAGCAATCTTTTTGTTCTTTTGTCAACATGGTAAATTTAGGAGCTAGCTGGCCTTCAAGGGGACATTCTGGATAAGAAAATAATCAAACTTAAAATCAAGACTTGAAAAATTAAATGACGTAAACTAGAGGGAGGAGTCAAGTCATAAGGTCTCTTTTTTTTCTCTCCCTCATAAGTCTTCCTCATACAGCTATAATTCACTAAAGGAGTGTTTTGAACAGTTCCCCAACTGCAAGCCTTTGGACAGAATGAATGGGTGAGGGAAATGTATTTTAACACTTAGACCATACCTGGTGGTCTCCTCCTATTCAAAGGTACAAGCCTGAAAAATTAAATGTGAAGCAGATACAACCACGAGTTGTGAAGAAGACAATCACGTTCAAATCACTTTCATTGCCTTTTCTATATACTGATGTTTGAAACAGTATTGTTTAATGACACAGCATATCTTCTACCGTACCCTGAGTTCCTAATTAGTGCTTAAGCCACTTGAAGGAATTAATAAATTTTTAAATAATTTCTACAGCTAAATAAGGGGAGCCACATTCCCAATGTTGGCTGCATGTGCATCGTTTGAGATGCTTGATGCAGCACGTTTTCTATTTCATGAATTATTGTGAGAGAAAATCATGTGCTAAAGGTGTAACCCAGCAATGAATCAATAAATAGCTGTTCCTCTGAAGATCAGCTCATTAAGAAGCAGACATCTGAATGAAATAAAGTTCCTGGGGAGTCTGTGGCACCAGATATGCCAAAAAGGGAGGCATGAAACCTTGTTATATGCCACGACCAAGCAAAAGGAATTTTTACCTAGGCAGAATTCGTGGTTAATATTCTGCTCTTGTGCTTTGCTTATTGAAGCCCCAGTGTGCTTTTGTTTATGATCCGGTTCTTGTACAGCACATTTACATGCAACCGACTGCCCAAGTGCCTCAGTCACCCTGGGTACAAAATGGAACTGAGTTGAAATGCTGAAGGCTGGAGCTCTGTTTGCAACATGAAGAAACCCAAACAAAAATATCAGAACTAATTGTTGGGGTTTTTTTTGCTTTGACAAAAGCCTTAATGATAGCTGCCTTATTTGATAGAATAATTTTTTATGCGTATATTACAACTGGTTAAAAGACTCCAAGATTATTTAGGTTTTACTTTACCTTTTTTTTTTTACTTTTAATTAAGTTTGTTAGTCAGATAGCTGACTGACACAGCATTTGTTTAACTTAGCAACACAGTAATAGTCACAGTTTAATTAAATACTTCACGTGCCAATCTCCAATCATGATACTAAAAGACCACATTAAAACTAAATAATCTTAACTCCTTTAGTCAACTTCTTGGACCAGAAGAGCAGGCTCTGTTAAGACATATGGCAAGCAATTTTTCTGCAACACAGCAAACTAAAACACAGTACTACTACCATGTGTTACGAGATGCTGTCCTTTTACACTATATATTTCAAAACACACTCTGTCCACAAGCAGCAGGTACGGAGCTTGAACAGTCCCACCAGGGTTCTAACACATAACGTAACTACAGTGAACTGAAAGGAAAGGGAAGGGAAAAAAGCAGGAAAGGGGGTGGGTGAAACATGACGAATTAAATTAGCAATTTCCCAAACAATTTTTTTAATTGCTAACTTGTAAGTTGGAATTTTATGAAATGTGACAAATAAAGAAATAATTGAGCATGCTTTGCTGCACTCTGATGTGTCTCTGGTAACATATGCTAAGTAGAAATAGGTGTCTGAATTAAGTTTGGTTGAATTAAGCACCCATTCTAGCTCGAGCGAGGAATGAAGCCATAGATTTAGTCGCTGTAAATCTGCCAAAGTTTGGGCTTTTTTCTTATTTCATGGCTCCACTACCTAATTATCCTGTTGTGATATATGCACACTGTACGTTTTATTTTTGTGTCCAGCCCAAAAATCTACAGAAGCCACTATACATTGGTATTTGGTGTTCTTAGCAGACATTAGCCAACAAGAGAATGAACAGCCTAAAATTTCAAATAACAATGTTTTTATCTTGACCAAATTCTCTGCTACGGTTACAATCCTAGCTTCACACGAGGAGGCTGAAGGAGGTGTGAGGGAGAATCCACTGGAGACAGGATGGCAGCGCAATGGTACAGTGATCTGTTTCATATTGCGTATGATTTGTTCGTATTTTGCTATTGCATATTTGAAAAGGTCAGACCCAAATAAAACTGCCAAGATACGATAGTCCTCTGAGAGGACATGGTTTATGTGTTTCAGCTTTGCCAAAAAACTATGGAAACCAATACTTCATTTTGTGAATAAAGATGTAGGCACAAATACTGCCTCAAGCAGGGTGAAGACCACCCTTGGGCAGAAGTGTTTAGGAGCAGCAGTGGTGAAAGGTTGGGGGTGTGCTTTGTTTTGCAGAACATTTGGGTGTGTATAACAGGCCTGTCTAAACAGAATTGGTGTGTCTGATGGCTGATCCAATATTCCAAGGAGGTCCTCTATTCAGAACTTGTTTTCCTTCCACACTTACCCTACTTTGTGTATTGTGCTAGATTATACTGGTTTCATAAGTGGCAGTCACAGTTACTGTCCATCTGGATGTGTTTTGAGGCACTATAAAGTTTTAACAACTGTGAAGGGGGGAAAATACTGAAGTATGCAGCCAGTCTGAAGTGGTTATCTCGAGATTTAACCTACTGTCGCCAGGAATGCACAAAGCATGCTTCATAGTCAATGTAAAATTTATTCAGCTCTGTAGCCTTAATAAGTATTCTCTTATGCCAGAAGTGTTCTCTTTTGAGATAAGAGATTATCTCTTTGTATCTGTAACCTCTTAATGAATGAAAATAGATATAATTATAATATCAAAACCATACTGACACATCTCTACACATTCAATTTTGATTCAGGGCATGTATAAATGAATCAGATACTTGCTTAGCTCTTGCACTTGTCCTGTTGCTTGCTTTTTAATAAGGAGATTTTATGCTTTTCAATATCCTTTAATAAGATTTTGGTTTGCTATAATTTATTCTCATGCTATTCATTATGGAATGCCAATCAGTTCTCAAAATGCTTGTAAATGTTTGTCATGGGTTTTTTATGTTTAAAAAGTCCTCTTTTCTATTTTGGATTTTTCAGTGCTTAATAATTCCTTTTTTTTTAAAAAAAAAAAAAAAAACAGCACTAACAGCAATATACAGGATAAGCTTAAATTTCACATACATTTCATGACAAAGAACAGTTGTTACCAATGAAATAAATGTGATGTATGTGATCAGACATGGCATACCAATAAATATTTGGAAAAAAATTAAGACATCTGGAGCAGATGTCTATTACTGCTATTTGGAATTCCACATGTCATGAATTCCACATCCCAATTACTGTTATTTCCACAAATGTAGCTTTCAGTTCTCAGACTTTCCTGGTTGAGGAGTAAAACCCCAAATTCCACAGAATTAAATTCCCCAGTAGATTCACCAGCACATTACAGTAAGTGGCAAGAAAAATAGGTAGCGTTCATCTTTTGCAAAAATTGTGTCCACAGAGAAACATTTTGGTAAAACCACATACTGCATTAGGAACCTACAGTTCTAGATACAGTAGATTTTTCCTTCATGAAAAGAAAATAAATGTTATCCTAGACTAACTTACCCTATCAATCTTTAACTCGTATCTCTGTGATGATAAATTATTTGTTTTCAAACATCTGGCTAGACAAGAGCACGGTTTTGCAAATAAACTATGCAGGTGAACATCCTGAATCTGTAGAGCAGACCTTTTGAAGTCAGTAAGGTTTAGACTGGACATCTTTAAGTTTAAAAGTAGGCAGGTATTTCTGTCAAGGTCAAAGGGACACATCAGGGCACACATCTCTCTAAACTACTGTCTTCATATCATCAGATAATACATGGCTTAACAATTTTCCTTTAGAGAGCCTGGTTTGCTTGCATACTGCTTGGAAATAAGCAGCACAGTATTTTGTACACAGCCGTGGTTGGCTTTATGTCGAGTTGAGCCACCACATGTGAATGCAGAAAAGCACAGGACACTTGCCTCTGCTTTTGAACAAAATCAGCCCCCTGATCTGCTGCAGGCGCTGGCAAAGCTCAAGGCTCTGCTCGGCTCTTGCTCCAGGTCGGCACAGCCCATGGGCAACCAGAGCTCCTGTCACTGCTGATGGTGGGGGACTGCAGCCCACAACTCCCAGTATCTAATTGTAAGCCCATTGCATTCAGGATGATACAAATCAATGGTGTGCAAGGGTACAGCCACCAGTGCCAGGTCTGTGCTATGCTGAGGTTCACCAGTGTGAGAGGACATTTATCAGTACAGCATGTCTGGCTGGATCTCAAAGCTGGATCTGTCATGCCTTTTTGATCAGTGAATAGTACAAAAGGACATGGTATATGCCAAGTCCTGGTCCCCAGCACACCAGTACACAGTCCCATTACTCCAGGCTTCAGTCAGCTCCAAATCATGCTGTCACCCAGGTTTGCTCTCAGTTGGGCTTTTTTTGCTCTTGATGTATTGATGAATACATAGCAGAAGAGAAGCCAAATTACACAAAACTGTCTTGTTCTGATATATTGGGCAGTTAGTTGCCATCAGCCCCCAGAGCAAAATAATACCTGGGCTGAGAATAGTCTCAGGGCTCTTCGCACAGCAGCTGAAACCGTGCCTGCAATTGCATGTATGATTTAAGTCTCTCTTGTTCATATTAAGTTTTTTGGTACTTCATGCCTTGGCTATCCCAGATAGGCCAATAAATTTTTCTTTGCCATTTGTAAAGAGAGGATTAAACCATGTTGGGCTGGAGAGAACTTCTCCTGCTTGGGAAGGGAAAAAAAGAGATCCTGCAAGACTATCATAAGGCAGAGATGCTGTTATAACAGTGAAGGATTTTCCTATAGTTTCTTAGTACCCATCTGCAATAAATTTTTATGAGGATTTGGAGGAAATAGAGGCCTAGGATAACTAGCAGATTCAATGGTTTGGAAAGCTGTGCAGCATAGTTACTGGCAAACCTTTGTTTTATCCATCCTGAAAGGTTCTGCAGCATTATGCAGGTATTTATTTTTCTAATGCAATATTATAAATCATCGTCAGGTCATCAACATTCCCACAGTTTTCCAGAGTATTTTTCTCTCTGCCAAAGGTTCCCACCAGACCTATAGGCCTATAGGATGCTATATAAGCTCCTTTAATGGAGCATGTAGTGCTGAACTGTGCTCTGCTGCAACATTCCTGCTCACAGGAACAGATATAGGGAACAAGGCGGTCAAAAGAATTATGCCTTAAGTATACCATGAGACTTGTATTAAAGACCACCTCCAGTAATAATATGTCTTAAACCATCATAACAAATTAAACAAGTATTTTATTTAAACAAAAGCCTTTTGCGTTCACTGTTCACCTAAGAAAGGCTGATCAATTAATTTGGTTAATATATGGTAAATTATCCCATTATTGCACTGCACTTGCTATACTGTCTTCAATCTAAATGCTTCATAAGTATTTACAAATTAAAAGCTCTTCACTTCTTAAGTAAATCCTGTTGGTTCCATTTTATTTCCATGATTTCCAATATTTCCAATATTTCCATTTGTGTGGTTATTTGCCTAAGGCCACACTCCTTCTGCGGATGTCAGCGTAAAGACACCACCAGGAGACTCAAATCTATGCCAGCCTCCAGAGGACCATCCTCCAGCTAAGAATAGCTGGAGCACAATGTGCACTGGCCACTTGTCCTCCTTTGCCTTATCACTTCAGCCCAATGAGAGTCAGCTTTCTTTTCCCCCAGGTGAGTGAATGTTTCCCTTCTTCTTTCCTAAACTGGAGTGGAGTATTTTCAAGAGATGCTAAAACATTAAACAGAATTATGTTCACTCATTATTTTGTGAGAATCCTAACTTATCTCTAGGAGTTGAAATTATTGACTCTACCAGCTAATAACACAATGAAAGTCTCGATAATAAGAAACGGTGTCTCAGATGCCAGGGTTACCAGCCTCATATGTGGTTGCTTACGCCATACCACAGCAATGCTGCAACGTTCTTGTGCCGCCCTGCCTTGCTAAAGGTTAGGAGATCAAAGCCATATCCATGCTAAAGGATTTGAAGTAAAACAGGCCCTTTATTTTCAGACCATCTCAAGGGCTTTTGAAAGTGGGAGGAAACAAAATGACAGTTAATGGATCTAGGAGGGCCTGACCTGAGGATAAGGTTAAGTGGTATAATAATCTCCATACTGAACTTGGTGCTCTATAGCAGCTTCCCTAATGTGCTTGGTCACAAGGTGAATCTCTCTGAGCAAACCTCACAGATTTTCTGCCCATACCAATTAGAACAAAGCTTAGGGTTCTGTATAAACATGAGAACCCTCCCCTAAAATACTTTCCTTTTTATTCATTAAAGACTACTTTCCTCCACATTACGCTCACTGATAACCTCCCCATATTTCTCATTCACTTCTGTGCACTGTCCTTTAGTTCTCTGATATTTGCCTCCAAAAGCAAAAGATCACATTTTCTAAATCTAAAATATTGGCTTTCTTCTTTGGGAAACAAAAAAGTAAATACATGAGTTCTCTTTGTTTGGCTTTGTTTTTAGGGAAGGGAATGGTGTGGGTGAAGAATTGTTTCTTTTCAGAGTGTTGGTTGGCCATATCGGTCAGATATTTTTTGTTCTTTTTTGAAAAAAAGAAAAAAACTAGCTAATGAATTGCAGAGTTTCTCTAGCCAATGGCCTCTTAATGCTTCATTTTGAGACCAGCATAAGCAATACTATTCACAAACTTGATTAATGAAAAATGTTTTAATGTCCATATCTTCCCAGTGCTGGGAAAAATAGCTAGGCTAAATTTCGAACTTCTCTGAAATAAGAACGTTCAGAAAAGAATCCACAAGGATTTATTCTCTAATGGCTTGGGAATGTTTTGTTTCCAATGTGTCCCAACTCAACCCAGCCATACACTTGTTATACCATTAGGTTGGAAAAGCTCTTTACCATGCAAGAAGAACAATGACACACTCTCACTGACACACAATGGTATTTAAATATATATAGAAGCAATAGTCATCTGATTAAAGGAAACACTGAATAGAGGTAGGAAAGCATATTGTGCTGAAGGCAAAAAGTAAATGAAACTCTACACATGCCACATGCAAAGCTCTTCATTAACCAAGAAGACAGACTTAGTGTTGTCAGTTCAGGATGATGTATGAAGCAATAAACATAACTGAAAGTAGCTACACTGAAATATGCTATAAGCTATATGAATATACTACCTGAAATTTCAAAAGACTAGGATATGGAACAGATAACAGGATCAGTCAAAAGAAACACTGGGATTGGAGACCAATATTTGGTATGTAGACAAGGAAGGACTTTCATCTGAACTAAGAAAAGCAGAAGGAACTACATTACCAAGTAGACGGGCAAGAAAAATGGAAAGAAATTGAAAAACAGAAAGGATAAAAATAGTGCTTCTAAGAAGGTTACTAATCTCCTAAACAGGATGATAAAGACACTAAGAAATGGTTTTGGAAAGATGACGGCCACAATCAAAAAGTCTATTGTATCAGTAACAAAGGAAAGCAGACATTCTGCTTTGACTTGTCCGTGAGCTGTACACATGTGAAAGGAAGTATAATCAGAAGTTTGAGAGAGACTTACAAAATAACTCCCCCTTTTAAATGTAAGTGCTCATATGAGTGAAGGAAAGGAAGGAGTGAGATTTAGAAGTGGGTGCAAGTTGTTTATAAAGCAAGCATCAAAGACAGCGTGGGTTTGTTTTGTTTGCATTCAGAAAAGACATCTGGATAACCTGTCATCTCAGCCAATTGTTGCAGAAAACTTATTCTTCTTTCCTAAAGAAGTCATGTGCAATTGATCTCTGACGCAACTGTTGAGTTACGATCCCACAAGTAACATGAAATTTCTGTTTCTTAATGTTCTCCAGCAAGCTTAGCCTTTTCATTTAAATTAGACTGCAGTTGTCAAGGCTCATGCTCTCAGCTCTAGAAATTCTTTGTGTGGCCCACTGAGTTGGCCAAGGGAATCATGGTATAAATGCCCTTAAAGGATTTTGTGTCAAGGGACCTCCTCTTCCACTTAAGCCTCAAAAGGTCAATGTATCTTCCAGTTTGGTTGATTCACTGAACTGAGGAGGAACACAATAGTGCAGAGAAATCACACTCATCCCACCCCACAAGATGGTTAATAACTGAGGTGCTAAATGCATGATCATGGTAAGGTTTTCCGATTGACACAGCAGTCTGGGAGAAGAAAAAAAAAATTTGTGTGTTTGATGTCTCTATTTTATGGTACCATAAGACCATAAGGAGGAGCTCACCACTCTGAACCCATTCTCAGTGTTCATTCCCATAGGCACACTTTCTGACCAATACCTTAACTCTGCCCTTCTAGAGGAGCAGTCACAAACCCCACTGATTTTATCCCACCTTGTGTATCAGATAGAAAAAGATAATATCCTTTTTTGTTTAAATACTTTTGAACATTTTGCCATCTATATAAGCATGTAAATCTACTAACTCAAAGATTCATAGAGAAGAAACAATTTTAGAAAATTGCAAACCAAAAAAAAAAGGAAACAAATCTGATTTTAAAAAAAAGGAGCAGAGGGGAGAAATAAATTCAGAGTCTTCATAAAAGAATAAGAATTCTAGCAGAAGGATAATGAAACATTAGAAATGAATGATTTATGCTGTAATGGATCACTCAATATATCTTTACAGAAAGAAAATATCCAAATTACCTCAGCTTTAATAATCATATTCCCAGTGACTGCAGATGAGGAACCTTAAAATGTATTTTAAAGACTGGAAATGGTTATAAAAGATCAGAGGCTTTCAAAACTCACTGTGTACCAGGTCTAGTGAGTGCAATGCCAAGAGTAATATATGAAATCTGATCTGACAGTCTCATAACTGTCCTTTGTTTGAGGAGATCCCCATGCAATGAAAGCATACAGCATCATGCCAAAACTGCAAGAAACAGTTAGTGGAAAAGACTCAGAGGTAATGACCGCTGGCAAAGTATAAAAAGAAGATGAAGAACTAATTACATTAAGAAATCCCAAGGAACACAGTTTAGATTAAAGGACGCTCTTTTTAACCAGTCGGCTGGAAGGATGATATAGCACTGTTCATGCAGATGTTTGGAAAGTATTTCACAAACTCTAATTTTGGAGAGTGCTTCTAAAGGCTGTTGCTCTTCCACTGCTCTGTGCCATCTCCAATTTATCTAAGTATAACATAAAAAAAATAGAAACTACAGCTTCNTCCAGAATCTGTAGTAGGTTGGCAGGTCCCCTTTTACCTATAAGCAATAAAAATCAAGTAAAACCCAATCTGTCAAAGCTCAGCAGGTTTAATTCAGTCCCTTGGCTCATATTTGCTACATGTGCACGCTACACAGAGCAGTAAATTGCTATACTGAAATCTTGGAGTTCAGACCTGGGTGTGTGGTTTATCTATAAAAAGCTGGTTCTGTATTACTCTCTGGTTAGTCAGTTTTAGCAGCTGGTAACAGCACTTTACCTCGTTGCCTCCACCCATGTCCATTGGCAGTTTCTGATATATTCAGAAGTCCACTCCACTAACCATTAAGCACACGAAGAGATTACTTAAGTAAGATCTCAAGTAAAGGAGTAAGACAGAATGTCAGACATATGTTTCTGAAAACAGTGGCCTACCTTCCTTGTGAACTTATGACAACAGTAAGTGGCCTTAAGACATTTCAAATCAGGGTGTGCTAAGGCAAAATTTAAAGTCCAGTCATAGTGTAGAGTAGGCTTGTTTCTGCTCTGTGTCTTACTCCAGCAAGCTCCCAAAAGTGTTCTGTTCTCAAAGCAGGAAAAATTTGGAGGAAAATGGTTGTGATCTTGACCTCTCCACAATTTATTATTTCAATACTGCACAAGTCAAGAGGGAATGTCTGTGTCCTTGGAGGACACCCATTCTGCTAGTAATTCTTTATACATAAGTGACTTAAAGTGACAGATGAGGAAAAAATGTCTCTCAGTGTTAACATTTGTACACTTAGGTAGGTTAACACAATACTTGTACAGTAGAGATGAGAAGGGCATCAGAGATGGAGAAATTAATTTCTGCTGTCCTGATCTGGCTCAGCTTGGGATGGAGCCAGAGGACCATGCCTGGAGCCTCTGCCAGCAAGAGCAGATGTGCAAGGAGGAGGTGGTGGGGAGTGGGCAGCAGCACAAAGCAATGTAGAGTCAGAAGCAGGGAATGATGGGGAGGAAGAAGATAGATGAGGAGGCAGGTGGAGGAGAGGAAGTATGAAGAGGAAAGACAAGGTTTAGCTTACAAGTTTTGGTACAAAGCCACTGGGAATCTCTGAGCCTGTATTTAGGCCAAATTCCGGACCAATGCTCTGGGGTCCTGTTAATTGATTTTGTAACACTTTGCTAAAATTCTGTCTTGCTATTGAAGAGGAGCTTTGAGTGCTCTTCAAGTTGAAGGGTGAGAGCTTCCTCTTCTCTCAAACAGAAATAAACCCTGTCTACTGGCACCAGTTTAGCTTTGAAGAAGATACAAGCCAGCTCTGGCTGCTTATGCTCTCTATAATACATTTCCCCACAGTGAACAGAGTCCACTCTCCCTCTTAGAGTGCTTTTCAAATGATTTCTCTTCCTTCTTTCTCTACCCTCAAGGTATCGGGCCAGACCCAGTGCCAGGTTCTGGCAAGAAGAAATCCTTAATGTTGCATTTCCCCTGCCTTTCTGACTTTATGCATTTTTGTGTATTTTTTCTGATCGTTTCTCTGTCACCATCTGGAGAAGGTGTTGCCTAATGGCAATACCCCAGTAAGACAGTTTCTTCTTTACTATCCACATTTCATTGTCACAAGTGCAAGATGGGATGAGGGATGACTCTTGTGTTAATGAAAAAGGGTAAAGTTTCCATTGACTTCACTGGGGTCAAAACTTCACCCTCGAGGACCTATTGGTAGAAATGGGAAGGATTTTCCATTTTCACAGAGAATTTGCAACCCCTTAATTGTGTTGAAAACCTCCAATATTTTCTTCACAGGGCGAAGTTCGTATCTTATTTTAGATGAATGTAGTGGCTGAGCGTCATCTGCTGCTAGAAACCCTTTAGAAGTTACTTAAAACTAAACAGACATAAAAGAGGAGCAGGGTGGGAACGTGTTGTTTGCTATTAAACACCAACACAAACCAAGCTGGGCTTTTTGTCTATTCCCTTCCCCCATTTTGTTCACACAGTCCTCTTCACCCTTCAGACAGCCTTAGAATGCTAATTTTTCTAATCGCTTGGAGAATGAAAACCATTGTAGAAATCAACTGAAATATTATTTTAAATCTTGTTTAATGAGCCTGGATCCACACCTATAAATAAAGTCTTAATTCTCCCTTCTTAACTTCCAAGAGTGGTAGTTCCCACAACCTATACAACCTGACACATTCAAATTCAAAACAAATATTTGAAACTATTTTCAAAAAGGGTTGTTTTAATATGAACTGGCAGGTGGGTTTTATGAAGCAACGGTTTTAAATAAAAGTCTAATTGTCCTCTTTTCACAGATGTTTAAGATTTCTCTTCAGATAGCAGCAGATGATACAGATGCTTAGTGAAATGATTCTGTAATGATAAAGCTCAGATCAGCTTTATCCTTTCTTATATTCTCTACCCATTTCTGAACTTTAAGGCATTGAATTATTCTGTTTTTCTCAGGGGTGAAATCTGCATGCACGTAAACCTGTTAGCAATAATAATGTGAAAACCTCCACATATCAAAGATGTGACTATGTGCTTTTTTCTATCCTAGTAGTTTGAGAGAAAATCTTGATAACTCCACATGGTTTGTGGATTTTTTTTTCCTTTTCTCTTTCTTAAGTTTTGTTGCCTTGATTAGATAAAAAATAATAGGGGGCTGTCAATCTGTTTTCTTTTCAGGTCTTGTCTGTCTTTTTCTAAATTAGTTACAGCCTGCTTTTTGTAGCTTTATAGCCAGGCTGACCTAATTTAATTACCATGACTTGTGTGGCTTAAAGATAAATAGTTTTATTCAGTTTGCCTACTTTTGTAGAAGTTTTCCCTTTCACACATCTCTCTATATTTTGGCATTCAGACTTCTTGTCTTCTGTTCTTCGGTAGGTTAACACAAGGTTAGTTTTATAGCATTGTCCATATTTTCACAAAAAGGCTTTTGATGCAGTTCTGCTTAGTCCCTGCTTTGCTATATCTGTTTGTGTGCTGTGAGTCTGTGGGCCTTTGTGGGACACAAATGAGCATTAGCTGGATCTTGGAAGCATGGGAGGGAAAATACATACTCCTGCTCATCGTTAAAGCATCAAAGCTTGTTTCTATACTGGGTACTATCTAATGTTTTTTTCTTATGTGAGGAAAATACTTCAGAAATCAAAGCTTGAGACACTGCAGAAATGGGAAAATTAGAAGAGCTAGGGTGGTGCGGATGGACTGATTACCACCCTGTTCTTGAAAAGACACTTGACAAGGAAGTACAGATCTCCCACTCATCATAGGTTATATTTTTGTTTATTCCAGGGCAAATGAAGAGTAGTAAAGCTTCCAGGATTATGACCAGGCCCTCATCAGTTATAATGAGCTTAATAAAAAAATAAATTAAAAAACCCCCAAACACTAGTTCTGCATGTAGGATGTTTTGTTCAAAGGATCCTTTCAAATTATATGATAGGGTGGGATATGTGTTGTGGTTGAAAACAAGAAATAAACTTCAAAAATCAGAGCTGTGCTCTTCTATGTAGGTGTCTGCATTGGAAAGCTTCTGTCTTAAAATAAGCTGTCCCAGGATGGCACGTGCACAAAACATCTGACAGCAATTGTATTTAAACACATAAATAAATAAATATTTAAATAAATAAAAATCTGCATGTGTTGAGCTATCTAGAAATGGAAGAAAAAATTTCCCATTCAGAAGAATGACACTGGAAAAGGTAGGTAAAGAAATGCATTTAAATGGCATTTCATTTTTCAGTCATTTAAAGTTATTTGTACAAATCCATAAAAAGATGTTTTGTTCTGCAGATGAATCAAATGGCACATCATTAAAACAAGTTCCAGAGATTCAATGTAAACAGTACCTGAAAATAACTACATCCAGTCTTTGTGCATGTGCCAGAAACTAACATGCAATAGATACCAAGCAGAAACAGTATTTCCCTGTGTTAACACCTACAGCAAGGGAAGAGTTCATTGACACATCCATGCTTGGAAAATGGAGAGGTGAATCATTTCTTTTCAGTCATCATTAACTAGAAAACCTTATGGAAGAAATTAAGGGGTAAATAAAGGAAGATGTATTTGATTTCTGTTCATACCCAACAGTGAAGCAATGGAATTTTCATTAATATCAACTACTACTCTGCCTCAGCTCCCCTTAAAGCCTGTGACTGGCTTCAATCAACAGTTTGATTATTGGTCACTTCTTTTGAAAAGCTCACTGAATGCCTTACCTTTATCTAGGTCTTCCTTTCACAAACAGTGCCAAATTAATTAAAAAGCAGCCACCTCTGACGGTGCAGTGCTACCTCCACTCAGAAAAGAAGCTGCTACGACTCGAGAAAGAGACTGGCCAAGGTCACTAGGGCAGACTCTTTCTGTTGTTTTTGTTGGGTTAAAAAAAAAAAAAGGTCCTGCTGAAAAGATAAGGTTATAAAGGCTCCTCAGATAGATGGAGACACACAGGAAACTTTATGGCACGCTATTAATCTTTCTTAGAAAGATGACGTGTTGATGCGACCTTGATGAAATGTGAAGCTGCCACTTGGAAGGAGAAAAAAGAGGAAACTAGAGTGCTTCAAATACAACATTTCATCACCAAAGTACACCTATCATACTGAGACTCTCTTTTCACTACGAGAAAAATGTTTATTTTGATTTCTAATGTTTGATGTTGCTCACTTGAATTAAGCCGTTTGCGGTTGCCCCCTCCCACCTCCTCTCATAAGGGATTTATCAGAGTGAGTCTCTACTAGCTTGGAAATCATCTTTCTTGGCCTTCTGCTGTGCTAGCACAAGTGTTGCTGGTAACAGGTCAGCTGTAGCCAGAATTTTGTGTCTTCTCTATCATGGCTGATAAATAAAGATAAATATGTCGATACTCATGTCTAGACAGTGATGAATAAGATGTCCATTAATCGTGTAGCCTTCCCAGGCATTTGTTTCCCTGTTAAACCATGGACCAAACAGGAAGCTCCACTTCACGGACTTCTACCACTGGCTCAGAATTGCTACATCCACGCAACGCAACTTATCAATGTGGTAGAGACTTACTCCACAGACCTGGCTTTTTTTTTGGTTTTCGCGGTGTTTGCATGTTTTTAAAGAATATCTAAAAGGATAAAGACAGCATAGCAATTGAACTAAATATGCTGGCTCACTCAACCAAAATGCAACTGTATTCCTGTGCCTGATCCAGATCACATTTGCATCACTGTGTGCATCAGCAGACTTTGTATTCACAGTTACGGAATCACAGCCTTAAACTACACAATGCGAAAAGTAATTTACTTCCTTCATCTTTGTGGGGCAAAGTCATTTGATATGTCTCTGGCCTAGAGGCCCGTGGAATTTATTGGCACTTAGTCTGAATCTGATTAATAATGATCATATACTCTAAATACTAAAAATAAAATATGAAAAAACCATAACTTCTCTACAGATTATGTTAAACTGTGATATAAGCAGATATAAGATCTCCAGTAACATAGCTTTGTAATATAAAAATGCCTTCAAGCTGTCCAAGGATACAAATGGCTTTACGTGGAGATATGTTCCCTATACACATGTTCATGAAGTTCATGCCAAGAACACTGACAAATCTTTTTACTACCTTGTTGGACATTTTAAATACAGAGAGCAAGCAACCAGCTTGTATAACTACAAAATCCTACTTAAAAGAATGGATTGTTATGTTCCTTCCTCTCTGTCAAGGGAGAAAGATTGACCAGGAAAACAAGAGTGACAATAAATACTAAAATAATCTGAATTTCTGTTACATTTCTGTAATCACCACATTTTTTTATAACCTCACATGTAACATTCAGATGGATGTTAGTATCGTTGTACAAAGACTATCGCCATATAAATATGTTTTGCCTATGAACACTAAATACATTCTGCAGCAGATTAAAATAATTCTTTTGAGCCTTACTACAGTTTTTAATATAAATGTAGATATATAATTTAGAATCTCTTTCATGTTTTATCTTGATATTGCCAGAAGAGCGTCTTGCCCTTTTTAAAAAAGGCACCTACTTGGGTATAAAAAGACTATATTTGAGGTCATTAGCAAAGGAAATTGCGATCATTAATTCTGACCTACCACAGGTTTTAAAAGAAAGAACATACCGTGAAACTTAAAAGAAAACACAACAAATGTGTTTTATGAATCCATGTGCAATATTTTGGTTACAATGAAATAAAATGCTGATATGTGCCAGACACCCTAAAGTTGCTCTCTTGTGACTAATTCTTCTGAGCTAGTTTTTAAATTAATCTCCCAGTGCTTGGCCTCTTCCCACCCTTGTTATTAAACTAAGAAAAGCAGTTAATACCAGCCATTTTATATGCAATGAAGTAAAATAAAAACTCTTTCAAGCATTTGCTTTGTCCTGTTGATCAACTTCACCTAAAATCACATTAATGTTGCATTAAATACAATTCCATACATAAAAGTTTCACTATAATTTTTTTTCCAAATGTGAACCCTTGTTTGAGTATTGTTGGTCTATGTATTTGAAGGGAATATTCTTAAGCAACTTAACATGAAGCTACTCTAAATATTTACAAAGTTCCTAGGAAGCTGATTTGCTTCAGAACAAAGGATTACAACATGTCTGCAGGTGTAAAAAAAAAAAAAACTCAAAACATATATATTGCAATCCTCAGCACAACTACGATCAGTGCATTTTGATAAAGTGTTCAAAACTTCAGGGCCTGAGGCCATACTTCTCATATGAGTAGATTTACCTGCAAAGAATAAATTCAGAGAAATCCAGACAGAGACATCTGAGTGATCCATCCAGTCTTTTCCACTGTCCTTTTTATGTTTAATGATCTTTATTTGGAACTTTTCTTTGACTAAACTGGTGTATAATTTCAGAGTGCCAACTCCTGAATACAAACAGACCAGAGTTCAATAGCTGAGACAGCTGCTGTCCTTGCCTTTAGCCCTACCTCCTTCCTGTGTGCCACTGCCTCTGGGGAAAGAAAAGGTGAGCCAGAAGGAACAGGTAAGCAGTTCCCGAACAGTTCAAGTTCAGTTTACTATTGCAACTTACATCTACAGTTCTGATTAAAATTAAAAAAAAAAAAAAATTAATGGTCTATATGGTAAAGAAGGCGCCAGAGGTGGATCGGAACACCAGAAGCAGGAAAGACGTGTGGGATGTGGAAATGTGTGCTGAAGGACTGGAATGACAGTAATTGGCCTCCTCAAGAGCTTCTTCACACAAAGGCAAGGCGTTCTTGGCTACCATGACTGATCACTTCTACTCTTCTTTCCAGGAAGGTGTAAATCTGCTTCCTTTATTTGTCCAGAGTATTTAGATTTTGAAATGTTTTACAAAAGGCTACCTCTTACAGTTTGAGAGTGCAATGGTTCTTGATCTCGTTTGGTGCCTACAGTTTTCCTTTTACCAACCTTCATATAAGAGCAAATAGAGATGAATTTTAGAAAAGGTCATTCCTTATTTACACATCTGTCTTTGTTGTATCCTGTACAAAAATTATGTCAGAATGAGATATGCCATGAGAAAAAAAAAAAGTATAGATCAATTCACTGATTTGTATGTGGATCAAACACTCACTGCATTTGGCAGGAGTGCACATCTGATCATTACTGCAGCCAGATTCAAGAAAATAACGGGCAGAATATGGCATAGATTCCACTGCTCTGATCATGCACAGAAACCAGCTGATAGTTTGAGGTTCTGAGGTTACAACATGTGGCTCTTTTAAAGAGCAGATTGCAACCTTGAGGGGTTTGTTTTGTTTTGTTTTTCAACTGAAATCTGACATGCATTACATGTGAACATTTGGAAGACATATTGTTCATTATGCATTACATATAATTGCTTAACTTTTATAGTATGCAGTCTTTAAACTGACTTTCAAAATAATAGAGCACTTAAAACCCTTACCAACATGAGACACAATAAAGATGAATGAGCATGGTGTCTAACTTTACAAAACCTGTTTACTTTAGTGAAGATGCATACAACTCCTTTTTAAATCAGTGGTGATGCTTGGAAATGGAAGGGGTGTATAGGAAGCAGGCCGTATTGTGATCTATGAACATATATAGACATATAAGTATAAATTATTTCTGGCACAGATTTGTTTTACTCAAGATTCGTTGAACAGCAGGGAGAGATCTGATATGTGACAGTAGGCCCCAGCCAATTAGTCTGTGATAGATAAGATCCTTTCCTTAATTTGTGCTGCTGGGTTTATATGTGGTCTGTTCCTTCGGTGATTTCATGTTCCCCTCTGACTTCACTGAAATCAAATTTTTATCAGCTGGGATCCTGGCATTCTTTCCAGGTGCAGCAAAGAAATATCCCATTTGGAAGGAATGTGGGCCTTGCTTCTGTCTTATGGGAAGGAATGCTTTTGTAGTTCTACTCCTCAAAAAATCTGTGAACAAGGAAACAAACTAATTTATTATACACACAAGTGTACCCTTTCAAAGCACCACAGGGGGACTCAACCAAGTAACATCCATTAATATCTGTAACAGCATCAAGACTAAAGTATGCTGCTTTGGAAATTTGCCTTGCCATAACTGTGCAGAAAAGGTTCCTTTAAAAATAGTCAATAAAAATTTAGAAAATCTCCTACAAAATTAATATCTTGCATTTCTTTTGATATCTGTACATTACTACATTCTCAAAATAAAAGTTTTTCTAAGACAACATTCCCAAGGTACATAAAGATCTGAGGCTAAGTCTGGCTCAATCTACACTAAGATTGTTGAGATGGCAAATTCACTCCATACATTAGTTCTTGTTCCAAATAAAGGAGCTTCTAAAAATTTAGACTAGTGCTTCATTTTTCTGCCACATCAGCAAAAACAGTACCTCATACTTTCCTCAGTAAGAATTTAATGGCATAATCCCATTTTCATTTACACGCATAGAAAAAGAAAAAATTTTAAAAAAACGTAAAACCTTGGATCTTGAGGCTCTTTATAGAAAGAACTAGGAAGGCTTCATCTTGTATTATGGGAATGAAAGAAAAAGGAAGGAAGGAAAAAAGAGGGAGCAACTTTGCACACCTTCTAAGAGATAAAAAGGAGGGATGACACTCTGGAGCAGGTGGGAGTGAAGGGCAGCATTTTTTTCCATAGGGCAAGAGCTCTGGGGACAGCTCTTGGCTTCTACTGTTCCTCCATTTGGGGATTGACACTGGACATTGCCATCTTTGGAGATCCACTGATGGGAGAGCAGGTGGCTGTCAAGCATTAGTGGTCATAGGTGAATTCTGACCTCAAGAATGCCTTATAGTTGTATTTGGTCCTGAAAAGTCTACAGCCAAGAAAACAAGCTCTGAGGAATTGGATGCCATCCCTTTCCATTTACTTTGGTCAGTGTGGACTGAGAAAGGAAGAACAAGAATCACACAGAACTGACATGAGTGAGGACTGCATAGTCCCATTTTCATGCTCCTGTGGGCATACAAGGAAGTACTCTCACAGTGATACTTCATATCACTACATTCAAGTGATCTCACCAGGTATGTTTGCAAAAGACCATCCCCTCTCCTCCTCTCCTCTACTTGGTTTCCACACAAAGCAAACCATGTGTGATGGGTGGCTGGAGGATAGTTTTCTGGGCACTATAGAGATTATTGGCTCCACAGACGGAATTATCCTCAGTGACCTGGTATAGAAAATACTAGACCTAATGTTCTATGAAGCAAGAACTGCTTTCTCGTATACTTCAAAATACTTCTTAAATAAAAAAAAATTAAAAGCCCTAGTGCCAAATAAATAAATAAATTACAGTCCTTTTTGGTACAGTAGAGAAAGAACTATTTTGGAGACCTTACCGAAGGGATTTTTTCTTTCTTCTTGTTGTTGTTACCTTGATTTATTTGCATGTATCCTTAGAAGTCTCAGTCAAACTTCACACAAATATTATTTCCAACAAAAGAGGGTCATACTCCTGGATACAAAACAAGTAAAGCTCAGATTCAAATTTCTCCTTTACTTCTGTGACCTGGGGCAACTACTGCTGCCTTTTTAAAATATGCGTACTTCTCCTGTCCCTGATGATTGTTATTAATACAGTTTAGGGAAAGTGGTGATAAAGATCAATCCCCTACCCAGAAAAGAAACATTAACTGCTTCTTTCATGTCTTCCATAGTGAGTGAGCAGCTACAGTTTCAAATGATCCCCAGATGTTTACTACTTCTTGTGCTCAAAAGCAGTTTAGGTTTTCTCCAGAGCAGCTGTGCCACATTGGGTATTTCTGGTTATCCTGCAGACTTCAACCTCTTGTCCTCTGAAGAAAATGTAAAGGTCAAACAGAAAGCCTGTGTGGTGTAGAAGTCCCCAGTGAAAAATAAACCAAAGATGGTCTCATACCATTGGCGATCTTAAGCTATGCCTCTACATGGTAAACAAAATATTCAAGGAATTCCTATAGAGATAGGTATGTGAACATTACAGGCTTTTCACTTAATTACAGAAAGGTTTAATGATTCCAGTAAAAGAATAATTGCTCAAGTCTCTCACAAAACCCATGGGGTTTTTTTAGTTCTTTACAGTACCATTTTCCTATTTCTTTATTGTTACTCACAGCTTGGATTTCTCCTCCCTGAGTCCTCCTGTCTGGAATCCTTATTTCATGTGGTCACAAATTTCTGCCAGTTTGGCCATTATTGGTATCCTTGTTCACTGTATGCCTCAGTATGTCTCCTTGTGAGCTGAAATAGCTGAGAAGAGGGTGGCATGGCTGACTGGTTAGAGTAGCTGCACACCAGAGGCAGAAAGGCATTTATTAAGTGTGGGAATCTCATTCACAGTATTAGCCTAACCTCAGGCTTGTAAATCATAATGTCGGAAAACGCCACTAAGCCACTGAAAACAGCTGAGGAATTAAACTCAAACTTTAGTAGACATTTTCAAAGCTTAAAACCTGCTTCCAGAATCCCTGGTTACATAGCTAAAATAATGACATGGGTGGAAGTATAAAGAGATTAGTACTGTGCAAATAGATTTCAGGACCAGTGTATAATAATGTAGATTTGGAATCAGAGATATGTGTTATCTGTTCTTTTATTCTTGGTCTGGCTTTTGAGCACAGTGTGACCTGATAAAGTTCACTCTTTTCTGTGTCTCTGAACTAAGTGAAGATCCAGAAAATTGAAGCGAATCAGCCACCCTAATTATCTTTAAAAAAGAAGGGGGGGAAGAGGTAACTCGGGAAATTGTAGTACAGACAACACAATTTGACTATCTGCGAAAACATCTGGAAAAATTAATACAATCAATTTACAGGCACCTAGTGTTCCGTAAACTGAAAAGCAAAGATTTATCAAAACTAAATGCTTACCTAGCTTACTTTCTTTCACTTACAGCTGGCCTGGTGAAAAGTGGGAGGATTGCAATGTATATTTGTATGGCATAACAAAGTTTTTGACACAGTCCAGCATAGAAGTCCCAGAAGCACATTGGGAGAGATGGTCAAGATTAAATGAGAGATGCACAGTTGTTCAAGGAAAGAAATACTCAGAAACTTGTTATCAGTAGTTCACTTGCGTACAAAGAGATACTAAACAAGAGAGTTTACCTTGTGTATATGGTGCACGTATGACAGAATGTCCTGCTTTGAGGTAAAATGAAACAATTTTCTGGTTTACAGTTTTAGTTTTTTAGCTGGGCCTCTTCTAACTAACTAAACTCTGAAACCACAACGCAGTGGTTTTTACAGTATATTTTACAATAGGAACAAACAGCAATTACAATATTAACATTAATAAACACAGTAAAAAAATATCTTCCAAAGCACATAATTTTCTGGAAACCCTTAATGTGATAGAATGGATTCTTTTCTTGAATTTAAAATATATTCTTTCCTGCCTTTCTTATGTATTTTTTTATCAGATACATGGAAAAGCATGAATTAAACTTTCAAGTTTTACAGTTTACCATGTCATCTGTTCCTGAGGTCAGTGAAACATAAATACAATAAGGAAAATCCTATGTGTGATTGGCAAGTTAGGTAATCAGGAACCACAAGGAGGAGCGATCAAAACATTCTCCTTTTTACATATAGATTATTCTTATATATTCTCATTATATATAGATTATTCATGCCCTAGAGAGTGACTGCTGTGAGGTACTCTACTCTTACACCATTGAAAAATGCATTGTTTTAGAGATTAAATAGTGCTTATATCAGAAAGCTATATACTATACTAAACCTGACCCTCATGAGCCTTTAAAAATTTTAATATCCAGAAACAAAACCAAAAATTTCCCCTTGTCGTATCACTGAAGATAAACTGACCAGCTCATGCTGCTATCTTGAAGAGTTATGATGGCTGCAGAACCTCTGGGATCGAAGGTTGTTGACCTTAGATGCACTGTTTTCATATATATAAATACCAAACATCTATAGCTATACCTAATATTATACATCTAGTATACTCTAAACAGTATGAACCTATTAGAAGACTAAACGATCTTATTCTTTCATCTCTCCATCACTGATCTTTCAAAAATGCAAAATAATGAGGGAGTATAGTCCACTTAATTTGTAAACATGACAACAGCTACCAGGAAAAAACTGAAATAAATAATATATTTCTCCTTATCTAGTGCATACTCTATGATTTCCCACGTGTCCAGGTAAAGTCACTATGGAAAAAATCAAGTTTAAGCTATTCAGCAGCAGCTGTATTCCATGAATAGGACACTAAGCTGTTTGTGTACTTGAACTTTATAATTGTGGCTTCCCACTGAAAGAAACATTAGAACCAAAAGCTAATTGGTAGCACTTATGTAAATACCTGAAAAATATGGATGGATGAAGGAAAAAAAAGCACTCCAAGTTAGAAAATGTTTATAACACTAATAGATAGTTACAAGCAAGAAACAGAAAAGCGTGTTAGGCTCAGAACACAATAAATAGCAAGATTAAGAATAATAAGAACAATTTCCATTCTACTCTTTCCTTTGCACTTAATTAGTCCCTGGTGATGTGAAGATTTACCTTTACTAATGCTTAGTCCCACTGGAAGCAATTAACGCTGATAAAACCAGGCACTATCCAGGAGCTTTAAACAGATTATTACCTGAAGAGCCCAACAATTTTGTTATTGCTAGCCAGGTAAATAAAGACAGAAGGAGATCATGCTGTACAGGATATTAAAATTTTTTACCTTCTTGGTATGCACTGCTCCTTTCCCTCTCTTCTTCTGAGAAACATTACCCAGAGGATTTAGTGGTGCATGAACAGCAGAGATGGAGAAACAATACCCCAAATCATGGTAGGACTCAAAACCAATCTCCTACACCTGATGCACCTATGTGGTATATATAACAGAGGATGTAATGAAAATCAAAAGCCTCTGATCCTAATTTCCAGGCAATTATTCTGACTGAGCACTCAAATAACTCAGATGAGCTCCTCTTTTTAATTAATCCAAAGATGCCAATATGACTTAATTGGATCAGACCACATGGAAATTAAATATTTACATATATTGTTAAAAGTATTCTTTCATGCCAAATAGCCAGGCTTAAAATCAACTTCTCTAGTCATTGTCATGGTCAAAATTAACCAAGTTATTAAGTCTTTGTAGGAACAGAACTAAAATACTATCTGAAAGGTATTTTGAACAGACTCCATGATCATGGTATGTTTTGTGAGGCTTCCACGGTCTTTATTGTGTTAGAAGAAAGCTGTGGAATTTGGCTCTGTTTAGTATAACTTTTGTCACATAGACTTACAGTTATATTACTTTACATACAGTCTAACAGTATGTATGTCATACAGTCTATTGCTCAGGTTCCAGTCAGTATCTAGTTTCGGACAGCCCTGTGTTCTCTCCTTCCTACTGCATCAGCGGTATCATTTAGACAACACAACCGTGTGCGTTTTTAGTATCTGCCTAAGGGGTTTTTAAATCTTAATATTACAATATTCTGCATTGCATGAAATAATTTGGCCTTACTATCTTTGATGATACTGAGAATGTAGCAAGGTGGCCCGTGCACGCAATAATGTGTTCCCACAGTGGGAGCAAGACTTTTAAGCAAGTAAGACTGTTGTTTAAGACTGAATAAGACTGTTTTAATACAGCACAGCTCTTCCAATCCAGTAACCTGGCTCAAAATAAAGCTCCTCCTTATTCCACTGGTAAAATATTACACGAACAGAACAGTACCTAGTTCATATGTGAAACATTTTCATCTGTTAGCATATAAACATTAATAAACGTCGAGTTAATAAACTGTTAATAGTGGATTAATATTACTCATAGCTTTGTTCAAATTGAACTGTGAATTCACTTATTCAAATTTTCCCGATTATAGACAAATTTTATTTTATGGCAAAATCATGTTACTTACTGATAGATTTCACTCAGCTCATCAAAAACAGGTGAGAAGGCTCTGACATGCATACACCACGGACAGAGGTCTTCCAATGTAAAGAGGCCAACCTTCCATGCTGAGAAAACTGAAAAAAATAATAAAGTGCATAGTTGATTGTCTATTTATTGGGAAAAGGCACACATGTAAGTCTAAGAATTAAATACAAATTGGCATATCTTTTCCATAACCCTAAAACGGGATTGTGAAAGAGACACTAAAATGTCTATTTTACAACTATGCTGACAATTTGGTATTGTGGCTTGCTGAGATAAAATGGTAGAAAAGCTGGAAAGCAATTTCACTAATACTTTCTACACTGTTACTCCTGCTTATGATCCACTTTATTTCAAGTTTTCTTTCCCCATTTCCAAGTCTTTCACCTTTTTGCCTTAGCACCTTAAAAGAAATCTTTCATTTACAGATTTCTATTTTTTTCCCCTTTTTTGGCCTGTTTCATTTTCCTCCCATTTTAGCTCTGGGGGAATAAATTTTCAAAATTAGCTAGATAGCTATAGAGGAGAAAAATGAGAACATGGGAAAAAATACATATAATAATTTTTTTTACCAATTGCAGAAATTACCTCAATGTTGTAAAATCCATTTCATTGAGGGGGATCCTAGTTTAAAAAGAAAGTCTGCTGTCAGTTATTACATTTTTTTCTCCAAAATACTGATCAGCTCAATTATAATTAATTATGGGACCACCTGGTTGCTTGCAACATCAGAGATTTCCTGACTCCTCATGAGCCAAGTTGTCTTATAAGCAAGAAAAACTTATTTTACAGAATTGTGTAGGCCATCCAGTAAGGACATCCAGAGAAACATAACAGAAATGAGCTTCCAGTCACACACCTTCTTAAGATTAGCTGGCTAGTAATAGTCACAAGGCAGGAATCAACAGTCCTCTCCTGCCTCTGACAATATGTTACATCCATGGCTCTTTGTAGGAATTAAGATACAAGGTCTTCATTCACCCTTCAAGCACATAAGGCAACGGCATGCCTTGATGTGGCCATGACCGCAATGGGACTTAATTGTATGCTTATAATTAAAAAAGGATATATGAACTTCTCCGAACAGGACCAGGTTCCATCAAAACCTCCTTCTGTCTGCCATCACCAGGAAAGACTATTGCAAACCTGTTATTATTAAAGCTGACAAGATTGTGGGGCTTTTTACATTTTCTTTCATGTCCAAAATCATTCAGATGTCTTTTTTGAGTGTTATTTTTTCCATCTGATTTCTCAATGAGAATGCAGCTGAAGTGTGACCCCAACCCTTTCTTTTTTTTTTTTTTAATTTTTTACTGCTTCCCACAAGTTTTAAGATAGGAAATAATAGCAAACTTATTGGTCTTGAAGGCAATCCCTAGTGGTACACATTTTAACTGGGGTATAGCTGTTAATATGTCTGTGATATAATTCCCCTCAAGTGAAAGTTAGCCAGAGAATCCACTTACTCAAAGCAAAATAATGGCTAGGGCAAACATCCTGGGATCTGTAAAATCTACTGTTTCTAAAATTAATCTCCTTTACTCCATGAAAGAAGGCTACAAGAATTATACACCTGGGAAGTTGCAAAGAACACCATATAATATAGTGTTATATATAACATAGTGTTATATATAACATAGTGTTAGTGAAAACGGACCAAATTCCTTCTTCCTGCAAACTTCTCAAGACCACACAAACTTCTCAAGTTACAAAAGCAGTGGGTTTGGCCTGCAGCACCTGATGGGTGACTGGTGTAGCAGATCTTAGGGACACCACACAGCATTATTGTAGGTTATAATTTTGTAATAGAAAATGAACAGCTTTAGGAAGGTGTACAGTAAAATGATATGATGTACCTTCGCAACACTGGGACTTTCCGGCATAGTCTGGCCTACTTCTGTGACTAGGTTTGAAACCATTAAGGTATGGTTAGTGGCAGAGTAA
The DNA here is from genome assembly GCA_013400055.1 of Nycticryphes semicollaris. Lineage (NCBI taxonomy): Eukaryota > Metazoa > Chordata > Aves > Charadriiformes > Rostratulidae > Nycticryphes > Nycticryphes semicollaris. The sequence goes on from VXBJ01005001.1 coordinate 1,178,212, forward strand.
CTGAGTCTACAAATTGCTCCATTGTGCTACCCACCCACACGAATATTCCCTAAAATACAAAATGGTGACAAGTGCAGACACTGTCCTGAGACAGCTCCTGTTCTGTGCAAACCAAAAACAGCTTATAAAGACAGGCAATATTTCAGCTGAACAGCAGTATGCTCTCTTTCCCCTTTTTTTCTATTTCAAATCATGGGGCTTTCTTGTGCACCCCTGTTGCAGCCTTAAGCACCAAGAACACAATTTCAGAGTGTAGAAAGAATGCAGAATTGTGTTTTGCATCCTTTAACTGAGATGCATGGTAGCAAAATAGAAGATCTGCTGTTTTGTAGTCCAATATTTTTTTAATCCTTATGTTAGAACTGCACTTCATCAAACCATACCTGATTTAACACTTCTAAATGAGTTGAAGGACCACATATGTATTTCCGTTGCATTCTTCATTAAATGTTCTGCATGCAAAGGCACTTAATTGTATTTCAACATCTTCTTCACATGATACAGCTTTTACTTTCTTAAAATATTGTTCACTGAACAGCTACCTCAACACCACTGCAAATCCCATGATTTTAAAGGCAGACACTTTTCTTCCATGGTGAGAAGAATGTAAGTGCCATCAGATAATACTGACATTACACATAGATACTGACTGATAACAATACACACACAGATGCACATATATATGGTTTATATGTTATTGCTGTGCCTTGTGACATCCCTAAGGAATGAAGGCCCTATCCAGCAAAAGACTGCTGATAAAGTAAGCATGACCTACAGCAGTAAAGAGAGAGCCTGTGCCCTAAGCAATTGCCGTCAGACAGGATTGAATGCTAAGCAAACAGAAAAATGTGATGGAGATGGCCAAGATGATTGCAAAATAAATAAAATAGCGTTAACAGAAAGAGGAAAAGTAGAAAGCTCAGCTTGTCCTTATACAATTCAAGACACATTTGCAAGTGAACATGCTTTCTACTAATAGAAATAAAGATCTCCACTAACAGTATTTTACATGAAACTGGAGTATAATCAGTTATTTAAGACAGAAATAAAATGAGTGCATGAAGCACTTTGCAGAAGCTCCACTGTAACATTATTGGCTTACTCAACACTTTGAAACAGAAACTGAACATTTCAGCAGAAGTTAACCCAGCTCAAGAGTCCTTGAAATTGGCTTTTGTTTGTCACCCATAGATTATCTACTCTCATGACCCCTCCTTCCTGTCTGCACTCTCCTCTTTGATTATTATTCATGATTTGTCAGCAGCCAAGAAATTCCTCTGGGTTTCAGTGATGAAGTGCTTCATTTGGACTAATTGTCTCATTTACTTAAAAAGAACAAAGAAATATGTCAAAGCACATTCATTCTTTTGAGGCCACTTTTGGATATCTTTTGCAAATCGTTACGATTTTTGGAACTGGAAATTGAAGATTTAACTTTCAAAAATATTTTAAGTCAAAGCAGCACATGCTGTAGATATTATGGAGACATGGTGAAGACAGCATCAAAGTTTTTGCGTTTTTGTGCCACCACCCATTCCACGTTAAGATCTCTAATCTTCCCAGATCACTTTGGCAGATCTCAGATATGACACCACTGAATTAAGGCTCTTCATCCTCTGCTCCCCAGACAAACAAACAAGATTCAACACAGAAACATCTGCTGGAAGTGAGTAAAGTGTCAAAGCAGAAGAGAAAGAAATAGGATAAACTGTACAGAAAAACTATAAAATCAGGACAGTAGAAAAGGCAGGAATTTGGGCATGGAAATGGGAAGAAAAAATATTATGTGGAAATTTATTAGTAGACAGGAGGATAAAACTGTCATTGAATAAGCACAGGTTCTCATAGGATTTCAGGCCCATTTCCTCAAGGGAAACATAGATTAAAATGGCTTACAGAGAACAAAAAAACCAAAACATTAAAATTAATTAAAAATTAACTCAAATTTAAGAACAGACATGGACTACAGACAAAAACTAGGCTAATAGCAAAGTAGGTATTTTTAGGGATTCATTCCCAAATTGTTTCAGGGACAACTAGCCTATGTGTCAGCCTAGTCCATCATCTCCAACTGGTCTGCTGGAAAACATTAAACTGTATGTTCACCTCATACTACGCATCATGGGTTGTAAGAATGTGGTTCAGGTTGAGTATGCTCTGTTTGTCAAAAAATAAAATTGAAAATCACCATTTTACAGTGTAATTTTCCTTTGGCTGTACCTGGACTGCCACCCTTTTAAACTGTTCTCTAGCCCCTCATCCTTTTGTGGCTACCACAAGAATGTAATGTACCCTTTTATTATGAACTTTTATGGCATTACTTCCTTATTACATAAGTACCTAATAATATGAAGAATGTTGACAGCCATTTGCATGTTTCTGCATTCTATACAGTTGTTAAGGGAATATAACATAAACCTCATGTAATACTTTAATTTGAACTTCTCACTGACAACAGACCACCAGTGATCCTAATTCTGTGTTATATTTTAGGCTTTTGTGCAAGACTGAAAGGAGTTAGTTTGGTGCTACAGCTGATTAAACCTGAGACAAGTAAAATAAATAAAAGAAAAAAGACTTAATTTTCACAGTTTACAATTGTGATGTGTACCATGATAGCCTACACAGATTAAACTTAATGGCTTTTATTTATTTTTGTCCTTTATGGACAAACCAATTAATGCTATTGTGTGAAGCACACTATACTTGCCCACTGTGTCCAGTCTACTGAAAAAAAAACCAGTTCTCATTGTTCTGATGTACCATCCTAGCATGGTCTCTAGTACATAGTATCTTCAGATTATGTGTCTAGTGGAGTCTGTGGCAGCTGTTAAATCAGTATTTAGTTCACTGATGCAAGACACCATATTGAAAGAGATTGACTTAGTGTCCTGGGCGTTCTCATAGCCATAAAATGTGACATACTATGCCTATTTAAGTATTGATGTCTGGAGGAGTAACAAGTTTAGGAGGAAGATGTATCATTGCCATCAGCTCTATTGCACAGTAAAACCCATGTTCAAGTAATAGTGCCTGCATACAGCATATTTAAACTAACACTCTTTTAGTTACAGCAACTTAAAGTGTTTCTTCTTTCAATGGTCTTTGGTCTTTTCTGGGAGATTTCTTTCAAGGGCACGATGAAGTGGAAATAAATTTACAGATTATTCCACAGCTACACCTGAAGAAAAAGCAGCTCAGTAGTTTGGCAATGCAGCTGGTAATATGAACAGTTACATAAACGGCTGCATAGTCCAAAAATCAGATGCAGTTTTCAGGGATATGGCCACATTTTCCCCTGTTTAGCATTTACCAACTTTTAAGATTTCTTATTTGTTGACTGAGAATTTGTCACACTAAAGAATTGGCTTGTTCATTTGGTATTTTTCTTTATGCAGAGCAGAAAATAAATAGCATACCTGCACTTTTTGTCATGTACTTGGGTATAGTTGTATAAATGCTGCTTCTCTCATCTTGAAGATAAACAAGTTGACTTAGCACTTGAACAAATCTCTAGAAAAGCTCTCATACAAGCAGATCTGTTTTTCTCCTGAGAATTCTCAGTGAACTTGTCTTTCATAAATCATTCAGGCTGTATAATGACTTGAGATCCAGCAAGGAGGAAAGAGGATTTTTGACACCACAAGATACAGGGAATGGCGTTATCCTTGGTCTCTCAAGTAGCCCCAGGAAGACTTTAGATAATCTGCCTGCGTTAAACACTCACCCCTCAGAGGGCCAACAGCAGGTGAGGTGAGTCCCATGCAAGGGCAGCCCTTCCTCACTTCTTATTTGATCAGCTGAAACTTTTGTCTATCTCCCCCATCTCTTCCAAATGTAGTGATGCATAGGAAGCCAACGGTTACATTTGAATGTTACCCTGATTTCAAGTTTATAGTTAATATTGAATTAAAAAGTATTCTGATTTGCTAATGTATCATTTTCTGTAAAAACTGTTCATGTTTCAAAATGGATGTATGTATTAATTCTCAATTCTAATATCAAAGTAACTTGCATGGGTTAAGAAATAAACAAATAGCTGATATTGATGATGGCAGGACAGAAATTCCAGTATTCAAATATAAAATCATCTCTCCAGCAGGGTCCTAGCACCCTCTTTGATTCTGGGCCTGCTGACCTATCTGAAATTTTCTCCACAGGACAGAAAAGGGAAGATTATTGAGTACATAAATCATCTTCTTCCGCCAGAATATACGCCATAAAGTCTACTACTTATTGCGTAGGGAGTTCTGTGGAGAAAGATCCTGTAACACCATGTTTTCAAAAAGCATTTACCAGAGATCCATGGATGAAGTCCAAGACTGCAGTTCAAGGCCACATTTACAGGCATCGGACAGGCCTTGGCATTCACCATGCCAAGCAACCCCTCTAGAGGAATGAATGCTACTTCCGTCAACAGACCACCATCTTTGTAATCTATTAACTCTCCCAAATCACCCCTTCCCTCCTGCCTTCTACCCTTCCACAGTCTCATAAGCAAGGAAATCCTGATCTTTTCACCTTTTTTCACTTCTCTAGCTTCATTATTTTCACCATCGTGCTATCATCAGGCTAACTGAAGGCAGCTCCCTCAGGTCAACAACCTTTTTCCGACAGAGTAGAAGCAAAAAAGAAACCAAGAAAGAGCCCAAGGCTTTCCTGGTAAGGCATGTTTGTCCAGTCTCCAAACCTTGCTGAGCACAACAGCTTTCCTTTTATTCTTAATTCACATTACTCTTAGAGTTTCAAACACGTAATTTTTTGTAATCTGGCACATTATGCCTTTTATGCAACTTCTGCTCCAAGTAGGTTTTGTTTCTTTTCCAGTTTCAGACTATTCCTATTCAGCCTCTTTAGTTTCTGTCTTTCTAGGCAAAAAAAAAAAAAAGTTTCCTTTCACTACAATTTGTCATTGTTTTCCTTTTCCTTCTTTTTTGTCTTTTGTAGTACAGCCTAACTCTTCATGTTGGTGTCCTTTGACTTGATTCACATTGTAGCTTCCTTCCTGGAACTGCCTGGATCATTCTCTTCTTTCCCCTTGTTATTCTGTTCCTCAACTGGGAAAGATACATTAACACCAGAAGCTTTCCATTCTTGGTAAAGGGGGCGACTTTCTCCTTGGAGACACTGTCTGTACTGTCCAGTTTTACATTTTGTCTTGTTATTGGTATTAAATTGACAATGAATGTTGACTACTTATGGAAATTGGGGACATAATTCTCACCATAAAACATCTGTTTGAGTAAACTCAATCTGGCAAACAAATTGATACATACAATGGGAAAAATATAAAAGCTATCAGCAGGGCACAGGTTTATTTTATGCAGATGTACAGTTTGCATATTACGGGACTCAACAGCACTCAAGTTTCCAATAACTTCTTTTTTGCTTGACCAATTTTCTTCATTACTTATAGGTCCCTGCAGAATACAGAGCTGTTATTACAAACATATACATTACAGAAGGAACACTGCCTGACATGCATAGCTTTTTAATAAAGTTTTCATCAGCTGCTTTTACTGACATTTTTTCTTTTCTCTTATGCCCTGCTTTTAATGTCTCAGTCTTCATTTGATACTGTAAAACAAAAGGAGTGGAATATTACCACAGAATGTGTTCATGACTGAATAAAAAAATAATCGCTCAATGTACTTGAAGCGTGAAGGCTCTGTAGACAAATTCCGTTCCTGTTTGCATATGCAATCTATGCATTTAGATTGGAAAAGTGATCCTCTTTTCCTATATCAGATTAAATCCCTCCAAAAAAAGCATTCTCAAATCTTAGATTCATAATTGAAAAAAAAACCATGTTGAGTTTTAAGCCTAACATTCAAAATTAAGCATGCATATTTGTGCAAATAATTTTGTGAAATCTTTCAAGACCCGCACTTTTGAAACTGCACACCACAAGCTGACATTCAAAACTCACTCCATCCCAAATGAGATGAGTCAAAATGAAATGTCCTTTTATCACTGAGGAGTGATTGTGATGTTAAAAATTTTAATTATTTGATATAACAGTCAGCAAAAATAAAAAGCAGTTCTCCATCCAACCACAGATGTCAATGAATTGAGTGCCTGATGGTTCTCAATTCAGGTCCATGAGGAGGACCTGGGGCAAGTTTATTCTGGCTCAAGGACACAGTTCTGACTCATACCCTAGAAGCATGTTTTAGGAGTGGCTACATTTACTACAGACTGATCTGTACCCAAAATTGAATTGTTTGTCTTGATCCAAACATGTAAAGAAAAGTGAAAAAACCCTGCTCATTTCCTGTCAGTACTAATGGTGAGATAATCAATGAGATGCATCTAACATCCCTGTCAGCCAACCATTCCCAGCAGTAAAGAGATTGAAAGAAGTTGTAGTATATTTTTTTCTAGATGTTTTCTTCTTTGGTGTGGAGTATAATTTGTGTTCACTCTTCAACATGAGATGTTTTATGATATGAATGATATTTCTATAGAGTGAAGCTTCACACACTGTGGTCAAAGGAGGGGACTGCACAATGGGACTGCATCAGTAAGCAAATATACCTCTATTCACTTCAGTGGATTTCTATCAAGCATCATTCTTACCAAACCTCTCCTTTCTTTAGCTCACAGCTTATCTCTGATGCATGAGGTTGGCTTTGTCTCAGCTACGCTCTATCTCCAGCAGTTATGATAGATGAGGGATTCAGATTCATGGCCCCTTTACTCGCATTTGAAACAGGCTGGAACATTCTCGGCAAATCTGTTTTATTTTTTCCATCCCCATAAATATCAGCAGGCACCACAAAATCTGACCTGAATTAGTTCAGATCTGATAACCACCACCAATGCACTGCTCACAGCACTGCCAGAAGAGGGTTATGTGGGAGGGTTCTGAACAGCTTTACAGACTGAAAATGCCAGTGCCGACAAGTCTCAAATGAATCTCAAAACTTGACTGTTGATACACTAAAGCTGAGAAGATGTATCCAACAACAGCACAGAATGAAGAAAAGCTGTGAAGGACTACGGAAGCTGTGAGAAAACAAAAACCATAAAGAGAATGAGAAAGGTCTGAAAATTTTCTTCCATCTTTGGCAATTTACAGTGACATTTAACCTATCTTTCCAGAACTGCAATTTGACAAGTATGTAATTACATTTGACCAGTAATAATCATAGAGACAAATAAAATAAGTCAAATTGATGATGACCTTTCTTATTTGATCTTTGCCTGCAACTAATTATCCATTGTCTGTACGTATATTATTTACAATCAAGAAATAATTTCTCTAAATGAAAAATTATATCATGGGCTGCTTAGCTTCTTCTATCCCAACTCAATACTCAAGATGTTATGAAAAACAATATATGGTAATTCATCCTGATTGAAAAGGATAAGATTCATTTTCAGAGGCATAATATTCTGCTTTACAAGAATAAAAAAGTGAACTGAGGTTTATCTTGTTAATGCATATTCACAAACTAACAAATCCCTGGCCTTTTCACAACTGTCATGTAACCAATTAATAATAACCTAAGTAGTTGACTTCAGCTTAATGAATTCTGGTTTGCAAACAGAAATCACATAATTTCTGGGATTAGAGCTGAGTTCTATATTCCTCATCTTCAGCCTTGATTCCTTCTGTTTGTTTTTTGTTTGTTTTTTAAATCTTACTTCCTTTAATTTAAATTCCCTTTCTTCTTGATATTTCTATACCAATGGCATTATAGTTCAAGTAACACAAAAAGAATAGCAGAGTAAGGTCTAAAGGGACCCCTCATTTCCCATCCTCTTCCCCTCTGCAGGTAGCAGAATTCTGACATGGCCCTCATAGACCAGGCAGGATGGTTGTGAGCAACCTGCATACTTGTTAGCTACCTGTATTTCCCATCAGGATTCCCACACTTGTGATGATAATGACAACGCTAACCTTTCCTCTTTAGCTAATGTAAAAAAAATGGATGTATTTTATAGCCAAAACCAGCTAAATCATACTGATATACAAAGCCATTTAGAAATGCCTTAGAATAGTTATTTAGGCAATCTGTGACTGAACACTTACCTATATACAAGAACTCTACTGCTAATGGAAAATATAACCTGCCTCCCTAATTTTTTCTCCACAGATCTTTGTCCTCCATCCCCACCCTTTTTTAGCAATTAATGACATCAAGGTAAGTACATCCATTGATTTCAGTTGTTTTCAACAGAAGACTCCAGATCTGCCTCTAGGAGTTGCTTTCAGTCCTCTTGGCTAAACTGAATTTGTTAGCTTTGCAGCATTATATACTAATTTATATCACCATGTCTGCCCCCAGTACCTGGGGGGCAGAAAGGCTGTAATGTAATATTTTGAGTTATATTTTATTCATTAAATTATGTGTGTACAAAAACTGAATGTAGAAGTTAACAGAAATTAATTTTTATATAATAGGGTAGAGTATAAACTAATGAGAAATAAAGGAATGTTAGTCATCACACCATAAAAAATATTCTCACATCTACACATGCCCCTAGAGAATTGTTAACTCATGCTCTGTGTGATGGATGTCTACCAACAGTGGGCTTTGTTGTCTGAAGTGATTCACCTGGAATTAGTTATTGCTTCTGAATGAAGCCAAGGAATGTTAACATTTTAAAGAGCTCAGTGATACAATAAACCCTTACACTGAATATATAGTATTGGCATCATATTTAATTTTAGTATCTGTAATATTTTTCCACTTTATATGTAGAAAAGTGGCAGAGGGATTACAATTAAATTCCACAACATCCCTACACTGCTATTAAAACCTCTTTTTCCTCCTCTAATCTCAAAGCTAAAATTACTTTGTTTTCTCTATTGATCCACTGTCACCTCAGGATAAACAGTATGGATCTTTAAAATTGTATTCTATAATATGCACATTGGCACACCACCTAATTTACTGAAATAATAAGGTAAATGGAAGAACAAAAGACTCTTATAAACCATATTGCTATTCCTACTGGATATTAAACACCTGATATTTTCATGCCATATTTATTCCATCTTTAGTGTACATTCCTTAGGACAGATGATTTCTTATGGTACATGCAGGCAGAAAATTCTGTAAAAATTTGCATGCAGTAAATTTATCCCATAAACAATGAAAAGGTGAGCTGGGCCTAAAACCTATTGAAACCCAAACAAATATTTAAATTCAAGATCCTTTGGGTCAGTCCACAAGTGCAAACTACCTTTTGTAAAAAACCACTCTAGAGTATCAAGTCATAATATACCCCTACTTTCTTGTTTGAATATTACCTTCCTTATATTATTCAACTTCTAAATTATATGTCTATATACATATTATATATACACAGAGACCCTTTTCCCGAGCAGGGACTTAACATACTGAGACATTATAGCTTTCCTAGTATGCTACATACTCTTCCCTATTTTGCTATTGCCTCTAATGATCTATTCCTATCCATCTTTAGGAGACCAACTAATCCAGCTGCACTTCTTGCCAACACCAGATCTTCAGAAATGCATTATAATGGATTCTCTGAAATTCATGATTCTTCTCACCTTTGACTGGGATTCAGAGTTCTCAATGGTAGCTCCCAGTTCTCACATCAGAAAAAGAGATTACTCCCTCAAAATACTTATGCTTCACCAAATGCAAACATCTAGCAGTCCCTTGGAAATTGTATGCTACCATACAACTATGAAACGAAGTTTTCTACAATGCCATTGGGTCCTTGCATTTTTAATAGCTTTCTGCTCCCTGTATAGAAAAATGTCCAGGTATTAGCAATAAGCACTATTAACAGAAATTCAGTAATCATAATATTACATTATATGATACCAGAAGTAATACATGTGCCAATGAAAGCATTTAACTTCCACCTGTACTTGTATATATTATTCACTTGACTGAATGCACAGAACAGGTGAGTACCAATGAAAAATTACTAAACAAGTAACTCATTAACCGCTTACATGTATAATCATTTACTTTATAGTAACTATGACACAAATTTAAGCATGGCAGACAGCTTTCCCACACTATGAATGTATTCTTACATAGGTTTCAAATCCCTGCACGTAGGATTTCAATAGTCTTTGACCCTTGGAGGCTATTTTATTAGGCAGTCAAAATTTTCAGATCTTGTTCTTCTCAAAAGAAAAAAATTTTAATTCAAACTCAAGTCTGGTGTACTTTTTAGATCAAAAATAACAGAACAATGTCAGTAAAACACTAAGACTAGTAACTAAATACTACAGAACTACATCCTTTTTTCCCTGGCTTTTTTTTTTTTTTTTAATTTAAAGAAACTTCAGCCAGTGTAAAAGAAATTCCATCCTTTTCAATCTGGAGTAGAACAAGAAGTTACCTACTTTGTAACAGCTAAGGAGCCTATCCAGTTAACAAGGTCTCTGCAAGACATGTCAGGGTTTATCTGCCGGTGATCATGGAGGGCAGTGATGCTGATGGAATGTGAGTGCTGGTCCTGCCACTCTGACCACAGTGCCTTTCCAGACCTTGTCCCAAATGGAAACAAAACACAATTGAGACCATCAGAAACCTGATTAATTGAGAGTGGCATTCTGAGCCTGGTACTGGTGACCCAATGACTGGGAATTGCCCTGGAGGTTTAAAGTCTCATGTCCTTCCCAGGGTAGCAGTCACACTTACAACAAAACTGCCTAGTTAAATTACATTAGCCAACTACTGTTTACAAATTTCAGGATCACATACGGTCTGCCCATTGCTTGGCACAGATAAACACAATCAGCCCTGGCATTTGAAGCTGCTGACAGATTGCCAGCCACTGGTACAGATGGTGGCAGCACAAGAGCGCTAATTACCGATGACATTAATGATGAGGTAACCTGTCTCTCTTCAGCTAATAAACAGATGGAATGTGTTTTCTATTAATTTTTTTTTTCAGATAACAAATTGTTTAGCTTTAATGGTATGGAGCAACAAAACCAAATTATCTGTTCTTTGGAGAAATTTGTTTTCCGCTAATTGCTCTAAACAATCAATAACAGAATTACAACTGGCATTATCCCACTGGGAACAGAAGCAGAGAAGTCAAAGTCAATTAGCTTCCTACAGAACGATGCACTCAGATGGAAAGAGTCATTACAACAGAGTGTAAAAGTCAAACTATAAAGTATACAGTTCCATGAACAAAGCAAACTTGAAAAATCTAACAGAGGGCTTTTACACACCTGTCAATTCTTCATATATGTCTGCAGTTTCCAGTTTTCCTTTAGATGCTTCCAAAAAAGGGAAACGGACAGGTAAGATGACACCCTTGGATCTTAGAAGGCTCTGTGTCCTAGGAGTGCACAACAGCTATAAGTCTTCAGAAGTCATGACTGAGAAATGTCTCATTACAGAATAAAAAGAACAAATAACCAGCTCAGTTTTTTGTCAATGTTCCATTAGTATAAATATGATAAATATAGAAAAGCTGAGGATTCCACAGTGGCTAGTGAAATACTATGAAAGTGGGCAAAACAGCCATAGTTGAGTTCCCAGCCATTTGTTCACTATGGAGGGGAGAATCAGGAGCAAGGAATAAAACAGGACAACTGTTGTTGCCAAATGATTATTGCTTAATAAAACAGCCATGCTTCAAGTGAGGAGACCAATTCATCGGGACTGGGAGACCCTGTCTTGTGTAAGCACCAGACACCAGCAGTGTGCCAAATGACTGAAGCATCATCCTCTCAGAGGCAAAAAGACAAGTTCTTGCCAAGTCCCTGAAAGTTCTGAGAAGTCATACTCTTGTTTGTATCTTGCAGGACCATAGCTCCTAGCCTTTCCAAGCCGTGCCTCTCACCAAAGCCCACAGCTTGTCCAGGAGAAAGCAGCCAAGAGGCAGTGGCTCCCATTGTCTCACATACTAGCCAGCAAGCAGTCTCCTGACCTTGTATGCATGGAAACTCCTGCCATCCCATTCCAGACAGTACTGCTGCACAAAAAGTTGTGATATCCTGTTTCAAAACTGAGACATGCCAATGTGTATTCTTCCATATATCCTCATTTCACCCACCATGGGTTTATTATACAACATAAAGCATATATGTACATACACACACTGGCTATTCAGGTTGAATATTTTCACTAATAGCAATTAGATAAAGGCAGGAACCACGTAGCAAGGACAAGTCACCTTCTCTGGAGGTATTTAAAAGACATTGTAGATGGGGTGCTTTGGGACGTGGTTTCACAGTTTAGTGGTGGGCTTGGCAGTATTAGGTTTGTGGTTGGACCCGATGATCCTAGGAGTCTTCCAACTTAAATGATTCTATGACCATCCTTATCAGAAAAAACGTTCAAGCCCGTATGGTATTCAGCTAGAATAACTTCTCGTTGCTGTTTTATCTGATTTTCCTCTAACGCATGGAGCCTTAGTCTTGCTTTTATCCTTTAAACATTATTCATGGACTACTTGTTAGTTCCAGTGCATTCAATTAAGAAAGTAATATTTTAACACGCTCTCAGTTTGTGTGTTGGAAGAGTCAAGTCCACATTATTTCACATTAATTCCTTGCATCCCGCAGCTTCTCATCAGTGAAAAGCTTAGTAGCATATATTTTGCCCTGGAAAACTGAAATCATAGAACTTTATATGAACCTCTGACTGATTTAACAACTCTCTTGGGCTGAGCTTCTGACTCTTTTAGTAAAGAGTGGCTAAAGAGCCAAAGAGCCTCTTGCACAGGCTACTTGAATCCAGTGGTTGTTCCCCCCAGATCATTCCATCAGGAAACTTTCCCGCACAGGTTTGTTTTTCCACAGCAATGTCTCTAGCTTTATACAGCGTAAAAATTGTTGGCCACCCAAGGTCTTCATTCATTGAGCAATGTTTTCAGCACTGATGTAATGTTGTATTTGAAAACATTATCTGACCACTTTCGACTTTATGCTGTTGCACACAAAGGAATCAACTGACTTTCTCATGCAAGCACAACTGCAAAGGCATCCAACACTTTTGTTTAAGGCCACCTATTTTTGCCATGAGTTATCAGAAAAGCACAGTTGTTTCACTGTTTAGAAGTGACTAACAATGAGTGGCTGTTCTGGCTGGGAAAGGTTTACATACATCCACACAGTTCTGTTTATTCAGAGCTTGTAAATAACAACAGCATACAAGCCCTACAGCCACTAATTTAGCACCACATTGTGACTCCCTCTGTTTCTTTCCATTTGCCTCAAGCAAAGTCAAGTTCTAGTGACCTATTTTGGCCAATATATACGAAATTGGTTCATGTGACCTCGGTACTGTTTTGTACAAAGCATTAAATTTCTTGTATGTACAGTCTGTTGACCACGAAATTCCCATGACTAGGCTTAAATTGGTTTGTCTATGCATTGCTGAATAATTAAGTGTGGGACTAAGTTTTGTTGAAAAGGAAAACAAAGGTTTTGTTTAGTTTTGTTGCAAAACACTGCTAATTCGGGGGCTATTCTGCTGTTAAGCAGAGAAAGGAAACCTTTAAGCAATGAAAACAATTATGCTATTTACTAGTTCTCAGTTCCTCTCCTCTGCCAGGATTCTTGTAAAATTAAGACAACATCCCTCTATGGCTATATTCACAACAACAACTAATTAAGCCACCTCTAGCATGCTATATTTTCCTATGCAAAAGAAAGCATGCAGTGGTTTGAACACGTACTTGATACAGAAAGAAACATCTCTTTTATATAGACTCTTGTTTACAAAGTCACTTACGAAATTTTAAAAATTGCTCTGAATGCCTTGCTTACTTTTCCAGCAGAGTTGTTTTCTTCCTGTGCTAACGCAAGACAGATTTCCACAGAACGCCAGCTGAGTGCTAACATTTGTTCTTTACAACATATCCCTCTGCAGATGAGACCAAATTCTGCTTTCCTTCTCATTTTGGCAACTACCGTATAAGTAACAGTTGCAGTGTTGTTCTAATTCATAAGTTTTGCTTATGATATGTAGCATATATCTCTTACTAGGCCGCTTTTCTTCCTTAATGCTTGAATCCTCATTCTTTATCATCTACAGATACATGGGGTGAGTCTCTAACAACACCTAATTCAGCTCTTACCATGCAACATTTGTTTTCCTTTCACACACATGAAGCAGTCTTGAATTGTTTATACAAATTAAAGGAAATCTTCTATCATACTCTTTGCTCATCTGGGTCACCTGAAATGCAACGTGCAAAATTAAATTCCTACAAACAGTAAAACAGTTCATTCCTCTTTCTACATTCTGCTACACTTCACCATGCACACAATGTGGTAATTGCTTTTGCTTGACTTGTTCAAACAGCCATTTTCATGATGTGACAGCTAGGGCACTAATATATTTATGCCCTTTGTAATTGGCCAGCACTGCTTGTAATTAGGTGCAAAGTTAATTAAGTGCAATACATCTAATAACTGCCTGCCAGTAATTGTAAAGTTTGATTTAGCGCATGAACTGTCAAGGTGTCAGAATGGTGTGTTAAAAAATAAGTTGCTAACAGAAAAACAATCCTGCCACAAGCCAGAGAAAAGCAATGTGACAGTGAGTCAGTTGAGAAAATTAAAAGATATTCAATACTTACTATTTCCAACACTGGGAAATGACCTCACCTGCATGTTGATAAATTGTACCTTGCTTTATTGAACAACAAATTGAAATATATTTTACGTACTAGTGAATGTCTTCTATGGAAAACCCTTTCCTTTAAAAGCTATACATACAGTATAGAATTTTTTAAAGTCTGCAAATGGCAGACTTTAAAAAAGAACAGACATAATTTTAAAAAAAAATAATTTGTAAAGAAGGTTATAAAAAGAAGCAAGAAAGCCCAAAGAGTCTAATTTCATGTTTAGAGACCTGGTTTTGTTTTGTTTTTTTATTGCACAAAATACAGCTTTTCTTCTGCTGAACATAAGAGAACATGATACATATCCCAAATACTTGCATATAATACTAGTGTAAAGAATTATGCTTTAGTTGTTTGTGTTTTAGTTAATTTAATGATTTCACTGCTTCATCTGGGAAAAAACCCATGTTGTTCATAATTTTATTCACTGTAGAATATCCTTTCTCCAAACCACAGTTTCAAACTACTTGTGCTCTTATTTACCTCTTTTCTTGAAAACCAGCTTCTCTTCTAATGATTGATCATCCTTTCTCCATGAGCACTTTGTGAGCTTTCCAGCTTCATATTCCTCTTTTTTACATTCAGCTTCGATTCACTCAAATGTTCCCTTCACCTACATCTCTGTATAGTATGAACTGCAAAACGTGCTCTTTCTCATACTAGGCAGTCAGGGCAGGTTTGAGCAAAAGTATGGCTGGTCAGTGAGCAAAAAAAAAACAAAAAAAGAAAAAGAATAAATGACACACATTCTATACATAGAAAAATTTAGGAAGAGGTGTACATCAGATTAGAAGTTACAGTGAGCACAAATGATGAGTTACATAGGTACCACAGCAGCACAAAATATGTTCAATAATACATCGATTATTAACACACTCACGGATGTATGAAGCTCAGAAAATGACACCTATAAGATATCAAGAGGGAATGCCAGAGCAATGCTCTTAAGCAGTTTTTGACCAAGAGATGCAAATAAATTGATGGAATTTGTACACATATGGGATAGCCCATATACCTCATTGACAACTTTGCTACTTCCAAAGCAATCATCAGTAAAGAATTCTTTCTAAAATTCTTCACAAAAATCAATGTCAGATAAGCTAATCTTTGTGGTTAGTTATTATGAACTGATATTTGATCAGGGAAATTATGCCCTAGATTGACACGAAATTAATAATGCTTGTTGTGTGGTGCCCGATGACAAAGGTAAATGCTAATAGCTCTGAAAACCTAATGATTGCCAAAGTACTCTTCCGAGCTTTGATTAGTGCTTGTGTTGTGCAATTATGCTTTTCTATAATTACTGTGAATTACCATCATGATATTATTATTCTCATATTTTTTATTCCTCTGAAATTCTCAGAATTTCCTGCAGCTAAAAATGGATTTCATTTGCATTATCACAAGCTTTGATTGTTTAATGAAAAATAATTCCATGCAGACCCTCATGTTAAATTGTCCATTTAAAATTTTCCTGTTATCTAGATTATGTTGAAGTGCCCCTTCTTTCATTTATCATTTGCCTTTATTATCACAATCACTGCCCTCGCCTCATGCTAGATTTCAGAGAGAAGGAAAAAAATGCTATTCATATCCCTATCTTCTGCCTAGAAGCCCCTTCTCTGTACATTCTCCTTTTTCTTTAATATTCCATATTAGGAAAGCTTAAACATGCCAGGACTTAGCAAAAGTATTTGCATCTCTTGTGCTAGCTGTGCTATAAATATGATCTTGTTTGGTTGCAGTAGCGCTGCAAAAGGCTACCTTGAACTTGCCTAAGGCTTAGAACCATGCCCTTAGCAAATGAGATGACCAAAGGCCGTCCTTGGCTATGCCTGATGGTTGCTGGGTACTTCCCTCTCAATAAGTACACCTAAAGGTGCAATGTAAGTTTCTTAGGAATGTCCATTCTTGCTAGGGGCACAGCTAGGTCTGCCTCACTACTTAAATATTTTTGCCAAGTGTGAATAGCTTCATGGTTTTCGGTGCTGTAGTGGCTTTAAAATCGAAAGATGGCCAAAATGTCTTCATTTCAGTTTGCTGAAATTTGAAGCAGATTTCAGGACTGATTTTCAAGGTGTCCACACTCCCCGTGAGCAGTGTTGATCAATTTATCATTAATCAGATGACTACTTAGCAGCCTTGGGAAAAAAAAAAATTATTACGTCACCTTCAGAAATACATAAATAAATAGTGCATTTGCATGTTTCCCAATTATTTTTGTTTATGCACAGAATAATATTATATTCAAAGTATTGATTTTGTAGCCTTTTCCGATCTGTAGTCATTATTTGATTTTTTTTTCTTTCTTTCCTTTCTCAGGAATTTTACAGAACATCTGATGTCTTATGAAGCAATGGTGGGGCTTCCTTCACGGCAGCTTGCAAAACACATGTGCAACCATGTTGTGAAGGAACACTCAGACCATATACTCCACAATTCTGTAATGAGAATGTAGCTTAAGCCATGCTCAAGGCGAATGTTAAAAAAAAAACTTTTTAGGAGCAAAAAAGAAAGACCAATTGCCTTCAGCAGGTTTCTGGACACTATAAGTATTTCAAAATGTGTATAGTACCAGAACCAGCAAAATCGAGTCAAAAGGCGAGTTGCAAAAACTGTGGGACATGTGGGTTTGCATAGGAGCCTCTCAGAGGTATTGAGTTTAATAATTGTAAAAAACCCACCAGATAGACATGACCTTCAAAATTAAAAAGTATGAAAGTATCCTACAACCTAAGGAGGAGTTCATCTGATATTTGAAATATTTCTTCCTACACGTATCACTTCTGCATGAAGTGCACGTAAGCTTGAATAGATGGATGAAAGAAGATAGAGACACAGAATGTTATATATATCTATATTAAAAGCCTTCGATGCAGTATTTCTACAAAAGGAGTAATTCAAAGTTATTTTTATACTATTTTGTGAGGTATTCACAGAATATTATTTTGTTATTTTGCCTCCCTCATTTCTTTCCAATCTTTTCCAACTGGTTCCATTTTCACCTCATATATGCATCTGATTTTTCTCTCACATGCACACAAGTCACCTATGCAAAGTGTTAATATAACACGTGTGGTCACAATCTCACACTTGTAATATTCAAATAGGTTTGAAGTTCATCAGAGTAAGTTTGACCATGCTCATACCTATACTTAAGGAGACAAAAGCCTGAATCAGATGAAGAAAAACAACTATTTGTTTTTTTAAAAAAATCTATAAGGATATCTATAGCCCTTAAAGATTTGTTTTCATTTTTACCACGGATAATAACAAATGGAGATACTTAATCTATAACTTTATCATGATGTGTGGAAAATTGAGCCCACATTGAACATCTGTAGATTGCATCTTTCAAAGCAGCATTCCACCAGTAAGATTTCATACTGACAGCTAAAGAATGTTGGGTTTTGAAGCAGCAACGTACACTCATGAAACCATGAATTCTTTTTATCCATTCGTCAGCACTGCGAACCTGTTCTCATTGCTCCCTAGATCAATCACTGTTCCATCAGACTGTGCCTATGTCCTGATAAGCATGTACGACATGGCCATCTCCGACACTGCCTTAAATACTGGTTCCGTGCTATGGAACCCCTATTACTACTACAATAGCTCTACAGTTCCATGCTATTGGTCCCCAGCTATGGCTGCCAAGTGAATGAGCATGGCAGTGACCCTCATCGTACGACTAGCATCTTACACACTTTCATCCCAGTCTGCTTCATTTCAGTTCTACTTGAAGTCACACTCTATTAAGAAGGGCTGTTATTTTTAGGTACCCAAAACAATATTACATAAACAACCCAGTGGGAACAAGTCAAACATTGGGCGCTGACCTTGCTAGTGAGCCAATCTTCTCCAAATGGAACCAGGATAAATATAAATTATTAGAGAAGCTCCCACCCACACTTCATGGAAAATTCCACTCTACCACCCACACGGTCACTGCCCAGTCTTACCCGTCATATGGGAGGTCAGCACAGATCCTGCTTGTTTCAGAATTTTTCTTTGATATTAAAGATCAGCTTCGAGAGCCTCGGAGAGGAGCTAATCCTACACACATGTGCCTCTGGTAAGATGGCAACTGTCCCTGGCTAAGGAATTAATACCCCTTTTAAAGTTATCCTCTTTATTCTGAGCTTCCAACAAACAAATCAAATCCAGCATTTAGTAACTGCATGTTTCACATCACCAAAATCCCTTTCAGATCTTGAAGCTGTACACACTGTCTGCTAGAATAACCTCAGGCATTCTGTGACAATTGAATTATAACCAGTGACACCCTCTTTCCCATCCCATTGCACTGAGTTACCTCCACTGTCTACAGAGATGACTCTACATGCTTTCATGCAGGCAGCAATGTGCTGGACAACAGCAGGAACATATTATTAAATATTTCTTTTATCTTCACTTACAATAGCTACAAATTTAACCAGTCCTCAGCTATTTTCCACTAGAATATTGCAGTCACAAAGGTTCCAAGTCTCCGAGACTAAATGGGTTTTAGGTGACTGGCTCTTCAGTCACTTTTATCTAGCCCAATCAATTTTATACACAAAATCTTGGAGAAAATATCCAGTCACAAGGCACAGTACAGGATGAAATGTACACAATCATCTCTGTTGCTCTGTTTCCTGCTAGACCTCTGAGATATTATAGGTTTGGCCATTGGCCTTTCACTGCAATTCTAATTTTGTTTGAGGATGTTAGAAATATTTTGGCTTCTGAGAGGTCACCTGTGACTGGAGAGACTGCAGCCAGGGAACTGGGTGGTCCTTTCTAGTTAGGGGCTTTTCTGGGCTGTCAAGAACTGACTATGCTAATTCGTCACTGAACTCAATGTGCTTGAGGAGCCATATTACTTCATTATTGGAGTGTGGAGGGATTTCATTTCTATATTGGACTGTCATTGACCCTGGAGCCTGCCAGTAAAGAAATATTTATATGATTTTTTAAATTATCTTGTTATGACTTTGTACAATGCTTTACATGTATGTAGGAGACATAGTTTTCCCATCCCTCTGAATGTTCTGCAAAGAATGGAAGAAAAGCCTGCATGCAGAGATGCAAAGAAATCACAGAGTGCTGTATCCAAATTCCTTCAGAAAGGGAAATGGTCTGATGGGTGCATATCCATTTAGCATAGGGATATTCTATTTATTAATTCTTATAAATTTACCTGATTATGGCTAGAGCAGTGACTCTTCAAGTGCCTTGTGGGTAACTCAAGGGGATTTGGGACAGGGAATTCTAGTCCAGGAACCAATGCTTAGCTGATGAACAGTCTTGGATTAACCATTTTTCTCCCCATACTACTATTTCTGTTTGCCAAGCACACAGTTACTTAAGGGTAGGAAGCTGTATGTAAAAACTCTTTGTATTATTAAAGGATACTCTACTTTTCACACTCTGCTACAAAGCAAGAAGGTTTAAAAATGTACTGCTGCAATCAGTTAAAACCAGTATTTTATTGGACATAGCTGTCCAATACCTGTCACGAACTAAGTTATCTTATGTACCTGTGTCCAAACATTGAAAGTGTTAACTTTTTCTAAGCAGCTACATACATGCCTGGAGGGATGCATGGATTGTCTTAGAGTGCAAGAGTCTAACTAGGAAGATACCTAAAAACTTCGGTACTTGTATACACCTCTCTAAGTCTTTACTTGAGCATTCAGGGACTATATGCAGTAATGAATACAGCTTTAAATAAATCACTTCATCAAATAGCTGTGAAGTCAGGAGGAAGCCCCTGACTGGCTATTTGAATAATCCTTTTTGTGGGAGTCAGATATACAGAACATACAACTGTGGCTGAATTTGGGCCACATTCAGGATACTATGTGATGACATCTTACTGAGAAGCCAAGTTATGCTGAAGATGGTTGGCATAGTTAACTGCTGCCAGAATACTGCCTGAGTCACCCATTTTGTTAGTCGATTCCCAGACTGAAATTTCAATCGCAATGTATAATAAAATAGGCCACTCTATTGTATTTCAAAGTGGATAGCAAAAGAATGTTGCTTGTTCTAGATAAAAATTGGACCATAGCCAGAAATCCATAAATCCCTTTGTCCCATCCCAAAGGCAATATGTAGCAACATTTTGGATTCTCCAAAACTATCTTTACCGCAGAGATGACAGATGAGATGCTGTGGAGCAAACAGCACTGGACTTGTGGCTACTACACTGAAAGAATACTTGATAGCACAGTTGTGCTGCCAGGATGCGTGAGTAGGACTGAAGATATAGCAAGTTTGAAGGTCTTCATCTGCTTGTCCTGCCTTACATTAACTCAGCCCAAATATTTGAAAGCAGAAGTTTGTGGCCTTACAGATACAAACCAAGGTTATACAAATAAACAATCAGTAATCACAAGTACAGCAGAATGCCAACAAGCTGAAGTGATGTTGTTGACCTAGCCAGCACACTGTCTTCTCTCCATCTGAGAAGAGCCAGGCAGGCAAATGAGTGCTAAAAATATTCACACTCCTCCATGAAAGAAGTACTGACCTTCTCATGTAGGAAAAAAAAAGAAAAAATAAGAAAAAAAAAATAAGAAAAAAAAGCCTAAAAAGCCTAAAAAGCAAAAACTAAAGCTAGCTATTTGATCTTCCCTTAATTGGATTTACAGTTCAAAAAGTCCTTTTGCCTTAACGTAGCTATCAAACAGAATCAAAAAGTTGAAACCTGTTTTTACCAAAGCAAATGGATGATTATCATCCAGATACCTCTTGGCAGCAAGACAAACTCTATGAGAACTGTTGTATCTGTACTGTTACATCCAGACCTGCATTCTGGTTTGGATTTTCACTCTAATGCTCTAATACAGATTGAGCTGGAACATTCGAGGGACAGAAGCAAACAAATATCACAAGAAATTCCAAAATTAGATCAGGAACAAATGAATGAAGAGAAGGATGTTCAGAATAGTAGACTATATTTGCAGGAATGTTTCCAATGAGAGGTGTCAGAAACTATGCCAGAGGATCTCTCTGAGAGATTACTCGCTTTCTCTGAAATTTCTCACAGGTTGGTATTTATTTCTGCTGAAGGAACTGGCTCTAGCCTTAGGAATGCCATTTCAGCTCTAGCCTTAGGAATGCCATTTCAGGGTCTTTCAACTGGAGGTCTCCTCCTGAGAGCCCCAGATGTCTCAAAAGCCAAACAAAGCCAGAACCAAGCTAGCAGGTGAGTTTAAAAGATCTGCCCTGAGACAAATCTGGGCAGCTCCAGAATCCACAGGGACCAGCATATGAAAAGAAGACTGGGAAACAAAGATAAAAAATTCCATGTTTAAATGTTTCTAACATCTTATATTGTGGTATTCCTGACAATAACATAGTTTGTTTTGTGGTTTTGTTTTTTTCTTTTGGTTGGTTGGTGTTTTTCACTTTTTTCCCATTAAATTAAAAAATTACCAAATTAGTTGAAGAATTTATTTTGGAAATCCACAGCAATACTTAGGGGACATGACTTTGACTAATATTATTCACTGTTCTCAATTCTCACCTTAAACCTCTAAAGTGTGTTATGTTCCTGTTCTCAAATCTCCTGTTTTCATAAACTGAAATTTCTACCTTTCCTATTCTTTTTAATGCTCACATACTACTTCCAAAAAGCATCACTCCAAATCTCACATATTTTTGAGAATCGGGAAATAAAATATTCCATTGTTTTGCAAGTTTAATAGCTATCAAGTTGCTAAGTAAAATGAAAACATAAAATACAAAGATTCCAGCATTTTCACTAATTAGGAGACTTAAAAAATCTTTACCTCAATAAACAGAGCTGCTAATCTGTCCTTCCTCTTCCAAGGCAGAGAAATGTTTTAACAAACCAGGAGAAAGACACATAAATGTTATAAATAATAAATATTATGAGTTGCCACAAAAACACTGTGAGAAAAGCTAAGGATACTCTGGGAGTGTTATCTCAATGTGATGATGTGTTTCACAATCAGTTACATTTTTTATAATCTCTATTTACTTCTGTTTCCAGCAGTTCTGCTCTTCCATGCAAAATCTCGAGTTATCAGGTAAAGCAGATTCAGTACCAGCTCATTTCTAAATTTTGACGTATTAGCTCTTGCTTTCTAAGCTTAGCTTCTAGCAAGGGTTTAAAGATGAAACCAAGTATCTTGAAATTCACCATGAGAGCTTTCTGACACAAAACCTCTTTCTTGCGTATCTATATCCACTAACAACATTTATATAGTATTTTGAAATTACATTTTAACACCACTAGCAAACACAAAAGTAGTCTCTGAGAGAGCGAAGAGAGGTTACTTTGACTCTGGCACCACCTATTGAAAAGCGAATAAAAGTGCCTGGACTAGAAGGCCAAGAAAAGATGTATTAATCAAGGAAATATGCCCTAATTTATTCTTGCAGTGCGAATATTTCTATTTTCTCATCACCAAGAAGGCTTTAACTTACATCCTTGAAAAATATTTTCTTAGCTTCTCATTACTGTTGACATTCATCAGAGTGCAATGATATAATGTAATAGGATCGTTCCAGTCTGTAAGATAACCAGTACAAATAAACAAAAAGTTGCTTGCACTGACTTTGCAAGCAATTCTCCACCACACAGACACTGTGGAGAAACAAGTAATTTCAGTGTAACTGCCAGGAATGTTCTTAGCTGTGCAAAATCCATTACAATATGAATGCGAAAAAAGCCTCACATGAAGGCTTAGTTTAGGAAAACCGTTTTCTTACTCTTGCCTTTCTAAATATTTCATTTTCCCTTTTGAGACAGAATATGTTCTCCATGCATGAACAAGCAAACCATAAATGATAAGGAACTGTATTTTATGATTAACATTTAAGTTGAACGTGTTTCTAAGTAAAAAACTTAACAAATGGCAGCTTTTAACCTGTTTTTTATGGTTACTGAAAAGTACCAACATTGAGTTCAATAAATTTTTGCCATTAGTGAAAACAGAGTATTTAAACAGAGTCAACATTTGTACTAAAAATATTAAAGAAAAATACTGAAAATTACTCCTAAACTCTTATACTCAAAGTATAACTAAAATTTAAGGGGAAAATAGGTAATATTTTGCCTCTAACTGTACAGAACTTACTTAACGGGGAAGGAATCAACTACAATCAAAATGCATAAGGACAACTAGGGGTTACAGCAATTTCAGAAGAGGAAGACAGAGATTAGTAAGTTAAAAAAATGCTACAGAATAATAAGAATTGATCACCTGTACCTCTGAGCAATGAAATGAAGACAAGAATACTGTCTTAAGCCCACTGGACATTCAAAAGAACAGAGCCATCATGCTCACAGGGTCTGCTGATTAATGCTTGGCTTTAGTGTAATGTAAGATTTATTGCATTTGCCTGAAGTGTGTAATTGAATAATCCCTCTAAAAAGCAATAATTTTTCCATGAAGCTCATAAAGTTAATATACTCCAAATCTCCAAGCATCAGAAAAGAAACAGCTAAGCATCTATCTGTGGAAATCATCAGATGTAATTCATAATGCACAAATGTCACTTCATTGAAGTTCGTTATTACAGTGTTTTACAGGAAAGAATAAATAAAATATTTTTAAATAGCATTTATGTACATATATCATGATTGATTGAATGAACAACGATTCCTGATCTCACATCTTTTTATATCACAGTAACTCCATTGAATCACCAAATACAATTCCAACTTGTTATGGACTAAAATCAGATTGAAAGGCAAAGATACCCTGACTCAAAATCTGTTTATTGTTTCTAGTCTCTCAGTCTGTACTGGCAGTATTTCCAATTTCTGGCAAATGAGAGAACAAGTTCCACATGTACTACTTACGGTCTTGATATCAATGGGAATATGGATAAAAGGAAAGAAAATTCATATTGATTGGTGCTGTGTTGGAGTTTACAGACCATACCCTATAAAATGCATGTAAGACTTGGACAATGAGCCAGCGAGCTAGCACTGTACCATCTAGTAATCACTATGAACAGATGGAGGATATAAATCAGTCTACACTCCAAAGTGGAAATCACCAGTATCAAGATCCTGACAGACCACAGAAGAAAGTAAGGTATCTTCTACTGCACTGTTCTTTTCTACTTTTTCATACCTAAACCAGATCAAAGGGGCATACAATAATGACCATATTCCCTAGGGATGGATATTAAGTGTACAAAGGTGTAGGTTAGACTAACAGACTAAAGATGTGTCACTAAATTAGTTTATGCAAAAAGAAACTGAAACAAAAAAAAATTAAAAGCAGCATTTGGACAACATGTAGCAATTATATATTCTGCCTCAGATGATGACAATGTTAATAAAGAAATTTGAGCTCATAATGTCTTTCAAAACACCACCTATATAAATCTATAAAAATCCTCAAGCTTATGTATTTAAAAAGTATGACCTGCAACTGTTACCACACCTCTAGACATTCTTATCAGGAGAAAGTGCTGAACAGATTTTTTTTGAGGAGAAGAAGAAGAAAAAAAAAATCAAGGGCTTAGACTGTCACTAAAAGTGCTGTGTAGAGGAAAGGTGAAAATCATACTGTTGCAGTAGCCTGTAGGCTCTTCTTAAGATCCTGAAAGATGGTCCCAACCATTTCACTGCAACTTAAAGTCTCCAGTCACTTTTGAAGACATCTTACGTGCTGCACCAGCCCCTTGATGTCTGATAATCAGGGTGCTGCTGAGATCAAATTTAAAAAATAATTGTCAACACATAAATGATACCTGCCCACGACGTTGAGAGTCAGACACTAGTACTTTAAGAAGGATTGTAGGAAGTACTATTACTACTGTAGTCATCCAGTAAGGAAAATCAATGACAACATTTTACTTGACAGAATGAGTAGTTATTTTATGTAAACATGCAGTGGACATTGGTGACCAAGGTGCATTTTTGTGTGCCTGAAATGACTGGCTTGTGCACCTATTCTCTCTGATTTGGGGCCTGCTCCGCTAAGGATACTGATATCAAATTTATTCTAATGTTGCTGACCTCTTAGCCCCACATGTGCAGAGCATTTCTGAGGGAAAGAAGCTCACTGTGAACTTTTCGAAAGACTTCAACTACAACTGTTAAGAATCAAGCTCTTTTTTCTATAAGTGTCCTTTAAGATACATCCAGACTAGAATGAACTGTTTCTAACCTGTGCAAATGCCAGTTCACTTCCCTGTGGAGAATGTGCACTGACAGGGAGAGGTCAGCCACACTTCAGGACACATGCCATGATATTCTTAATATTAAGTCCTATAGCAAAGCTAGGGAAATATTTCAATCTTCAGTTTCAACAGAAATTTTGAACTCTGAATTACTTGCATTTTCCTCTCTTGGCCCTAGGTAATACTACAGATCAGAAATGCAAAATTATTAACTCTAACCCAATCATGACCATAACCATTCCAAATTTCATTCCAAGTATCATATCCAATTGTTTGGCTGGACGCTTCCAAATCCATAAACACCAGTATAGGACAAATTCAATCCTGGTGTTACTGGATGCAACTTGGCAAAAGCCAATGCAGTCACGAAAGATCTGACAGGTTAGCGTTTCTCAGATGATTGGAAGCTATACATGACTGTATGGCACATGCTATCTAAACCCAGTCAGTGCCAAAAGAAGTTTGTCTTGTGAAGCCTCCATTAACTTATTTTGAATTAGCAGGTACAAAGACATAACAAAACCAAATTCCATAAAAGAATGCTTAAAGTGCTATTTGGAACAAATTAATAAAACCAGAAAAGGAATAAACAGCAAAAAAAGCTCAAGGAAAAGGCTATTCACAGGAAATCAGTTTATATACTTCAGCTTTCCAAATTGCCCTCTTATCTGTGAACTCACACACTTCAGATATCCCCACATGGCTACACAAATAACTGGACATTGCACCATGACCAGAAAGGCAAAAGATTTAAGTTGTACTGGAGGGAGATAAATGAATCCAAAGAGAAGGAACAATGCTCTTCCACTAACCCTGCTGACTTAAACCAAAAAGCTGCTGCTCAAGCCTCTTCCCCAATGAGTCTCTGTAATACATAGAGAGACACCACCTCTTAAACCAGGTTATTGTGTCTCTCACAATTTCCATAGTTTCTCTGTGCCACACTGTCTGAAAACACTTTCTAGAGCTGCATGTAGACTCAGCTCCTTGGTGAATGTAAACTAGTAAGTCCTGGAGTGGGGTCAATGGCTCCACACCTAGCCACAACAGATCAGAACTTGGACTCCAGTTTTCGACATAGCTTTTCAATCTTTGCTTTTCACCTGGCCATGACAACAAAATGGCCTTTTTGGTGGGGCGTGCAACTTACACTTCCAATATTACCCTCGGTGGACTACAGAGTTGAGAAAATTGTGATTCCTTTTTCATTAATGAAATTATTCTCAGGCTGGATTGCAGTGATACAATACATTTCAGACATTCTTCTTCTCTGAATTAATGCACATGGGACTATTAATGTAGTACTTTTGACATAGGAGATCTTTTTTGATTGTGCACTTCATGTAACACAACTTCACTAGAAACACCAATGGAAACATTAGAATTCTCTATTCATATTTTAACTTTCACTTTGAACCATATGGTAATCTCAGCCAGGTATGAAGTAAATTGCAAGCCTCCAATAAATTTTCAGGACACTGTCTACTACTTAGACTAGATAAAAACCACATTTTAAAATATGATATAGACATTTGAAATTTGAAAACCATGTTATCACAACATATACAGTAAGATAATGGAAGAAGAAGGGCGAATTTTTGGTACCAATGTGTACTTAGAAAGAATGATACTTATATCCTACAATTAGTTTTAGTTTAGATACTACCTTGGGAATTCTGTTTGAATCATAGAATGGTTGGAGTTGGCAAGGCCTTAAAGATCAACAAGTTCCAATACCCCTGCCATGGGCAGGGACATCTCCCACTAGACCTGGTTGTTCGAAGCCTCATCCAGTCTGGTCTTGAACACTCCCAGGGATGGGGCTTCCAAAACTTCTTTGGGCAACCTCTGTCAGTGTCTCACCACCCCCACAGTAAAGAATGTCTTTCTAGTATCTAATCTAAATCTCCCCTCTTTCAATTTAAAACCATTACCCTTCGTCCTATCGTTACACTCCCTCTACAAAGAGTCCCTCTCCAGCTCTCCTGTAGGCTCCCTTCAGGTACTGGAAGGCTGCTATAAGGTCTGCCTGGAGCCTTCTCTTCTCCAGGCTGAACAAGCCCAACTCTCTCAGCCTGTCGAGGCTGTGAAGGACCGCAAAGAAAAAGGCCAGATACCTGTGGCCAGCCTCCGAAGAAAAAGGTTAGATGGGACATATCGATCCAACACCTCTTAGGGAGTAAAGGTGTTTGTTTTGGCTCCTCTTAGAGTAGACTAGTGGCATGAGAATGGCTATGATAAACATGGGAGTTGTGGCCTGAAGAAAAGTTACTCAATCTTGAGAGACAGCAAGCAGTGCGGGTTGCCAGTGAAGCAGTCCTTAGTAGAAAGCACTGGTTTCTTGGTTCTTGAAATTTTCTTGGTTTAAGAATTTAGGGTTCTTACCCATGTTAATCTGAAACATGGTAAACAGTGATTCGATTCATGTTTCCATATAAAGTCTGTTGTATTTTCTCACTCAATAAAAGAATTGTTTGGATAAAGTATTGTGCTGTACTCTTCACAGCAGGCAGGGAGCTAGGCCTGACTGGATGATCAATATTTATGATGCCAAATTTACATTCTTCATTAAACAACACAAATGCATTCTTTGGTGCATAGTTTAGGAGTTTGTGGTAACACAGTACCTTATGTAGTATGTTCTGTTTCAGATAGCATGGCAGAAACTAGCAGAAAAAAAGTGGAGAGGGGAAGTCCATGCCCTGTAAGCAAATTACAGTGGGGCCCATACAATAAAAGAGGATGGAAGTTTGGAATGGCTCAAATAGTTGGAGGGGAGAGGAAGGGGACTGAAAACTGAGAGTAATGTGAGATAGCAAATCTTGCCAAAATATTTATGTGTCTCTGACCTAGGTAGGTTAGATCTTGAGATGAGAATCTGTTTGTAACAGGGGCAGCTAATAAAAAGTAAAATTTATGGCTTTCTCATCGTAAACGCTGCCCCAGATGTTCAACCACAAAGTACATAGGTTAACCACCTAACCAAATGCAAGGAAGAACATCAATAAAACATCATCAGGGTATCCTTTTACCAGTAAAGGCATAATATTTGACTAAAGAGCAAACAGTATAGGGTATCTCAAGTGACTTAAAACTCTTGCCATAAAATTATTGAGGATGTTAATAGAAGAATTGCAATATGAAGACCAAAGACCATATTTTTCACTCTTCTCCTTTATGAGGAGAAAAACCGAGCAGTTCTCAAAACCTGGACAGGACTGATACTTGTCCTTGATAGGTTATGAGAAGTTCATATAAGATAAAGCCCCTAGAGCATGAAACATAGAATCATACTAGCCTTTTATTTGATCAGATGCCATTTCACATGGACTTTGATCTATACTCCAGCAATAACCTGCTTTCTGAATTTCTGCACAAACAATAACATTGGAATTACTGTATCTGTGACCCCAGTGTGGCACATCACAAAATACTCTATCACAATCCTTTGCTTCACCCACCAGCTGCTTTTGAGGAAGGCATTGCTGCATTATGTATAAATCTGATCAATCACTATGCACCCTTCATATTCTACAGCCAAGACCATCCAGAGCTATAACTGTTGAAATGCAAGATTTCCCTTGTTGTTTGCTGAGTAAGTCCAAAAAGCCTCAGTTTTAGCTCATAATGCCTGTTGTCAGTTGCAAATAAGCTTTCTGCTATTATTCATAAATTTTAGGGCTAGATACATGATTATGCTAATCCTCATGATAAAACAGCAATAAAACTGCAACCAGTAAAGGCGAATGTTGTTGCAGTTCCTGCAAATAATGGAAGGCTAGAATATATTTGGGAATGCTTATGCGGACCAAACATTCAATCTTTTTTGATATTTGCCAGCAGATAATTTTCTGTTTGTTTTTTTTTCAGTGCCGAGGCTTAGGACCTCTTCATTACATACTAGACAAAATTCAGCCTTCCCTGCTATTGTTTATTGTTTGTGGTAGAGAATTCTTGCTACTGAATTTTCAGAGATCGTTGACGATACACAGATTAAGCACACCTTACCCCTAGTAAATTTGTGAGCACACCATATGCCTGGTTCTCCTAATTTGCTTTGATGTCTTTAACTGACAACATAGTAAGAATGAAAGATGACTTTTTTTTTTTTTCTCCATGTGAGAGACCTTAGGAGTGTATCTGTGGCAGAAACAACTTTGGAAACACATAAATGTTGCAATTTTTGGTTCTGCTTTGCAGAGACAAAGAGGAGACAAATAGACGCCCGCCCTTGCCATTTGCTGAAAAGCTAGAAATAAGCAGTCTGGAAAGAATTAGAAGAATCGTCTAAAATTTCTCGAAGCCAAGTTAGAAGACCAAATTATTTAGAAGGCTAGGTAAGGTGTGCAGGGAGGAATGGATTATTTATTTAACTTTGGTTTACTAGTTTGACTTTCTCACGAACATAACACAGTTAGCAATTCTAATAAGTAATTTGCATCTTAACTACTTTTTCCCATCCATACCTGATTGATGTGGTATGAAGGGCTCAGGTTTTGAGCACAAGCACAGTGTTTCTGGCTAGCCAGGGCTTGGTTTCAGGAATTCAGCTGTGAAGATCTACAGGTACACAGATGCAAGCTGCGTTAAAGTAGTTTTTGTATTTTAAGAATGGATTAAACACTCTCTTTGTAGACACACCTAACTGATGAGTATTTTTTCTATAAAAGAATTGCACTGGAGCAAGGGAAACTTGGGAAATGTAAAATATTCCATATTCTTTTAGACCACCTTTGCATCTAATGCAAGGAACGGTTTTAATATCACTTTCTAAATAGTTTGCTGGGTTTTTTTTTCCTTTTAATCATCTATGCTCCAGCATAGAAAGGGTTGTTATAGCTTCCCACTTAGGTGCAGGTGATTTTAATTTTATTCATTGTCATTGTATAGTTTTTCATGGAAAGAAAAAATCACATCATTGTTTGAAATAATGATATTCTGCAGCATTCTGTGGCAGTGATGTGAGGCCCCATCTTTTCAACTGTTTCTGACATTACATTCCAGGATTATTTTATCAACATTTCAGTCGCTAACATTCAGTCCTATGATTGTTCACATGCATGATGTATCCTTTATCAGTTGCATCTCACAGTGCTCTTGTTACCCATAAAAAGGAATGCCAAAAATTTAGGATGGGAAGCCTAATTGTTTCATCCCTGCTGCTTTCCTACTATCTACTGCTGCTCAACACATGAGAAAATCATCTCTGGTCAGACCAAAGGTCCAGCTAGCTGAGTAGCAGATGCTTAGGACAACAAGGTATTTAGAGATTTATTGTTCCCTTGAGAGATACTCTCTCAGGTCCTACAGTTGAGTCACTCAAGAACCACCTGATGGCATCTACTCGGGTGCCTCTTTTCCCTCATTGGAGCAAGCAGATTCAAGGTAGAACTTATCTTCTGTGACACAATGCTGAGATTTGTGAAGTCAGTCAATCTTCATGCTTCTGCTTTAAGTGTAATAGCCTGACATGCATTATACACTCCTGACTGGTGACCAGTTTTGTTTCCATACATGAGACTGATCTGTTGTGGGATTTGGGGCAGGACACTTTTTCTGTTTCCTTTCTTACCTAGTAGTGGTATGGTGCATAACATAAACAGCTTTCAGCTAGAACCTCAGTGTTCTGCAGCAATATAAATAGTAGCAACACTGCACAACATATTTCTTACTCAGTGAAAATAACCGCTAAAATGGAACTTGGCCCCGTAGTTCTCCACAGTCAGCATCTGCATCTTCTTCCATTGCTCCTCTCCACCTTGCCAAATACTTCCTTCTATCCTATTTCTGCTGGTGTCAGAGGCTAAATTTTCCCAGTTAAAAGAGGTTTCTGGGATTTTGGTAGCAGATCTTTGCTTCTGGATTAAAGTAATTTTATCATCATTATCCCTTTACAAATGAGAGGATGGGACAACGGGGATTTATACACAGCTGAAACCTACAAAGACGGTAAGAAGAGCCTACCTTGTGTTAAGGGTTACATAGTACAACCCAATACTCCACCACATTGGATTTACTCATAAAATGCTTTTTTCAGGTAGTTGTAGTTTCAGCTTCTCCTTTAAACACCATTGCTGTGCCTGTCTTCAATAGCCCATGTTTCTGGATCAAAACTTACTTTTCTTCCTTGAAGAATACTGCTCTTCATTATGCCATTTGAAACAACAGCGCTGTAAGGCTAACAGTAAATTTAGTCCAAATTTCACTTCCTTTCACATTCCATTTTTGCTGAAATGAAGTAGATGAGAAAAATACAGAAACTTCAATGGGAATAATCGTGTGCAGATGGAGGAAACCCAGATGCACTTAGTAGAGCAGATCTTTGTCAGTCAAAGGAGTCCAAAGGACAGATGTGTTGTTTGTTAATCATTCAGAAAACCCTTGTGATTAGGAACTCCTAGATCTCAAAAAGGCCAGCCAACTAGAAAAGATACGCTCTGCTCCAGCACTCATAGTACTCCATTTGAGAGAATAAGAGGATTCCTTGGCCAGAAGTAAGAAAGAACAATGTAAATAAGGTTATTATATATAAAAATCAGAGTGCATACTCTGGAGGGTGGGAAATTTCAGTTCTATAAATCAGCTAGGAAGATCTGGCAAAGTTCATTGTCCAACTGGCTTACAAATTTAACAAGAAGACTAGTGCAGACATTTCTTTAAGAGGCCTAAGGAAAAACAGAGGTAAATTCAAGCCAACGAATGAAAACACTATGAAAGGCAAGCGAAAGCCATTAGTAATGAACCTGAAAGCAATACATTGCCATCCCCAGAGAGTATCCCCCAACAGTACACACTATGAAGGTGGAGGAAAAGCAGAGACTATCCAATGAGAGCTAATATAAATAAAAGCGTAAATTCATATGGAATATAGGAAGAGTTCAGCATGTACTGAATTTATGCATGGGTGAAAATAAATGCCTCCATTTTATATAATTCAGGTGATACTCTAGAATTTGTAGCTCCTGTTACATTTAATCAGCACCATAATTAAAAAACATTCTCACTGCTAATAATTATTTGCATTACTTAAGACACAGTCCAAAATCCAGGACTGTAGCTGCTAAACAAACAAATACAAAGTATACACTGCTGCCCCCATATATTGACAAATAGATAATACTACCAAAAAAAAAAAAAAAAAAAAAAAAAAGAAACTAAGATTAGTCAACAGTATGATCAATCACTCAGCACATCAGCTGCATACTTGCTTCCAGTATTTCTGTAGGCCTCAGGATAAAGCAGAAATATCAGAGGCTGAAGAACAACTTTGAAATTGCTTTGCTAACTCACAGGGAGTTCTAAACATGAAGGACAACTTATATGAAAACACATGATGTTTGTTTGGAAATCTATGTAACAGGGGAAGATGTCCTTATGGGGAAATCAGTTTGGTAGAAGTAGCCAAGCAGTGATAGAGCAGTGTGGCTCATATGGTAACTGCAGCAGAGGAGAGGAACTGAGCAGTTGAGCCAAGTTGGTAAAAAAGCATTCAAGAATGGAAGCTAATGGAGAATTACAAACATTTCATCCTGGACTAAAGGAGACAAATAAACGTCCTCGTTGAGAGATTAACCAAAGTTAAGATGTAGAAGGAAAGGAGGAGGAAATCAGAAGCACAACACCTCCCCCCTCAAAAAAAAAAAGGAGAGAATTGTAAAGGATCTCCTTGTAAGATGTGCTGAGGGAATAAATAAGGAGGCAGAAGAGAAATTGGGTGAAGACAGAGGCACAGCAGCCAGACAAGACATGATCTCAACCACACAAGAACAGTTGGATGGGTCAAAGTGGATGCGCAGGGACACTCATCAGAGATGTCGTTAACTCTCAATAGAGCTTTAGTCATGCTGAGTTATGAGGCAGCTGCAACAGCCACTAACAAACACTTGGCTCAAATAAGGCCATATTTAAGTATTGAGACTAACCGGAACAGAATGGTACTTTATAGCAAAATCATCTTTTCCTTCTTACTCTTAGGTATAAGGACTGAGTACTGAACAGCTTTAATGTTCATCTGTGGGAGAACACAACAATTGTAATTATATGTGAACAATAGGATGCTGGTTTACAAAAAACTCCATGAGTTTAAAAAAATCTCTGTACACAGTTTAGTAAATATTTTCACTCCAGCTATGTCCTGAGGCCTGGAAATAAACAGCTGAACACACCACTGATTGTGCCATAGGTAAATACATGAGCAAGCCAGGCATCGTTTCTTCTACCATTTTCTACAGATCATAGTTAACTATTTACCACAGGCTTTATTTGTCATGTTTCTTCATGCCACAGCCAAAAATATTTCCTTAGTTTCTTCTTCAGCCTGCCTCCTTACTGGTGCCCCTCCTAGAAATTTCTGCACCTTTCTCATTTGTAAAAGCAATAAAAGAGTAACAAAAAAAAAAAAAAAAAAAAAAAAAAAAAAAAAAAAAAAAAAAAAAAAAACAGTAACAGAAAAAAAATCAATTGGGAAGTATCCTCCTCTCTAAACATACTACAACAAGAATAAGCTCACTGTAGCACGTTGCTTTAGCTTATAAGAATACCCATGATAGCATTGCATCTCAGGGATAAAAGCAGCTCTATAGGTCTAATCAACAATAAATGGCAGTTATAGCCATTTATTACATCAAAGACACCCATATATGAAGAGCTTATAAAGATGGTACAACATTTTATAGCTAGTAATACTGAAGTTCTCTCATTATGCATACAAAATATCCTGGATGCTTGTATATTTAGTACCCTATTTCCTTGTTTTGATTCTTAAAGACAAACCAGATTAAAATCTCATTGTCTAGTATGTTCCATAGCTCTATACTTCTCCTCTTCCTAGCTGTTATGTTGTGCTAAGAGTTATTGAATAAAGAGTAGGGAGAAAATGAAGCTCAAATTCTGTTCTTTTCTACTCACAGAGGAAACAGTCAATAAAAAAATTCCACTTCCACATCAAACACCTTCACCAACACTAGGTTCAACAGCAGTTTTGTCATTTACAGCAGTAGTATTAGCACATCCGTGCATGCTCATGAAAAACACACTGTTTTTCAGTGTCAATTTTTTCATACATAGTTAAGTATAGGCAGTATAATGTTTACAGCAGTCCTGTAAAACAAAAATCCCCACCGTGTTACAAAATTACATCAGCTATCATGTCACCTGGTTACCCTTTATTATTTTTGAAAATGCAAAAGAGACTTGAAGAGCCACAAGCTGCATAATATATTCAAGTTCGCATCTCAAGCTTAGCAAATCTGACACTCAGTTTTGATCCAAGGAAAATTTCACACATAAATGTTTGCCCAGAATAAGTGATTTGTCCACAGTCAGGTCTAATGTGTGCCCTCTCCAGATAACATCATGAATAAACCCAAAATGAACAAGAATATTTTCCCATTCACTTGCCCGAAACCTGACAATGAATTTATATCTAACAAATAATTTAAGTGCAGATTAAGTTTTAAGGAAGGAAGTAAAAATTAAGTGTCTATCAAGAATTATAGAAGAATGTTTTGTTTTTTTTTTTTTTGATCAAAGGATTCATTTGTTGCCAATGGATTTCAATATTTAGGTTCTCATCATTTCAGGCATAGCCTATATTAACAGTACCATGTTTAAGAAAGAAACTCCTGTCAGATAAGTATCATCTGCCAAGAACGTACTTTTTTTTTGTATTATTTAGCATGAAAAGAGTTATTAGATTTCCATGAATTCAATTTCCATGAATTCACTGTTATGTTCTTACTAAAAACTGTGGTGGACAACAAGTAATAACAGAGATACTCCAGCACAGCAGTAAAATATGTGAACACATCAATTTATATAAAACAGGATTTGCTTATTATTGTTGGTTTTAGGGAGCTGGGTTGCCAGCTGTCACAAAATGCATAAACAGTTCATAATCTGTAAAAGTTCCTTAGATAGCTGCAAGACCATAAAGAACCAACTTTTCTTCCTCAAAAGCCTTCAGGAAACATGTTATTTAGTTCCAAAATGTACAGTTATTTCAGAAACTATATAGCAAAACTACAGAGGAAAAAGTCCATTGCTCTACTAAATTAAACGGTTTTGTAGAGTAGCCCAGCCAGTTAATTCTGGGCATCTTGTCCTAAAAGGTAGCAACCATTATAAGATACATAGGCCTAGTGTAAGTAGAATAGATCAGTTTACTCTAGAAGTTTAATTTGTGAAATTAAACTAGGTCAGTTGACTTCACCAGCTAACGATCTAGTTCTGAGCCCCTTCACAACTTGAATAACAACTCTTACTAAACAAGGGATTAACTCAAAGTGAGAAAAGTTGTACCAGTTAAGCAAAGTCTACAGCTCCATAAGGGCATGGATTCACAAGGAAATGGATCAGAACTTAAATTCAGTGAAAAGTGCAGAAACAAGGCAGGTTTCAACCTATGGAAACTACAGAAGGATACAAAGACTCCCCTCCTGACTCAGAACAATTGGCCCACACTGTCCAGTATGCTCACCTGGACAGTCACTATAAAAGACAGCAGGTAAACCTGGTCAGTTTTTATGGCCCACAGAGAATCATACAGAATCGGCAGAGGTCAGAAGGGACCTTTGAGATCATCCTGTGCAACCCCCCTGCTTCAGCAGGGTCACCTAGGACTATGTTTAGAAGGCCTTTGAGTGTCTTGAGGGAGCTAGACTCCACAACATCCTGGTAACTGATTCCAGAGTTCCATGATTCTATGATTCTCTTGCACTGTCAGCAGGCACTGCTGAGAAGAATTCTGGCTGCATCTTTTCTATTTCCTCCTATCAGGTATTTATACACATTTGCAAGACCCTTGATCCTTTTGTTCTCCAGGCTAAACAGCTGCAGCTCTCCCATCCTCTCTGCATGTAAGAAATGCTCCAGTCCCTTAATCATCTTTGTAGCCCTTCACTGGATGTGTAGATACACGGACTGGGAAGCCCAGAATGGGACCCAGCACTCCAGATGTGTCTCACTAGTCCTCAGTAGAAGGGACCTCACCTGCTGGCAATACCCTGCCTAATGCACCCCAGGAGGCTGTTGAACTTTGCTCCAAGGTCAGGTCATTGGCTCAATTTAGGCTTACTGTCCACCAGAACTCGCTGATCCTTCCCTACAAATCTGCTTTCCAACCAGTTCGTGCATCATTTGTACTGATGTCCGGAGTTATTCCTCCCCAAGTGCAGTTTTTTGCACTTCCCTTTGTTGAACTTCATGAGGTTTCTCTCTACCCAGTTCTCCAGCCTGTCAAGGTACCTCTGAATGGCAGCAAACCCTTCTGATACATCAACAGTGTGATTAACTGTTTGACTTTGTGTGAAGATGTGGGCCCACTGAGTATAGTACAGTAGTATAATGACACCTTTTGTCTTGTTATCAATATTTCCTCAGGGAGGCCCATGTTTTTGATTGGTTTAGCTGCCACAGAATATTAAGCCAATGGTTTTGTGGAACCACCAATAATGGTAAGATGACTCTTTCCCAAGTTAGAGCCTCCATTTCTGAGACCAGGATTATGTAAGTACAGTTTACTTCTTCCTAGATGCATAATCTTGCTGTAATTTGCACTGACACATTTCTGTCACTTTTTGCCAATTCATTCAGTTTTGTGAGGTCACTATATATTTCTGAATGCAAGTGTGGTATTTTCCTACCCAAGCCACCAGTGGCAACTGCAGTCTTGTAACGTGGTCAAAAGTTTATGTAAAATCCTGTATGAATATCAGGTATCTCCACTACATCCACTTCAACCACATGCCTTTTTACACCCTCAGAGAACTTCAGCAAAGTAAAAAGTCACAATTTCCCTTTAAAGGTGCCATGCTAACATTAGCCAAATAGAATTATTTCCATGCATTCAGAAATATCTTTTTTTTTTTTTACTTCCCTTTACTAGGGAAGACAATCAGGCTCATTGGTCCATAATTCCCAGGATCCCATATAGCACACTTTCTGGAGTGGGAATGGCAATCCACAGTCCCCTGGCAGTTACTCTTTGCTACGTGGTGAGGTTGTAAAACTTCATCACCAACTCTGTAATTTCACATCATCTATTGGTCAAGCACTGATTTTCTAATGATAAATCTAGGACAGAAGACTACACTGCATCCTTTTTTCAAATCCTGTATTTATCCCCCAAGTTGCCACTATGTCAGAATTAAAGCATCAGCATAAATATTTTTCTTTAGGGATTCACACCACATAAGTGCTATCTGTATGGTACCTGTGCACTAACTAGTGATACTATTTCTGTGCTAATTCCTTGTTACAACACAAGGATAAAAAGAAGACCACACACTCAGTACTATATATTATGCAAGCTAAATGCTCTCTTTTGTGAATCACGTTGCTGTGCTTGTTTAGCATTACATTTTTAATCTTTAAAAGTGGTTTAGAGAAGCTCATTTTTATGGTGTTTTATGAAAAATAACTCTCAGCAGTGCTAAGTACTTTTGTCCTGAAAATCAGACTTTTTAAAAAAGAATTTTGTGTTTCCAACCAGATAAAACTCAAAGTGCTTATTAGCACTCATGAGGTCAAGGCTGAAGGAAAAGCTACTTTCCAGATCCTCTCCAGTTTCCTGTCTTCTCATAACTATATCATGCAGCAAAGGAATGCCCCTAACAGTCATGGCATGAAAAAAACAGCAAACACAGGAAGATCATAGAAATATTCAGACTATGCAACAGAGCTGTTCAGAGTTGGTGGTTTTCCTTTGCAAGAGCTTGTGCAAACACTCTATTCAATCTCATATCTGTGGGAGTCTGCATCCCCCTCCTCTAATTTTCAGATACAAACTCACACAAACTCTTATTCTCATATTAAACATTCCCCAGTCACATCTCATCCACATTTTCCATAGTGCTGAGTTTCATAAAAGCTGGATTTAGCACCATTATTTGGACAAGACTTGTTAAAAGATTTCTGATAATCCTTTAAGATTAGCTTTAATGATTCCAGCATATAAACACAATCTTTTGCAAGGCAGAAAAAAACCACCCTGTTCACACTGATGCTTTCTATATGTTGTATCAAATGAACAGTTATGGTAAAATACAATGCAATGTTCATAAAGATTTTGTTTCCGTGAACAAATTCTAGTTTCTGGCCAATATACATCAAAACAAATTTATCTGCAATGTCTAGCCATTGGTACTGTGCCATGTTTGACAGTTTTTCTTACAGCAGTAGATACTCCAAACATTTTAATGAAGCCAAAGGTTACCATAGAATCATAGAAAGGTTCGGGTTGGAAAGGACCTTAATGATCAATGAGTTCCAAACCTCACCTCCCCCCATGGGTAAGGACACCTCCCACTACGCCAGGTTGCTCAAAGCCCCATCCAGCTTGGCTTGGAACACATCCAGGGCAGCCTGTTCCAGTGCCTCACCACCCTCACAATAAATAATTTCTTCCTAATACCTATTCCAAATCTTCCCTCTTTCAGTTTAAAACCACTATCCCTTGTCCTATTGTTCCATCTCATGATAAAGAGTTCCT
Source organism: Nycticryphes semicollaris (assembly GCA_013400055.1). Lineage (NCBI taxonomy): Eukaryota > Metazoa > Chordata > Aves > Charadriiformes > Rostratulidae > Nycticryphes > Nycticryphes semicollaris. The sequence continues at coordinate 1,217,447 of VXBJ01005001.1, forward strand.
CCCCATCTCTCCTGTAGGCTCTCTGTAATTCAAATAATTAGAACTATGCTGAAGCTTAAGGTTTAGCATTTTTACTTGTTAACAACACGCTATCACATTTGTGATCCAACCAAAGTAATCTGAGAACTATGAGTAGCTTGCGCTTTCAAAATTATCCTTAGTAAGGTTCAGTGCAGGAAAAGAAAAGGAAAAGCCGAACGTTTTTCCACTATTATTATGAAACTGAAAGGTCCTTTTCCTTTGTTTTACAAGTGTTTTACAAGTGTTTTACAAGAGCTTATTTATGAAAGTATGCACATCACAGAAAATAGTGCTTCACGACAAGTATCACGGCTGAAAGAGTTGGTTTACTCACATTTGAACAATGTGTTCTCTCTGAAGCTATAGCTCCCAGCTTTTCAGCCCTCTAAGTACAGTAGGAAACACTATATTTTGTTTCTTTCACCAGAGGCACTGATAATGGAGCTCTGTCATGCTTCTTTGCTGAAGTTTGCACTGCCTTAGGCTGATTTGGAAGGCCATCTGGAAATTACAATTGATCAATTAGCTGTGAGCCTGTGATGTGAAGAGAGCAGATGGAAGAACGCAGTACATCATTGCTCCCTGCCCTGAAAGAGCTACCAGTCTAAGACCCGACCCGCATCAGGGTCCCAGTCTCTGTCCAGGAAGATTTAGAAAGATTCAGATAAGTCTGCCACAGTAATTGCCTTTCCTCAGGTGCTTTTTCTCCCAGCTCTGTTCACAGGAGGTATCAATGCTGACAAAGATGATGTCTAAAAACCATGACAGAAGGGAGCTGAAAACAGTCCTGCCGTGCAACCCACAGAACTTAGGCAAAACCAGCTTGGCTTCACATTTATCACTCCTAGATGTATTCTCAAATGAAAAAGCTGTGGTATTATAACCTAAATTTTGGCTAACAGAAAAAAGGTCTTTGAGAATCTTTCTGGCCCATGTATATACCAGACTCATCTGGACATACCATGCATACATTCATATTTACTGCAGATTATTTTCTGGCCAGAGATATGGAAGCCCTTTACCAATGTCCTGGTGTTGTATCATACCATAAGCACGAAGAAGCAGTTTTAGACTGAGAAAGAGGACCACTCTCTATACACTCTAAGTGGAAGGGACAAGATGAAATTAATATCAAGTTATTCTTCCATATTTGTAAGAACAAAGACTTCCTCTCTAATCCTTGGGATTGCTATCCTCATGGTTAGTTTGAGTTTACAAAGTCAAGCAAGCTAGCTGATCCCTTTGACCTAGCAACTGTGTGAATAATGTTAATTACAACAGTAACAGAAAGACTAGACATTAAAAAAAAAAAAAAAACCAAACAAAATCCACTCTATTTTTCATTCTCCAGTTTAGGAAGTGAGAAGGTCTCAAGACTAATTGAGCACATGACAGAAACGGTGAAGATATTATTACTCTTGATAAGGTAATTACATTTTATAGCTCCAGTCATGAATGAGCACCACATCCTACAAGGTCTTACGCAATCACAGAGGCATATCTGATACAATCACCACAGCAAAGCGAGAGAGGCAGAGATTACTCTGAGTTGTAGCTATGTATGCACTACAAGTAACCAAGCAGCTCTTCATTTCTTACTGGATGCAATACAACATTGTTATAGATATCCAAATAAGGAAGGCAAAGTTAGCTTACAAAGCACGTTTATTCAAAAAGCAAACTATTCTGTCATTCTCTCCTTACTGTTTTGTCAGCTACTTTTACCTGATAATTAAGACAGATAAGCAAATAGGTATCATCTTTGATAATTAGCTTTTTCTGCACAAACCGTATCATAGCATACCAGCCTAAATTTAAGCTTCAGTTCTTTCAAATTTATCACTAATGGAATGTGTATGTATGAGAAATGCTGAAAACTGCAGTTTCACAAGCTTCCCAAGAAACCTGGTTGTAACTAATGACTTAAGATAAATTTAAGATCAACAGCATCAAATGCTTGCCAGAAGATGGCTGGTAAGAGGAAGATGCAGAATTATAGCATATTTGTAATTAATGTTCAGGTAGAATTTAAGAGAGAAGTTCTTTAATAAACATGTTTACAAATATGTCATTGTATTTGGATTAAAATTATAGTTTGGTTCACATTAAATTATAAAGCTCAGTATTTGCTCATCAAATCCTTTTTCTCTCTAAATTACTCAAGAACCCACATTTTGACACACTAAACTCCTGATGAGAGACAGAAAAACATTACCCGATGTCCACTCTAAAAAACCCTTCCTTCCACACTGAAATCCAAAAACAGAGCCAATCTCTGCCTATTTTACTCTGTCACACTTGCTAACATCAGCCATGCCATTTTCAATGCATTAAACAGCCCACTGACTAGTTATTTTAAACCAAATCATAAATATTACAGGAGCAGCCCAACAAAAAGAAAATACAATATATCTACTTTGCAAAAGCTTTCCAGCTTATCATTATTTTCCAAGTGGGTGAGTCTGAAGATCTTTATTTTTCCCCAGTAGGATAAACAATGTATGAACTCAAATATAAGTCCAATCATTTAAGCACTTCAGCTCTTCACTTCTCCATAACAACGACAGAAGTCCAAGGTCCCTGATATTAGCTAACAGTAATAGACATGTATGTATAATCTTGTTTACCTTTCCTTCCTTCTTCTTTCACCATTTCACTGCCCATGTCTTGACATACTGAACTCTGCAGGTTAGACTGCTTTTGATTTGTGAGGAGAGTTACAATAGTTAATTACAGAGCATGGTCTTCTATGACTCAAACATTTTGCATTTATAGGCTCTTGATATAGTCCAGAACAAGAGGCTAACCCATATTTAATTTGTCCAACACGTTTCTGGTTAAAGTTCCATCAAATGGGTGACTGGAATCCCTCCGATTCAGCTGGAAAAGTCACTTTGAAGGAGGCGTTTATTAGCAACATTTGCCTCAGTCACAACAGGAGGCCCTGAGGGTCTGGGGAAAATCAGTGGTTGCTTATAATAGCCAAAACGAGCTATTCCCCATAGGATAAAGTGTCAATAATAGGTTAGATATTATTATTTGGAATTGATTTTACAGCGGGTATAAAATTAAAGAAAATGAGGCCGTTTCTTTAGGCAGCAAAGGGTCTGTGCTTTGAAATGCCCTGTAGCCTGACCCCCGCAGCCCCAGCCCCAGGGAGGCTGCAGCAGGACTGGCCTCCCAGCCAGCACCACACAGCTGCTCCGCATCCAGCATGATTAACATAGCTGAAGGCCCACAGCACTTAGCACAATTAAATCAACAGGCTGTAGCTCATTCCTCCAGCGTGACAGGAAAAAAGGCGCAAAACCCAGATGCCTTTGCTTTCTTCTATCTTTATGTTTGCTGGAGCGATTTTGGTGAGTGTTTAATCTTCTCTGCGGCCCAACGTTCACACGAAAATTTAACATGCATGTGGTTTTGACTGAAAAAGTCCCAAGCCAGAATATCATTAGCACACAGTCTTTCCAAGTGATATATTCAGTAGTTAATTCTGAGGGGTTTCTACACCAAAATGAGAAATGTTTTGGGCAGTGTTGTAAAGGAATGTGTTGGGCAGCCTGTAACTAAGAATGTTTCTCTTTTCTTCCAAGTGGACACTCTGGAATACCTCTATAGAGACAGCCACAGACTCCTTTAGCAGGAAGAGCCCTGTCAGACCACTTCATCTTGAGGGAAAGATATTCTATAAGCTTTTACATTATGTTACTCTTGAGGTCTTTTACAGAGTTTTACTCTCTGCCCTGTCCTAAACAAGGAGAGAGTTTAGTTAAGACTCCTGTCATACTACTATTGTAAATGTGATAGAATTATTCTTTGCAGAACACAGCAAGGACTGTCCTTAAAAATCTGTGGAATAAGAATGACTTTACTGAATTAAACATTAAGCATTAAACAAATATGTGAATACATACTCTCTCTTTAGTGTCCCAGCCAGGCGTGGTTACCTGAAGTGCCTCTTGTTCAAGCCAACAATTATTATATTTTCCTGGTTATTTCACTGTCCCTAGAAAATTTAATGGATCCTGCTCTCAAAAGCATTAATGTTCAAATGTTTCATGGAACTTAAGCTGCTCATTGACAAACACCTCTAAAATTTAGCCTAAGCTCAAGTCCTGAAATGCTATAGGCACTTAGGAGCCAAAGTCACAATGAAACCCCAATACCCTCAACTCCATTCTGAAAACAGACTAGTTCATAAATCACTGAACTTTTTGTCTAAAAAAAGAGCTACAGATTTGCTATGTTCTAATCAGGTACAAATCCACTAGTCCAATTGGACTTATGCCCAGCAATACCAGGTCTAATTTTCACCAAGCCTATGTAAAACCCTGAATGTATAAAACTTATTTTTAACCCTGTCTTTTCCTTTTGAAGTAGTTATGTGGATATTTTTTTTTTTAATTTTACTTTCCATCTTTATTTCTTTCTCTGTCTCCTTCATACTCTCCTTTTACATTCTTCTCTTTTGTCAGTTTTTATCCCAATTCAGCACTTCTTAATTGCCTCTTTTTCATAAGACTTCAAAAAATAATTTTTAAGCATGTTAAAATGAGGAAAGTAGGATTGAGTCTCATGAGAAACAGTCTTTTGAAAGAAACCAGACTGTGTCTACAAAAGCTTTCTTTAAAAAAAAAAGGTTTACTACTTTACCAGTCTGAAAAGTGAAGGCTCTGAAGGTGGAGACCATAGAGCTCTTGATGGAGAAGGTATAAAGTGCATGGCATAAGTGAAGGAAAAGGTCATGGAGTATTTGTTCCGTCCACACCAAAATGCATTCACCACACAAATTTCTTCTATATCAGTCAATGCATTACCTTTTTTTCTCAAGGGAATCAAAGAAACATTGCATACAGGAGGTGCTTAAATAGATGTTAACAGAACATCATGCTTACTGACAGGGGCCTGTAAGCACCACATCCCAGTGGAATGCTCTTGATGTTTGACAGCCCTGCCCATCACCCAGCTTTGTCCTGAGCTTTCACACAGGAGTGGTTGGATCCAAAAGAGCCGAAGAAAGCTCATGCCTGTTTGGGAGTCCCAGGGTTAAGAACGCTAATACAAAGTCTTTGTCATCCAGCACAGACCTTGGTGTGGCCTTCCTTCTCACACTACACTTGCATAAGGAAAAAGTGTGTCCTGTACTTTCTCTGCTTGTGAGTTGCAAACTAATTGTTAAATATTTGAGGCAAATATGTTCTTATTCAGTGATACCTTACCTACTGATTCTTGATAATCTGATTCACGATACCTTATGTACATTTTATATTCACCCTTCTTTTTTCCTAAGCTGTCATTGGACTATGAATTTCAGAGCTGGGGGGACCTTGGTAAATTTTCTTCACTGTCAGAGTTAAGTAAACTTTGAGAAAACGATGTTGGTGTAAAGACACATGTGACTTCAGCCTGGATGAGAGCTGGAAGTAAAAAATGGCTAGTTTCACAAATATAATACAAGCATCCTTCTCTTACCATACACACAAAGCAACAAAAAAAAGCCGTCCCAACGTGCTCCCTTGCTCTGCGCTATCAGTGTATGTCTTCTGTATTACAGAAAAAGAGACAGCCCTTATGGGACCATAATTTGATTTATATCATCACATAACCAATATATTAAATACGTATTGGAGATTATTTTTGCCATGTCCTTGGTGCAGTGCTTTCTGATGAAGTGTGCACAAAACACACATCTGGTCAATTTAACTATGGAAACACTGTGTGAACCATATGGTAAGGGCTGATGAAAAAAGAGACCAGTGAAATCTTCAAACCTAAATACATTTGCCAGAGTTGGGGGTCTGATTCTGGTAACAGCCAGTACCAAGCTGGGATAATGTAATTTAAAATGTGTGGTGTTACATGGGTTCAAACACAGCAAGAGATTCCAGTCTGAAACCTAACATTCCACATGAAATGCTGAACTTCATTAGGTGAAGCTTTTAACAACCCTATGACACTTTTTAAAAAAATAACTTATCAATACAACTCATAACAGCATGAAACTGTGTAAGTTTCCACATCTCTTTTTACAAAATGTACCAATTTAAACAGACTTTGCCAGCCTTAGGAAAAGAAGCTTTCTACCTGGGATTAGGATGTCTGACTAAAAAAATCTTTGAACATACATTTATTTTCATAAATATCTTTGAAGTAGAGCCTTGTAGCCAGTTTTACACCTAGGTATCTCTAAATGTGATACAAATAATTTTTCAAATAAGCTACTAATCTAGCTAGATTAATTAAAATAGAGTATTTTGGCTGTTTGGATTTGTGTTGAAGGAGATAAACCAATAACAATTTCCAATTATATAAAATCAATGTCTTCAGATGGCTTCGAAACTGTTATTTTAGATTATCAATGTCAAAACTCAGGCACACCTTTTCAAGCCTTCAGTTTGATTTCATATATATGATTATTTTATTTTTATTTTTTAAATAGGAGCAGGTAGCAGTGCTGGGTTCTGGTATTAATTACACAGAGAAACAGAAAACCTGAAGTAAACCTGGTAGCATTTTAAGAATCCAGCTATTGTGAATTCATCTGGAATTCATTGGGCTACCCTTGGCTGTAATGAATTCATGCTGTATTAGTAGTAACATCACATGTACACTAATAGATGTTCTATTGAGATCAGTATTATTTAATTGACTCAAAGGATTAGTTTAAGATCAATTTTCTTTTAACTATATTTTAACATAGCTTTTTTCCTGAAGCACAGCTTCCCCCAAGATAAGAAGACATCAGAAGAAAATCATACATGAGAAAATACACAAAATCTGACATTTTTGTCTCCTTAGGAAAGATACAGAAAGCACTAGAATCATATAGTCTATCCCCCATGTAAACAAGCACATTGTGTTTATAATACAATTTTCTGTGTGGGAAGCAAAATATTCAAATCTACAAAAGTAAACATATGCAGATTCAAGAGAGGTATCAAGACGCATCTAAGTAAAAATGACACATCTTAACTTAAACTGAAAAAAAATGATGCAAACAATCTGTTTGTAAAGAAATGCTGAGCAGTATCATCTGTACATTTCTGCTTTGTCAGGCATGCTAAATAGGAGAACACAAACAACACACAGAAGACTGCATTGGTACCAGTTGCATGTCTGGGATACAGTAAGTAATGGAAGAATAGATGGGATACTTTGGGTTGGAAAGGGAAGACGTTCTTAAGCATTTGCTACGTCTTGCAAACTGCACCAGAAACATCAATGTGACTAGTGTTACCCTTTTTCAATTTAGGTCCTGTTCACCAGTAAGTTTCTATTTCCTTCCTAACTTGGCTGACTAAGATGAACAGGCTGGTCAGACATCAAGGCCCAGATCCATTTAATATAGTCAATCAGCGCTCTTAAGACTGATGAGAAAAAAACAACCTGGTCTTCCTGAGTGTATTGGTTCAGCCTCACTGAATAAAGTATCAAAAGTAAAAATAAAGAATTGGTAGGCTTACTGCTTCTCATGTTTTTATGCCAACCTCGATAATTGCCTGAGTCAATGCAATGCCAAAGGAGTGGTGAAATGCAACCACAGACAAGGAAACCAATGTGTCTAAAAAGAGGCCTTGCCTCCTAACCAGCCAACAGCCAAGTAACTGAATGTTCAGGTACACAATTAATAGCAATGACTGAGAATTTTGTTGAAAAAATCTTGCCATTCCCATTCCCATTTTTACCTATTGTCCTCCTCTAGAGATCCTGGGGTGGGACAGGGGGAAAGCACCTCTGTTTTCCCTGTACTTTGAATACAGCCTGGCTTTCTTAATTTTTCCTTTAAAGAAAGAAACCATTTCAGCAAAGTGAGAAAAAAAGAGAGATAAATAGGGGATACCTGGTTCAGACAATTCTACTTTTCTCCGATAGTGTATTCTACCTAAGGACAGCAAGCCTTAGAAATCATCAACATTCCTTATGTCAAACAGCTACACTTTCTTATCCTTTTATTTCAGATTATCTTCCTCCCTGATCCTATCAATCAGTAGCAGAAGCAGCTCCTAACAGAGTTTAGGGCTGTGGTCATAAAATAAATAGCCTGAAGACCTAAATCAGAATTTAGAAGAGATGCTTTCTTAGAAAGCAAGGTTTACACATTCGTGTATTGTCTGTCTGAGCCATCCCTCTGAATAACTTTACAGGTCTGTCAGCCCCCTTCAAAAAGATTTATCAAAACAATAGAAGTCTCAAAAGATGCTAAATTTCTAGTTTTCAGGAATGGGAAGAAAACTTACTAATGCCCATGTGGGAAAGGAATAAGTTCTCTCAGTCCTTAGCGGACATCAGATAATTCACACAGGAAGGTATTATGAATGTCCTAAATGCAGAAAAAGGTTGAACAAGGTTTGCAGCTTAGCAGACCTCACTGAATCTATTTCCAACCTTTTCTCTTTGTCCTGTGGATTTTCTAGAATACTCTTCCATTCCATCTTACTTGTCTTCCCTTTTCTATGTTCAGACTATTTGGCAATGCTTCCAAGAATGCAGTTCTTACTACTTCAGTATCATTGCTTTCACAGTGACTTTAATTTAAATAATCACAAGGTATAGCAACATATAGCATCTTAAAACTTCCCACTATGCAAATTCAACAACAGCTTTTGTTCCTGTACGTCACCTATCTGTTGCTGTATGTTTGTGCAGACCCTTTAATCAGCTTCCAAACTCAAAAAACCATATTCAGGCAATTTGTGCCCACATGACATGTGGTCTACCTGAAAACCAATATTGAAAGTAAAATGGACAGAAATGGGATAAACAGGAGGCAAAAATGTGATCCCAGGCTTTTCTCTGCCTTGCTCAGAAATAAGACAGTAGAAAACTTTTTGTTTGGTCAGTTGGTTGGTGTTTTCTGTGTTGTTTTTGTGTTTGGCTGGTTGGGGTTTTTTTGGTAGTTATCTGATGGATGCAATACTTTGTAGTAATCTATTTTTCACTTGCAGTTACTTCAAATACCAAGGTACTAGCATCTCTTTATGTACTCTGCATTCCTCGGTGCTTGTCTCAATAAAAATTCACAACTGTATTTCTGTTGTGGTCCAAACTGTACTCTGGGCTTCACTGCATGACCAGGAAGTTCCATTCCCTCAGTGGCATCGTTATGAAAATGCTTGCATTAAAGGAGGTATCACAGCAACAAATGGTATGGCTCTACACTAATCATCTAGTACATTTCTGCAAACAAGAATCTGCTAAAAAGCTCAACAGGGAGGTCTGCCAAGTATCCCCTGGGATAGCATTTGTGTAAAAAGGGGTACTTTGGAAGTTAATTAGAGACAATCTGTTTTTTATATTGAGTTTTAAAAAGCTAATTAGAGTTAATGGGAATTCAATCAGACCTGTTTGATATGGTTACTGTTATAATTCAGTTTTTCATAGCAAAACAGCAAAGTGGACATTAAAAGTGACTGAACAGGGAAATAATCCCACTTGCTGGAATTCAGTTTTCTTACAGTAAATTTATCCCTTGTGTAAGAGCTGTGAAGGCACTGAGGATTAATTAAACAGCGTAAGAAAGATATACTGAACATATGGAACTACAGAACTTGCTAACATTTACCAAGAAATCATTCACACAGGGAAAGGAGACCTCCTTTGTGGAGCACACTGCCTTACAGCATGTGTGAAAAAGACCCTCGTACAGTTCCTTCCTCAAGCACACCCAACAGCGAGGGAATAGGAACAGTCTCGTTTTGAAGATAAATACACACACTCAGGAGATTAATTGAACAACTGAACTAGAAGGTAGCAGAAATTATGTAGTGGCCATAAACTAAAGGATATAACTAGGTTTCCAAACAGTACAGCACTTTGATCACAAGAGAAGGGCTACAGTGCCCAGCAGAGAGCAGTGAAGAGATCCTTGAACCAAGTCTAACACATTCCTGTGCTTCAGCAAAAGGTCATGCAGTACTATTACCTCTGAACCCCAGCTGCAACTGGATCCAGAAGAGATCCCCAAGTCTATGTTATGCAAGGAAAAGAGGCTGTGCACACAGTGGGCAGCTAGGATGGGGCTAGGAATAAGAGTTATTCTTTTATTAATAAGAGTTACTTGAGTAACATTGGCAAGAAGCAGGACTGGAACAAGGTTAGGGCTGTGCTGGGACCACCCAATACCACAGATACCTTGTACCTGATAGACTTGTAATCCATCCAGTAAAAACTTTTCAAAAGATACACATCTCAAAAAGTGTGCTTTAACTTCATGTAGATGAGAAGTTTAAAATAGCTTAAGTAGAACTTCCTACAGAACAAGAATACTGCTTTTATTCTGGTTAGCATGTCTGGGTAAGTCCAGACATTTGTACAAACTTTTGTATTAAAAGTTCATAAACTTCTGATTCTCCCCACTCCCTCCCTGATGCGGTACCTCCTGATAGACAAAACTTCCTGTAACTTTTCAAAAGACATATGAGAACAAACTCACACCGTTGATTATGTCTGTGCATTATAAAATTGTACTTTCATTTGACTGCACTCTTGAGCCAGAATCATAAACTTCAATTGTGTGACCTCTGTTTTAATAATATCGACATCAAACAATCCCTATGGGGTTCTAGAAATACCACCATCATAGCATTTACTAGACAGTGCAGACCTCCCTCAAATACTTATGGAATATGTGGGGTTTTACAACTGTCAGTTGTAACTATTTCTATCAAATGCAGACCCAAAATATTGCTAATCATGATTTAACTTACAATGTTAGTCTTCAGTTAGAAATTACAAGATCAGCTGGTGCTGACATGATGCCATCTATCATATTCCAATGTGCAAATAAATGCTTGGTGGATGTGAAGTTTTGTAATTTTATGGATATTCAACAGAATATTTTCCATAAAACTATCACTTCAAAAGTGCTAATTTCCTGTAAATATAAATTAAAAAAAAATAAATTTAGCAAGCTGGAGTTTATGGAATATGTAGTGATCAAATGAAAGCTGTGGCCTGCTTGTATAATCAAAAGCCAAAGATATTGAATATGGGACATTACTCAGAATGGCACATGAAACAATGCATTTTCACAAAACAGTGTTTGCACTGCACCAAAATATTTTTTAAAGTTAATTTAAAAACTGTAACTCACAGAAAATTAAACAATCAGACTCTTATTCTTGTGCATGTAGGTAATTTACTTAACATTCATTATGGCAAGGGATGTTCCACTCTCAACACTTGTAAGACTGTGCTCTGCATTAATAAAAGCAAAGCTTAGGGCTCTTCCTATCTGAATGCATATATTCCTATTCCCCCTTTCAGCATGAATAGCCAAATCAATTTATCAATGAGCTAATCTCCTCTAGAATCAAATACATGCAGACCAGCTGAACATAAAGTGGGAATAAAATCTCTTCTCTGAAGGAAATACATAATGCAGCTTTTATGGCATTCCCTGTAAACAAGCAGGCCAATGTGCTAGGCTTGGTTACTAAGAAAAAGCTGCTGTTTCAATTATTTGTAAACAGAAGCTATAAGAACACCAGAATAATTTATTGAAAAATAAATACATTTACTAAAGAATCAAGTTTGGGAATCTTATTAAAAAGTAAGAGAAGTATCATGTTTCAAATATCTTTGATTCTTGTGAGTTACTGAGAGACGTCGGACTTCATAAGTATTGTGCCAAAGCCTGTTCCCACTTACATGAATGTAAAGGTGGTGTAACTATACCAGTTTCAGTGTTTAACTGAGTTTGCCTTGATGAACGTTCCCATAGGGCAGAAAAGAGGTATTAAGCATCATTCCTGAAGGTATTCTGATGTGGATTTTGTCATGGCATAAGTAGGGCTGAAGGTTTTCTCTCCTTCATAATCACATACGTTGCTATATTGGCTGTGTTAACTCCCCCAAGTATTCAGGAGAAAAGAGAGACTTAGAGAGAGAAGATGGTCAAGCCCAATACCCCACTTTCAGACACGCAAGTGTGTGTGTGTGTATATATATATATATATATATATAAATACATAAAACTGTGTCTGAGATAGAATAACAAAAAGGCATATAACACTGTAAATACAAATGAGGAATATTTGAAATTTTACTTACTTGTGACTATTTACTTGTGACTATTGCACTGCCATACACCATATAAACTTATGCCCCTCCTGGTCCCTTACGTCTTCAGAACTTTGTTTTTCATTTTCCTCAGATATGGACAGATTAGGATGATTTACAAAATCTGCCAGCAAGCTGTTGCCGATTTTAGTTTATACGTGATTGAGTCCTGATTTTAGTTTAATTGACATTTTGCTTATTTAAAACGCAAAAATTGGCCACCGAGGAAAAACACTCACTTTTAACAGGATCATGGAAATATTAGCAACAGCAGTCCATAAGTCACGACAAATGATTTTTAGATTTCCAGAGTATGAACAGTCAGTGTATCAAATACAATGGAAGTTTGATAGGGAAGGAACATCTACTGCTGAGAACAATTATTTTGCTTCACAAAACCAAGTCTGCTTACAAAGGGCAGTCCTATTCTAACATAAGCATGGTTTCTAGTGTTCCACTTAATAATACAGTAAACCAAATATAACAAAATTCATTCTCAAGCATATAAATAAGTAACAGCACCTTTATCAAATACAAAAAAAGACTGGCTCCATAAAATCTCACCTTGATGCTGTTAAAGGTACTGATAATTCCATGCCACAAATCTCAAGAGGAAATAAGGCAGACATGCAGTTGTAATGCCACACTCCTAGACCATGTCCTTTTCCTCCACAATGACAATGGGAATAGGGCTGCAACCAGGAAAAAGGGTCACAACAGGGTTCAGCAGGGACCGATACTGCCAATTTTAAAGAACACCAAGAGTTATTTAACACAATAGAAATACTCTGTGTAACGAAAAGCTGAGCTTGCACTAAATAGGTCAGTATTTTGCTTCAGACCAATAAATACTAGCTTTTAGGCACATCTGGCTATCATAATTCGTAGTCATTATTCATTAATACATGGGTCAGGTGCTGTTTGTGAATTAGAACTTAATGAAGTTTTCTAAAATGCTTTTGAAATCACATCAAGAACAGAATTGTGAAGGTGAAAAGTGTGTCACTGACTTCTCAGAAGGTCTACAAAGGCAAGTGTTATCATTTGCACACAAACACAAGCTATTCTCTTGTCACAGCAGCTCAGACATGAGCTGCTCTGTATCTAGTAAAGTAGGTACAGTTGATTTTATGAGCTTTTAACATAGTGACAGTTGGCTAAATCATGCTTAATCACAATTCAAGAAAATGAGGCCCATTTTTTAGTATCTAAATTGTTTGCCTAAATCTCCAAGAAGTCTCAAAATACTGTGCAGACGGTAGTCCTTCATTTGCGATTTCTCCATCCAAACTTAAAGCCAATCATTTTACGGTTCTGGTTGTGTTCAGCAGCTGTAAAATCCAGTTTAGACTAACTACACATACCAGAACAACTCTTTCAAGCAAGTGGCTGATGAGCAGTGCCCATCACAGAACTTTTTACAAACCTATTATTTGTGGTACCAAGACTACTGCACCTCTGTCTTGAAGTAGGTAAAATTGAAGAACAGGGTCAGGGGTAAAAAAGAGGTAACATGACACAGCAAGTCGTGGGTAAACGAGAATGTGAGAGTAAACAGTATGCTTCCTGAGCTCTACTTTCTTGCTTGCTCCTAAGAATGCACCCACATGGAGGTCATCTCTGTCAAACTATTTTTGTTACTGCATGTTTTAAGGTGTTACATGAAGCTTTTGTTTACAACACTTACCCACCATTAGAGCATGCCCTTTGGCTCTACAGCATCCTGTTTAATGTTGGAGAATATCTATGTAATGTGTCTGCTACTGCTTCTTTCTTTCCTCTGGGTTTTTGTTTAAGTCTAGGTCCAGATTCATTACTACTAGCGTTTTTTCATATTTTTCATGAAATATCACCACAGCTGTCACTGGAGCTGGAGTAATCATGTGCATGTCTTCTGCTGTCTGCAAAGAACTTAGGTGGATTCTTTTGCCCTCTTTATGAGCAACAGCACCATTTGCTTGGTAAATACAATGCAAAATCAGCAGGAGTAATGTGTAAAAGCCTCCAAGTCAGCACAGATTATTATGACTTTTAAATTCACGTGCAACCTAGTTGGCCGAAATGTGCCCAAGAACAGAGCAAGGTCAAGGCTGCTACAGAGATGAAATCTAAACATCCTCAGTGTAATGTAAAAACGCGTGTATGGCAGTAACTGGAGAAGCCATTCACAGCGAGATAAAGCTTTTGGCAGAGAGAGCTCATCAGTCTGGTCATGCTGTTGAGTGGAAAGGGCTACACACAACTACGGGTGTGTTGAACAGAACACAAAAAGACACAGGTCATTTTACCTAGCAAATTAGCACAACCAGCAAGCAGAGATGGTGAATCATCCTGCAGCATTTTAGGAGATTATTTAGGTAATAACAACGGGAGACATACCCCTAAAGTTTACTATGATCACTAGAGCAGCATGTCTTCATTATAGTTTCCCACTAGTGCAGTTTTGCGTTTTTTTAACGTTGTTTACAATGAAAATGTAGTATAAACAAACGCATCAGTCATTAAAAAGAAATATTAAAAGAGATTCTCTGACATGAGTTTCATTCAGAGTAGGAGATCTCAGTAATTTTAGATTTCACTAGTACTAAAGAGCTTATGAAAAGTGAAATTATATGGAAAATAAAGTATGTAAAACACAAAATAACTTGGCAGCTGGACTACGGTTCTGGACTCTCTCTGCCAGGTCTGACCATTAAAACTCAATCTCTTCCTTTTCCCTTCTGTCATCAAATGGATTTTCAATTCCCTGTTGTTCTGTGGCACAGCTTCAGCAGATGGGACAGAGTGTTGCCAGCCAAACTAGCCTAAAGCTTGACGACAAGAACACTTCCCTGGGCACAGGAGATGAGGGTTTGGATATCTTCTGGATGCAAAAAGAACTTCTCAGTGCTACATGACTCTTCTCATATGACAGTATTAAATAAGTTACTGTGGGCATGATCACTGTCACATCTCTACAGAAACAAAAACCATAGAACGTCTCTGTTCTTAAAAAAAAAAAAGGATGGCAGTGAGCATCCCCAAGGTAGAAGTTGCAGAAATGCAATGTACCTAAGCCTGCAGGATGTGTAAATCCTTCATTGGAAACTTCAAAATAAACTGATTAGCCTAAGTTCATACAAAATCCCTGGCAAGCAAGGATGGAAACGAAACAGAGTGCTGATTCACAATTGCAATAGCCACCAGAGACAGTGTCACCTCGCAAAACATCATGCAGTCACGCTGCATGGTACCTGCAGAAAGTTTGTTAAAAAAAGCCAAAACAACAGAATCCCCAAGCCAATATGTAGGTTAAGTAAAGAGCACAGCAAACCAATGATGCCACCCCTCGATGTAACCCAGTGATTCCTTCTCATGAAGCAGAGAGAACCTTTCCCTCCTGATTATACTGGATTTCTGCAAAAGCTGCATTTCATAAGAAATATTTATGATTTTTTTTTTTTTTTGCTCTCTGACAAATGTCAGATCATTGCTTAGGTTGCTGTTTCCTTACATGGAAGTCTACATCCATGGAATTCTTCACTAACATCTTTAAAGGCTTAAAGAAACTTATCGCATCAAAGAAGTGACAACTCATTCAGCTAACACAAATGAAGTCACAACTTTGCTTTAGCTCACTGAAGTTTCCTCAGTAGCAAGATTCACCTGAACCTTACAGTAAGTGTCTACTCTTGGTCTACCTGACACTAACTGTCAGATTACAACTACGGAATAGCTTACCTTGAACAATAATGCCATGTTTTCACTCAAATCAGATTTCAAGGAAGGGAGACTGTAAGGAACAATTAGTGTCAAACTGCTACTCACATTACCAGACCATCTGGTTTCCATTTTTACACTCCTCACAACATCAGATCATGAGGTTTGGATGAGGCATTGTGCATGAGTTGCAGATAAGTAGCGTGAACTTTCAAATATTGTTCCACTTTTCTCTAGCTTTTCTCATAAAAATTTTACCAGTGCTAACACAACAGGCAGGTTTGTTTTTTTTTTTTAAAAAGTGTTTTTATTCAAACTGTACTAGCAAATACTTTTGTTATCTGTTTTCCTAGCTACTTTGAAAATGGCCCCACTGTCTTACCCTTAAGTGATTTTTTTAAAGGGCAAATAGCCTTCCCTGATTTCTTAAGTAGCTGCCAGACTGAAAATAAATGACTAAATTCTAAGAAACAATTAAGTATTTATTTATTACTTGATGAGTATCATTAAAAAATAATTAAGTAGGACATTTCACCTTCTGTTTGATAGGTGTGATGAACAGAGAGAGGAGCTTCTTTACACTTAAAGCAGAACTGTATAAGCTTTTTTTGTGCCTGATACTTCCATACCTAGCTCAATGACATTCTTGTGCAAAAACATCTTTTTTAATTGCTTTTAAGCCATCAATGTTAGTAAACAAATATTGCCCTGATTTTAAGATAAAGATATTCTTAACAGTTTATGTCACTTCTAGGTTGCTTATGTTTCTTTTGCTATTAACCAGCACAGCAGCCAAGTTCTGACCAAGACATCACAGAAAGTTTAAAAGTCACAGAATCATCATGGTTGGAAAGGACATCTGAGATTACTGAGTCCAACCATACACACACAAAAACCCCCTACAATCTCGGCCACTAGAGCATGCCCTCAAGTGCCACATCGACAGGTTTCTTAAATACCTCCAGGGATGGTGACTCAACCACCTCCCTGAGCAGGCTGTTCCAGTGCCTGACCACTCTTTTAGTAAAGTAATTCTTCCTAATATCTAATTTGAACCTGCCCTGACGCAACTTCAGATCATTTTCTCGGGTCCTGTCATTATTCACTTGGGAGGAGAGGCCAACACCCACTTCTCTACAATCTCCTTTCAGGTACTTGTAGAGGCCAATGAGGTCTGCCCTCACCCTCCTCCAGACTAAACCTGCTCAGTTCCCTCAGCCTCTCCACAGAGGACTTGTTCTCTAGACCCCTCACCAGCTTGGTAGCTCTCCTCTGGACACGCTCCAGCACTTCAATGTCCTTGTAGTGAGGGGCCCAGAACTGAACACATTACTTGAGATGAGGCCTCACCAGTGCCAAGTACAGAGGCATGATCACTTCCTTACTCCTGCTGGCCTTGCTATTCCTGATACAAGCCAAGATGCTGTTGGCCTTGTTGGCCACCTGGACACACTGCTGTAAAGTCAGGCATTTGTCTCCATGCTAGAGGATTACATTTCCCAACGTAGCAATGTGCAGAGGGAGGTGCAGGTACTGAGGCGGAGAAGAGCTCAGGGCCTAATCCCAGCACATGGACCAAAACAAAACAATAAAATATTTTAGCTCACCTCACTGTCATGACACATTGATGGCCATTTTTTCTTTCTCAAAACACATGAAAAAACTTTTTTTCTTGAAATAAATTATGTTCTTTAAAGAATTCCTCCTTCAATACCAGACTAGATAACTTATTTAGAAAGTCATCCTTTACCATTTTATTAAGCTGTCCAATACTTAAGAGAAAGAATTTGAGTATTTTTAATACCTATTTTCAGTAATAATTATCATTCTGTCAACAGGGCACCTAACTTGCCTGGGGATCTAACGTCAGAAAAAAAAATGCATAAACACTCTAATTTTCAAGAGGAGATTAAAGAATTATTCGTGGTTTTGCTTCAAATATTTCTAATGCTAATAATATGCTTTTCACAATATATTTACCTCTTTGGTCATCATAATTCCTAGCCATTATCTAAACTGTATTGTATTCCATACAACACAACTAACTCAATAATTCCATCACGGTTATACATCAGAAGTGACACAATTAGAAAGCAATCCCAAAATAGCAATTGTCATCCTACACATTGTAATCACACAACCGGATCTTATCAAAAGTCTTTATGGTATCAAGGTATATTTATGGTGCTATCAATCTTCTGGACCCTTTTGCTCCTCAGTTTCTGATGACCCATTGACAGTCTAAGTCTGCTGATAAATATGTTGTTTTTAGAAGACCAGTTTTGAATTTAAAGATAAACGGCAGTATACCAGTTTAGTAAGTCTAAACTACCTGAGAACTACTTAGTTTTCCATTAATTTATTAATATGAAAACTTCAGAAGTGACAGGAGCTCATATGAACTGGATTAACATTCATCTTTCAAATTATCAACTTTGGGTTGAGGATTAAGTAGTAAAGATAAGATTAAGTTGTAAAGACCTGTATTTAGCGGATTTTTAGTGGATTATCTGACACCACTGTAACATGACATCATCAAGCACTATGAAGTTTTGAAGGCATAGAAAGCTCATGCAAGTTCTGTTCTTTCTGATTCTGAAACAGGACTCCTGTCTTCACTTGAAACCTTTAAAAACAATTGTTCATCAGTTAAATTTCCTTTTGTACAACAGCAATCAAAGGTAAACATCAAAACTGGGCATCAAATGAAGTATTTCCTTTATTCCAGAACAATGTTTTAAAAAATAGCATAAGAAATGCATCTAGACCTAAAAGTCTAAATTAAAGTACGCAACAGTAAATTAAACTTGCTGAAGTTCAAGACTAAACTGAAAGGATGGAGATAATGTATGTGCCTGGTGCCATCTCCCGGTAGTTTAGAGGTAAAACCATTGCAAATACCTTATTAATTTTTTTCCTACATATATTTTTGAAAAATGTCTGGACTTTAGAGAANTACAAGTATCTGGATGTAGCTACTTTCAAGCTAAATGGTGTTCTTACGCTGGCTTTAAAAAGGAAACGTCAAATCTCTTTTGTTTTCTAGAAGAAATAGGTGGTCACCTGAGTAAGTCTAATTTCAAAATACATTCAGTACCACTGATAACATTCAAAATTAAAATTAAATTTTCAAATTTCTACAGTGTTCAAAACCAAAATGAGAAGTGCCTTTGAGAAATCTAGTCATCATACTAGAAGTTATAGTGTAGTTTATTAGCCCATACAGAGTCATTTAAAAATCTATTTATTTTAATTAATACTTAAAATTCAAGACAATCTTTCCCAGTTGCACCACTCTAACTGTTGTTGGTGAAAGAATACAGTATTGATGTTTGTAATAATATCTCATGGCTTATGTTTTGAACAATAGCATTATCCAACTTGTAAAGAAATGTTACAGTATTTTGACAGCTGACAGGAGGTACCTGTACTTATCCAGCAAAGACTATTGAAAACAAACTTGACCAACAACAAAAACAAAACAAAACCAAAACAAAACAAAAAAAAACCAACAAAAAGAGCTTGGTAATAAAATGCCTGTCAAAACATGCAGTATTTTACATTAATTCTAGAGTTAATTCCAGATAATAATAAACCACCAAAGGAATCCTGGATGAGAGCTGTGAAGACACAAAGGCAGGCAGTAAAGAAGCTCACACATAGCAAAGTGATTTTAAGATTTAGAAGATTTAAAAACAACTGTTACATAAAGGAACAGTAATGGTACTTGGCTGCACTGGTGGTCTACCCTGTGTCCATGAAAAGATTTTCCTGGGAACCATCCAAAGGTCACACCCTTGGATAGCACAGAAACTAAACAGCTGATAAAGAAAAGTAACAGTTTCCCCAAAAACCATGGAAGCTCAGCCAACTGAGAACTGCCTCACCCGGATGTGATCTACAAATTCCAGAAGCTGGGCCGAGGAAAAGCGGCAGCAAAAAGTCTAAGCTGTAGAACTAGAGTGAGCTCAACATCTGTCATGAATTCTGAGTGTTGGCAACTACAGGGATGGGCAGCATTCTAAAACCATAACAAGAATCAAAGCAATGCACAGAAAATGAGATGCAAGAAGGCAAAAGGGCTAGCTATTTCTATGGGCTCTTAAGTACAGAATTTCCACCTGAAGTGTGGGAAGAAATGACTCAAAACAGCTTGAGATCTCCCAGAAAAGGCAAAGCACTAAGGCTCTCTGGCTGAGGTAAGACTTCCTTTCTCTGCACAGGAAAAACTGGGTTTACTGAGGCTTTATATGACAATTTGTTAATGTGATATGAAAGCTTTTGTAGCACAGAACTTTCATTTTATAGATTATTTTGCTATGCTGGAAGAAGAGGCCTGTCTACATCATCCTGAGGGGAAAAAATAGTAATAAAAAAAAAAGGGAATGAGCTCTAAGCTCTACAAGTGGATTATGTTTTCTAGTCCCCTGAACGACTATGGGAATATGACCTGGGTTGCCTTAAAAAAAGTGAAGGCGTACCAGTGATTTGAATTGTCCCAGGTCCATTGACAATTGCTATGGGGAAGCAATCATTAAATGCTGCAGAAGAGCCAAGCTAAATAGGGGACATTTGCTTCCACAGCAAGAGAATCAAAAAAAATCTGTCATAACATTGAGCTGTAACTGAGAAACGGAGCAAAGACTAAAGAATCGTAAGAGACCTAAATTAAATACAACTGGGATTTCACATTCCTTATGAAAATTAAGGTTTTAGCATGATATAATTAAACCAAGTATAGCCAGCTCATGGTCTGCCAGAACATATAACTCAGCCTGTCATCTTCGTTCCTGAGAGTCCCTTAGAGTTGGTCAGGAAGCAGGCTGTCAGCTACACAAATCATTCACTAACCCACAGCAGCCTCCCTGCTGTTCAACCTTGCAAGAGTCCCGCAGCCTTTCTCCTGTCATGTAGCTAGACGTGCCCTAGCCACAAAATATAGACATCATCATTGCAAGGAGCATGCCCATTCGGTAACATGACAAAAGGACTTATGTGCGTATGTCCCCATCACACCTGACTGAGCTATGGTCAAAAGTTGACTGCAGATTAGTTATGTGACAAATACGCACATATTCCCTGGATGCCTCAGTTGCAGAATATTGGATTGACCTGGCAGAAAAGCTGAGTGATACCAGCTTAAACAAAGCGAAGAAAATAAAGACAAGGGTTACGGAGCTTAGGACTTGTAACAGAGAGACAAAGATGAGATAATCAGAGAATGTGAAGGGAAAAGCAGCAAACATACATTGTCAAATAACTAAACCTTCACAGAAGTGAATTATTTGTGGGGGGAAGGAGAAGAACATCTTGATGACATGAGAAGAAAAAGAGAGGTGAAGGTGAAGAACATTCTAGTAGAAGAAATACAATGGTTAAGAAAAAGGAAGACACTACTTCATGGACTTAAAAGACCAAAACTTTTCAAAACTAGTGAGTCAGCCATGGAAAATAATGTTTGAAAAGGGAAGTATTAGGAGCTTTATACCACCAAATAAATTCAGAAGTATTGAAATTTTGCAGCTCTTACCGTTAGATTACAGTACAGCATATATAAGAAATGTAAAGAAAAGTAGTGCTACATTGTGAAGGGGAAATGTATTTCCCAAAAGAGAGAAAAAATAACATTCCAAAATACAAAGACATTTGGGTATTTTTTTGGGGAGCGTATCAGAGCAGAAATCGGTGTTAACTGCAATACAAAACAGGGGGCAGAGAAGTGATCCAAAACTCTGTGAAATACCAGATACCTGGTTCACTGAAAGAAGCTTAAGAGTTTTAAGAGGTACTGGGGATCACCACCGCCTCCCAATACTTTCCAGATGAAACTTGAAAGAAATAAAGAAGACACAAATAAATCTGTTGTTGATAAGCTTATCTGCCTGGTCATATCCACAACAGTTCTTCAAGCCATCTCTACTGAAATGCAGTAAAACAAACCTGGTAAACCAAGAAACACTTGGATTTTTTTCTTCCATTTGGTTTTAACAGTAAGACAGCTGTAGGATAAACATGTAAATATTAATCAACAGCTCTACTATTCTCGCCTGGCCTCATTCGATAGGATTTTGAAGCTCTTATATTTATCACAAAAAATGAGCAGCCCTCTAAAAACCTCAGAGGAAGCAAAACGGATGAAAAACCAAGTGGGGAAAAAAAAAAAGGAGGTTGAGACTATTTTGGGACAGATGAATAAGTGCATGGTATTACATAAAGTTTGAAGCAAAACCGCTGATATTCACAGCTATCTTATTTTCTAAAAGCTGGGCTTCAGATGAAGAATGCTTCCACTACCATAGGCTTTAAAATACATTTAAAAATTATTTTATTCAGAAGACTAATGTCTAACACAATCACTAGTGATCAAGGCCCAGAATAAAGTTCTCTAAGTGAATAACTAAATTATTCAGACCCTTTCATAACTTCAGCACATGATTTCATGACTATACTGCTTGTTTTGATCACAGCAAACTACATTCTCTTGGAGCAAAAATTGGAACCACAGTGTCTTAGCTTTTGACAAAAAGTATTTTATTGACAGAGTAAGTAATCACACCAGTAATTCAGTCTTCCAGCGGCTGCTCTGCTGCACTGTGTAAGGAACATAACATATTTATCCAAGGCTTAAAATGCTTCTGTTTCAAATGTCACTTCATTATTAAGGCTGTTCTGATCAGTTTCTTTCAAAGTTAATATGGCCATAATGCAAGAATGTCTTAGATGATAACGTCTATTCATTCCAGATGCTTCAGGAAAATCATATTCAGGGAAGGATTTCACTTGCAGTTCTTCTTTGCCAAACAAATCTGTTCACTTTGCACTTACTTGGCTACTGATTGATTTTATCAGCTGACTAGCTGGCTACCTAGTTACTAACCCAGTCAACTATGGCTTCTCCTCTCCATGATACTATTTAAATATTTCAACACTTAACATTGACTTGATGTTTCACTCAACCTCTCTTACCTGTTAACCTCTGCCAGAGTTTACTCCATTTGATAGTAACCGCTAGTTAGTGTATTCCTTGATGCCCCTGTAATAAATAATCCCTAAATAATTGAAGTGCTTTGATGAATGAACAACTCCCCTTCAGCCAACAGGGGTGGGTATGTCCAGAATGGAGAGCCTGGTCGTTCCCTGCCTTTCTGAACAACTTTCTTTTTGTGTTACCTGTTATCCAACAGATTTAAGGAGAAAGTGCCTGTTTCATCCTGCTTTCCCAGGTTCTTGCGTCTAGTGCTTACAGAATAAACGTTTAATTTTATACAGCTATTATATGATTTACATGCTGAATGACATGAAAAATCACCCACATAAGGTACTCACTTCATTTCATTCATACCTGTAAAGTGTAATTTCTAAGTTCAAAAGCACCTTCATGGGACGAATGAATCTAAACAAACTCCGAAACCGAACTTTTCACAGCACTTCCACGGGTAGGACTCACTCCATCCCGAGCCTATGCTCCGCTCAGCCTTGCCACCACGGGTGACGGCCGATCCCTGAGCAACGCCACTGAGAGCCAGCGGAACGCTTAGCGCGCAAGGGACTTTGCTTTCCAGCAGAGGACAGCCCAATCTGGACCCAACACGCCATTCCACCAAGAGCAGCCCCCATAAACAAGGACCCGCGGAACACCAGGCCGACCTGGGCACAACTCTCCCTTTCCCTCCCCTCCCCTCAGCCCCTAACGGCCGCTGGCCCCGCGCCGGGCATGCGCACCAAGGCCAGCGAGGCCCCGCGAGCGCGCCTGCGCGGGCTGAGGGGGCCGGGAAGGGGCGGGGCGAGGCTGGATTTGAACCGGGCGGCGGGGAAGCGGAGGCCGCGTAGCCCCCATGGCCAAGCAGCTCAGCCGGGACCAGCAGGGTATTACCCTGCGGGGTAGTGCTGAGATCGTCGCTGAGTTTTTTTGTAAGGAGCTGGGGGGGCGGGCGAGCTTGGGAGGTGGAAGGGACGGGGGGTAGGAGGATGGTCTTGTATGTAGGCCCGCTGTGGGCCGGCATGGCCGCCAGCTGCCTCACACAGCCCCCTTCCCCGCTTCTTCTCCCTTCAGCCTACGGGATCAACAGCATCCTCTACCAACGGGGAATCTACCCTCCCGAGACCTTTACCCGCGTCCAGAAATATGGGCTTACCCTACTCGTCACCACCGACCCCGAGCTGAAGAACTACCTCAACAACGTGGTGGAGCAGATGAAAGGTGGCTGGGCACAAGTAGCTGGTGGGAGGCTGTTGTGCCTTCCCGGTTGTGTTTTTCCTGGTGGTTCTGGTCTTTCTCATGTGAATAATTGCTGTGGCTTCTTTCTTTCAGAGTGGCTGTACAAGTGCATCGTGCAGCGTCTGGTGGTAGTCATCTCCAGTATCGAGAACAATGAGGTTCTGGAGCGGTGGCAGTTTGACATAGAGTGTGACAAAACTGCAAAGGACGAGAGGTGAGTGACAGTGTTCCTCTGTGTCTCATTTTCCCTCTATTTGGTAGCTGTGCAGGTACAAGCTAACTCCTGGTGTGCATCATCAGTACTGTTCTGGTTCCCCAGAGCAGATGAGAGAGCCTTTTCCCATTATGGAATCAAACCTTACCAAACCTATTGCCTTTCTTCCTGCTAATCCTTCTGTCTGTTTGTAAAACAGTCGTTATATGGTTGAAGCTTACTATCACTTAACTTTTCTAAACTTGTCTAGCTAAGGCTTAAAAGAGTGTCGCTACTATATTAAAAAAAAAAAAATCATATAGCAAACAGACCAACAGAGCTTAATGGATATAACTGTATTTAAAGAAAATTCAGGATAGTGGTAGCTTTCTTAACAGAATTTTCCTATTTTTGCAGTGCACCACGAGAAAAATCTCAGAAAGCTATTCAGGATGAAATTCGATCTGTTATCAGACAAATAACTGCCACAGTAACCTTTCTGCCACTGTTGGAAACTGCCTGTGAGTATTCCTATATTCCTAACCTCACTTAAGAAATCAAACATTGCTTTTGAAAAATCTCAGCAACTTCTCCACTCTAGAAAATACTTTATGCTAACTTTCTGGGGCTTTTTAGCTATTATAGGTCATATACTCACATTTCTGAGACAGCATTTTGTTAGACTGAGATCACGTCTCTTGCAATTGTGTACAGTATAGAAAACAGTATATTGGATCAAATATCTTTAAGAATTATCCTACAGTGTTGCTTGCACAACCAACAGTTAAAATAATTGTAAATGCTGTGCACTATCTCTCATTAAAGAACCTTGGAGCAACTTCATTTAAAGGGACTAGTAGTACTTCCTCCCCAAAGTACTTTAGCTTTTTTTATCAAAAGGCCAGAACTCAGGGTGGCTTAACTAACTTTGTGAAACAAGTATGTGTACTCTGAGGAATGTCAGTTTCAATAGAAAATAAACTATTTTGTGACTCTAGCTGTGGACAGGCTTATAGTATGAACTCAGTAGTTATTTCTGAGTGTTACATAGTGCTCAGAGCTCTGCAGTGTTTTAAAGTATTAAAAAAAAAAAAAAAATTCAGATCACACTCAAGAGAACTAAAAATGGCTACAAGTTAATATAACCAGGGCTTGGGTTTTGTGTTTTAACTACTCTTTCTTTTCATGTAACTAGTATCAGTGTAGTTTCTGAGAACCTTGGTACACATCTCAAGTTCTAAAGATGCACTTTAACTTTCAACATGCCATCTTCTTAGGCACACATTACTGTAACTTGTTCCCACTTACTTACAGGTGCCTTTGACCTGCTGATATACACAGATAAAGATTTGGCAGTGCCAGAGAAGTGGGAAGAGTCAGGACCACAATTCATAGCCAATTCAGAAGAGGTTCGTCTCCGTTCCTTCACTACTACAATCCACAAAGTGAACAGTATGGTGGCTTACAAAAAGGATTCCTTCCCCTAAGATGGGGGAGGGGTGTATATAGTTTCTGTTCATAGTGCAGCTAGGTCATGAACACACCATTACTGTTGCTGTTGCTGAAGCGTAAGACAGAAAAACTGCAATGTGTTTCTCTATGATAACATGATGTAATACTAAACCAAGCTGGCAATGGTTTGGTTTGTTAAAGAGGTCTAAATAAAGTTCATATAGTTCAGCTCATCCCTATGAGCTAAACTAATGTTATATTAAACCACTGCATTCACTAGAAAAACTGCCAAAATCCAAGATTAATTGCTGAATTGTATTCAGATCCTGTAATTTAGTATTTTAAGATTGTTATAGACTGCCTTCTATGGGCAGGCTTCAATTGTCTGCCCCAACAGGAAAAAACCCCACAACCCTCACTCTTGACAGGCCAGTTTTACATGTTAAAATCCAGGGTTGTTTTGTTACCAGAAACAATCCTAAAATGAATCAACAGAACAATTCTGAAGTTACTGTACCTCTTCACAATGAAAGCAGCTTTTTATCAGGAAAATCTTAAGTATATGAACCCTTGTGTACTAGCATCTGCTGGACTCCAGTTCTGGGGATGGTGGTGTTCCAAGTCAGTGTCTGTCTCTAGTGTTTGTCACGCATCTTTTTTTATGTTGGTATGCTTGTTTTACAGAATAAAGCTTGAAACTGTATAGCATTTCGTAATGCTTCCTCTTTCAGATATTTTCATAGATGCTACGTCTTACTTGACTGTCATAGAACCAATGGCAGAATGCCACAAAGCCATCCTACTTAATCTATCCAATACTGTTACCCTGTTTCTTTCTGAGTTGTGACACAAATACTGTGGATTCAATATCAAATCTGTGAATGGATTAATAATTTGCTCCTACTTATGTCTTCAAATAACAGTAGAAATAGCGCAGGAATCTTTCTGTATTTTTTTTTTTTACTGGAAAAAATTAGGGATTTAAAACTGCATTAAATAAAAACACAGAAGAGCTTGAAAATTAATTATTTCCTTCATCAAATTCGTTTCTGCTAGAGTATTTAACTTTTCCCACTTTTCTAGATTAATATACAACTCTTACTGTTAAAACAAGTTTCAAAAGTTTATTTAAAAACATTGATTATATGTATTATAAAGTTTCTCAAATAGCTCTCTCCAGAAGAGAGAACAGTAAATCAGTAGCATAAAATCATGGGGTTTTTTAATAAATACAACTTAGGTACATCAAAAGAGATTATTCACTACTGGGGCTTGCACTGCACTAACAGAGGGATACCTAGCCTTTTCTTCTGCCTACCTGCAGTATTCTTAAACAGGTGACTGCACTACCCCTTTACACCTAAGAGAGAGGTGCACTTCAAGGAGTACAACTTCAAGCGCTTCCCCTAGGGAGGAGGACTGGATCAAAGCAGTGAGTCAGCTGTAACAGGAATTTGAATTGGGAACTGGCAGCCACTGCTTTATACCGAAGGTGGAGGTGACTGGTACGGCACCAGCAGTAATGGGTATAAAAAAACCAGCTTGTTTTACAGAGATGCAGAAGACAGGAAGTTCACGTAACTTCTTGTACCACGTACAAATGATCATCGTGTTCTTCAAGAAGGACAAGTCCAAAGTCTGTTTCTATCATCTGTGTATTTTTTCCTTTTTTATAGAGGCACCAACAGTCAAGAGACATAGCATATCATTGCATAGAGATAATGTCCATGAAAACTACACGTGAGAAGGAATGGGTTCTAAATCCTGGAGCCTGCAGAACAGGAAATAAGGAAAAAAAAAAAAAACAGAGACAGCAGTCACCTTAATGCAATTTCCCAGAAGTCATGCATTTACAGAAGCATCCAATAGGATTTGCTGATACCTAACAGGACCCACACGCCTTAGTTTCCCCTACCTTGCAGGTTACTTCTGTAGCATGAAGAATGAAAAACACAAGAAACCCCCTTACCTCCACCAGCAACATAGGAAACCAGATAAAGGATAAAGTTTAGATGTTAACAGGCACTCCTCACCTGACTAGTTCAGCTGTCGTATAAGCTGGTTGATTGCATCGCCTCTCCAGCCAGGCTGACCCATTTCCTTGAGGAAACCCACTTTGTTACGTGAAGCATGGCGAGCCACCGACAGATGGAATGGCCACAGAAAGTTTGTGACTCTCTTGAAATATTTCCCAGCTGAGTAGATTTCATGAATAAGGTCTTCCAGGCAAATAATACCACAGTTCCCTGCAGAAAAAAAAAAAATCATTAAAAAACCCCAACAACAACAGAAAGCCATCCCACAAATAACATATACTACGTGAGCTACCCAGCCATATTATCTCTCCTCATGCTACTCCAGAATTGCTAGTCCTCCATATCAAGTCTTGCAGTATTTTCCCCCCTCCCTCTTAGGTGAAATAGCAATCTCTCCACATCTGCCTCTTTCCTTGATGCATTTTCTCATCCTCTTCCTCACCTAAATGTTCCTCTATCAGCATATTATCTGTCAGAGGTATCCTCTTGTTCTTGATCTTGGCTTGGCCCCGTTTCAGGATAAGCTCTCGTACAGATTTCAGGTTAGGGTGTCTGAACAAAAACAAAAATCAGATTCTGTAACAGAGAGACACAATGCAGCACAAAGTCTCATCCTATTTCTTTGCATAAAGGTGGGAAAGTAAACAAGGTGGTTTAAAACAATGAGGATAATAACAAGTTTTACCTACGAAGTTGACAAAGTTTTGACTATTACCAAAAAAGACAGCTATGGATTTGTGATACCTGATGGAGCATCAAAGAGCTATGATATTTAGATACAAACTACTATCAAGTCATGGGACTAGTACTTACCCCCACGCCACGTAAGGTTCCACGATTCGCAGCATCTTCAGCGACAGTGGAGTCAGTTTAACAAATGTTCCAGTGAAATTTCTTCTCAGCCGCAGCAATTCAATCACTCTTTTTACCCTCTTACTTACGCCCTTAATACTGCAACAATGAAAAAAAAAAATACTATTAGTTACCACATTTTGCTAATAGAGCAACAGAAGGGCTCAGACTACCTGCAAGGAGACACATCTATCACCCTCCCTGTGCTTAGAAAGAGTATGACAGCTACGAATGGTAGCAATAATAAAAAGTAAGGAGTAACAAAAATTTCTTACTCTACAATCCGCACAACAAAGGCTAGTTTGTGCTCCTGAGGTGCAGCCGTCATCTGTCCAGGTCTCTGCTCCATGCGCCTCAGCCGGACGTTGTCTCGGTGTTTGCGCCATGAATCTCGAACAAAAGCCTCAAGGCGTTTAAACTGGATCTGTTTCCCCTTCTGGAGCTAAAGACAAAAGGATGAGAAATCATCAGCCTTCCCATCAGAGCCTCTCAAAGGCCAAGTGAAATTCAAACTTGACAAGCTGTGTTGTTTCAGTTTTGGAGGCAGTAAGAAGAAAATACATTTCACAATCTACGCCCAAGGGAGACAGAGCTGAGGGACAACATATGTCTCTACAAGCAGCTAGCCATAATTTATGAACAGTGAACAAACAGTTTTTCCCCAGAAAAATAAATAAATCAGAATTTATTTTATTTTAAGACCCAGGATACTTCTAGGCAAACAAAATGGAAGCATTTGTAGCCACAGACAGATCTTCACACCTACATACACAGCTCAGCCAATCACTGGGAAAGCCAGAAACGTGTGTCTGGGTAAAACAGCTGCTACAGCAGTACTCTGCTGTGACTCAAAATCACCATCCAACAGAAAATAACTGGATTTAGAGTCCTTTTCTATAAAGGAACACATATGAACAACAACAACAACAAAAAAAGAGCCAACCATTAAAATGAACTATTAAGTATTACTAATCTAAACACAAAACAGCCAGCTCACTTGAAAAAAATTAAAACCAACACATTTCCAAAATTATGGGAAAATATGAAGTTTAGGGTTTTTTTTAAAACAATAAATAGAAATTTAAATGCCTGTTCTTAGCTTAGGAACAAGTACATCTACCTAAATCATAGGGCTTTGTCTTACAAATGGGAGCAGAATGTGCATGGCAGTTACCCAACAATATTTTAGACAAACTGCTGGCTAAATTATTAGGCCATTTTAAAAGTATCTAACGTTAGCTCTTTTCTGTCCTATCTCACCTTGCCAATCACCCATGAAATTTGAGTTTTCAAAGCAGGTAGATCAGACCAAAACCTCATTACCAGGGTCAATTTTCTAATGAGAATCTTGAAACATGGGTATTTAACATTATTGCTTATGCTTCTACTTCTGCCTTGGAAATGCAGCATACCATTCATGTGTTTAAGAACATAAATAGGGGATTTAACAGAAACGGCAGAGGTTTTGTACAGAATTCACTGATTCACTTGGGAAGCTTTCAGCCACTTCCACGACAGGCACCTGTTTTATTAGCCGAGATGCAATAGAATAGATCTCAAATCCTGAGACAAGAAAGCTTTGCTGTACCCTGCCAGCCTGCAAACCCCACACCCTGAGCAGGGAGTCTCTGCAGACCCACCCCAGGCTCCCCATCTCATCGCCAGGCTCACAGCCAGCCTCCACCGCCGGACAACGCAAACGCCTCTGCCCCGTCAGCTCCCTCCTGCACCTGCGGGCAGGCGGCCGCGGCCCCGGGACCCCCTCCCTGCGGCCAGCCCCTACCTTCCGCTTGTTGAGGAGCGCCTGCTTGGCCTGGTTGGCCTTGATGGCCTGGTAGGCCTTCCTCTTCTTCAGCAAATTCTCCGGCACCAGCGGGATCCGCCGCTTCGGCCTGAGGGGCGGGAGAAGCCGGTCACATCCAGCAGCAGCACCGCATCCCAACCTCCCACAGGTCGCCCCCGCCGCCACCCCGAGCCCCGCGACCGCATAGTCGCCGCGGATGGCAGCGGATGACCGGCCCGCCGCTCCACCACCCTCATCCCTCCTCCGCCATACTCACTCCTCCTCCGCCATCTTGCCGGGACTTCCGCGCATGCGCCGGAGCGGAATGCGACCGTGGCGGTCGCGTCCGGAGTCGTCGCATTTTACCCTCGTTCGCCAATGAATCTGAAGCGCACGAAAGGGAAGGACAACCCTGTGTTGTCCGAGCCATACTCTCGCTGCAGAAACAGAGGCCGCTGCGGAGCGAGCTGTCCGAGCGGCCAGGCCGGAGGTTGCACCTCAGGCTCGGCCCCTCCGCAGTGTTGTGGGAGACCGGGCCGGTATCCGCATTCGGCAGTGTTTCGAGGCTTCAGCCCCCTCCCTCTCTGCTGTTTCACCCCACTTAAAAAGCGTCAAGGCCAGCGTTAGCCCTGCTGTGAGTGCCAAGGAATGGAAATAACGGGCTTGCAGGGCTGTGGCTCCTGGATCTAACTGCTGCCCCAGCACTTTGTGCAGCCATGACCAGAACTCTCAGGCTGTAATGTGTCACAGCTCTCTGGGTGCAGGCCGTGCCACCATGCCAGAGGCCTACAGCAGAGAAATAAGCCTTTTCAGAAAGAGCTTGTCTTTCAGCCACTTGCCCCTGAGCTTCAGCAGAAGGAACAGGCAGTTTTTCCTCCCTGGGGGCTTCCAAGCCCAGTGGTCCTGACCCCAAAACAGCTGTAAGGATTGAATAGACCCAGGCGAGGACTCATGGGCCACACAGTGCACCTGAAGCATAGGTGGGCACCTGGTCACAGCCACTTTTGAGGAAGGGATCTTAAACGTGGCTACGGGCACTATGTGCTGCTGTGCTGGAGACCTGGGTGGTTACTAAGCAAGGGACAGAGTATGGGGAGTTGCCCTGCAGAACTGTAAATTTTCAAAAGGGAAATGGACACGAGTGTTTTGGACAGCGCTCTCACCTGTAGATGGTGCCATAGCCTCACACTAAGGGGAGGTTGTTGCATTTGATGGCGTTGTATTCATGGTCTGCGGCAGCCTCTGTCGAACAGGGTAGAAGAGGGATGTGTGCCTGTATGCTGGACTTGTGACTTTCATTGCATTTCTAATCAATTTGATTTACACCAACCATAGTTTCCTCTGCAACCTAACATTTGAGAGCTTGAGCCTTTCACTAGAAAACTCAGTGATGTCAGGGTTTAACTGCTCACCTCGATGAAGCTGCAAACCTTTATGACACAGTAAATTAGGCCACTTCTATTTTGACACCTGATACTTGAATATCTGGTATTTAGAAACGTGGTCCCACATTCCAGTACCTGCTCAGGTATATGCAATGAACACACTCCTAGATGAACAAATCCAGCTTCCTCCGATGCAGTCTTTTGGATTATGAGAGAGGAAGCAACAAGTTTATGAAATAAATCATATGAAACTTGCACTGAAGAGACTAGAAGAAAATTCATAACTACATATATTTCACTCTGACATTAGGGTAAGCTGCTCCATATAAAAACAGCCAAAATCTTTGGTCACTCGGAACAGGAAATGTGGGCCATTTAAATCTACAAATGAGTATGCTTTGTTTAATAGAAGAGAAATGCAAATGGGATCTCAGCTACTTTATTATTAGTGGTAAGGAAACAATAAGTAAGTAAATATTTCCATCAGTGTTGCT
Source organism: Nycticryphes semicollaris (assembly GCA_013400055.1). Taxonomy (NCBI): domain Eukaryota; kingdom Metazoa; phylum Chordata; class Aves; order Charadriiformes; family Rostratulidae; genus Nycticryphes; species Nycticryphes semicollaris. The sequence continues at coordinate 1,249,640 of VXBJ01005001.1, forward strand.
ATGAAATGTCAGACAGCATAGCAGCATATCTAGGCTGACTTGTTAAACACTAACTAATAGTTACATTGTATTAATAAATGATTATTCAGTGCCCTTGTTTACAGGGTTACTCAAGAAAAATATTCTCATTTTCCTAGACAGTAAGCTATTATTAACTGACCTTCAGCATTCTGAATTCCTGTTCTCTCCTTTTTTCTTGACAAGGCCTTACATTTATTGAGATTTCCGTAAACTGTTACAAATAAATGCAATGACTGCATGCCCGTCAGTGATGGATTAAATTATTTCTTCTAGTTTATATGTCACAAACCAGCTACTGCTTCCCATCATTATTTTTGAGAAGCTCCACAGTATATTTTCTCCATTCTTCTCCAGCGTATCTCAGATAAGGCTCAGAACCCAGCCAAGGAAATTATTTTTTAAAACAAGGTTTTATATAATTCAAAAAGGTCTGTTTGTTTGGGGAGGGTGAGAGGGGAAAGCAGAGATCACCTTTAAGGACCAAAATTGAATGTGTTGTATCAGAAATATCATTCATAAAGCAAGCCAGGAAAACATATATCTTTTTATCACCAGAATAGAATATGATCCTTTTTTTTTTCCTGTATTGCATGGAGGCTTTTTGCCCTTTAATTTCAAAATACAAAACCCACCAAAACTAATCAGGGTATATTTTTTAGCAAAGCATGTTACCTGTTGATACTAGCTGCAGCAGGTCTTCTACGCTGTTTTGAGGAGATGATGTTTGAAAGGTTGAATAGAGAGATCAAAATCCAGACCTGCAGATACCTTTCCAGAATAAGCAGTTTTTTTTCTTCACCCTGGGAGAGAAAAGTTTTTAAAAAAAGGTGTCTCAGACAGCTTGGTCCTGCTTTGTCTGAGCTGCTTACCTTTATGAGTAAAACCTGGAACAGTTTACGGATGACAGTGACTCTGCTGTAATCACACCGGTCCATATTGGAGTGCTGCTGCAGCACACTCGCAAGGCAGTGCCATAGTTTCTGCCTACCTTGTCTTGAAACTCTTCACAGTGCGTCTACAATGCCACTAGGTCCTGCAGAGCTAGCCAAAAGCAGGTCCCTTCATGACGCTTGGGACTTTGTTAGAACATGAGAGCAAACGAAAGCCAACAAAGACAGATCTCCTCCCTTTTGTTCTCCTGCAGACCTTCCATGATTCATGTTTTCTAGCAGTGTGTCTTGCCAGCTTTCATCTGATTGTGGTACTTCAGACCAGTATTTTGTTGCATGTATTTTAATGTTTATTTTTATTACCTTACTCATGGATGCAACGCAAAGACATTAGAAAATACACAAAGAGTAAACACATGCTGTTGGGTTTGAATCTCACAAAAGGAAATGCGGGGTTTTTGTTTCATTGTTGTATGGATGTTGTGCTCTTCAAGTGCACACAGTGACCACAGCTCTTCTTTGGATTAAACATTTAAGGCTATTTGCTCACTGCAGTTGGAATAAAAAGCGTGGACTTTAGCCACAGCTTAAATCTTCACTTTCATTATGCCAAAGGAGTAGCTTTCTGAAAGTATCTGAATGTTCCTCTCTTTCCATCAGCTGAGACATTTGCTATTTGGTGTACAGACCATTGGGTTTGGATGCATTGTTTTAAACTGAACTGTACATGGTTGTGGAAGGAATAAGTTTTATGCAAAGTTCTAGTCAGGTCCATTGCCAGGCTCTTTCTACAGTCATGCAGTGATGGCAATCATGGACTCTGCATTTCTGAATCCTAGACAACAGCTTATGTCCCCAGAAGAACATTTAATGACAAACCTACATGGACAGAAATTCCCAATCCTTTCTTTACACTTGCTTCCATTTAGATACTGCCAGTTATCATTCTTGTGTTACAGCTTTTCCTTATATTTCTATAATGAGGGGATAGTTAATATGCTACATCACACTGCCATAGTTCCATAATGGTATCTAAACCATATACCTCTATAAATATAAAGCAAAACAGCATGTTTGTGAAGCTGTCTCAGTATGCAGGATGGTCTTTGATCTGCAGTTTGAAAGTGAGTGCCAGATACACAGCTTGAAAAAGTAACACAAACACATTGGTAGTTGAGCACACAAACGTATGTAAAAATATATAGAATGTGTGTATGTGAATTACTGCAAAAACATAAACAAAGTATAAATATATTTAAGAGTATGTAAAAAACCTGACTCACTCTTGTATGCAGACTTCTAGGGCTCCTGTGGTGCAATCTATTGTGCAAAGAGGAAGGAGGATGTGACCTGACTGCAGAATCAGTGCCTGCATTTCTGAGAGGACAGCTAGATGAAGAAACAGAGGGTGGATAATGACATGGGGACAGTGATTCTGAAAGCAAAGTCAAGGAGTTGAGGTGGGATGTTACAAGCATCTTGTCCATGAAACTTCTCGCCTTTTTTATCATCTCACTTTAAGAGAGGAGTATAAAACCCCATTAAATTAATTTCAAATCCCACAAAATCTCTATTGACACTGTGTGAAGTCTCAAAAGAGCCACACTTGAAGTCTGTCACTCTCACCAGTGAACTCTGCCCAATCTGAAATCTGTCTGTAGTGAATTTCCTATAAAAACAGCCACAGAGTTAAATTATGTTTATTTTGCCAAACCATAATCTACTATTGGGAGCATTTCAATGGGTGAGATACCCAGTGATCTTAAATTATGCCCCTTTTCTGATCTTTTAAGGAAAAAGTTTATATGAATTGGAAAGAGACCCAAGAACTACTATATACACACATTCAAACCAATGTTTAATAGAGGAAAATGTTGGGTGGTCCAAGACTTTCTTTCATGAAAATAACTATCGTATGGAGATAGACTAATATTTAATAAAAATATTTTTGTGAAAAACTCTAGATGCATGTTTTTATTATTTGAAAAATAAGGTTCCTTAACATAGGCATTTTTGTCAGAAATCCTGCAAATCAATGTCATGCTGCAAAAGGAGCAATTGGGTATAATGCAGAGACATGGATGAGACTAATGTAGGTGTGTACCCTCAGCAAGTGGCCACCTAATATGTCAAATAGAAAGGGCTAAAAACCTGAAATTTTTGGCTTTGTATCTTCCTGGAGAAAATGAGTGAGGAAAACTGGTTAAAAATAAACGTTTAACATTTTTCTGCTCTTGTCTGTTCACTGAAGGGATTTGCTGTATTCAGACTTTAAAAGTAAACCCTCAAAACTCTATTCTGTGACCTTAAAATTAGTTGAAAAACTGCAACTGACTGCATCAGCTGAATACTGAGTTACGGGTACCCCTATAAAACAATGCTAGCGATTGAGTCCAGCTCGGCCATGGGGTACACACCCCCTAGATACAGCAGCAATGTAACGGGGTTTACTCTCTCTGCATCCATGGTGACTCCAGCCTGCTGGGCATAACCAAGGTACAGTCACAAGACTTTTCAGGATTTGACCTTAGATACGGCATCCTAATACATAAGCACAAATTGGATCAAAAAAAGGGGCTATATATTTATAATTAGGAAAAAAAAATCCCCAAACACTACCACCAAAACATTTCAGAATACTTTAGCATTATTCTTATGTTTTCACTGAATTCAAAGGAAATAGGGTCAGCCAGAACCCAGTATCATTTGAAACACTAAATATTGTGCAATCTGCATCTTATAGATAGATTCAAGTAAGTCTGTAAATAAAATAACTCTCCATTGACTATGGCAGGGTGATAATTAATAACACACCCGTTGCAGTGAGATCAGGTTGCTTGCCTCCCTCATTGTGCTATAACTAACAATCCCATCTTGCAAGCACCTATTTCTGTGAGAAATCCCCCTGGTTTCCATGGCTCCACAGACAACTCCAAACCTCTCCTGTTTTGGGATGTTTGCCATGCTGGGCCAGAACTGTCTCTCTGTGGGTGACAGGAGCACTGTATCTCTCAAGAGTCTTGCAGTCCTACTTGGTAGGACTGAACATGAAATTATTGCTCAATGCTCTAGTTGCTTTTATGGCTTCATTGTCATCTTGAAGCAGCCTCCTTTGAGAGAAGCAAAGACTTGGCAGCTATAAAATACATTTTAATGTGAAGAATTTCCCATGTTCACATGACCAAGTACTCCATCCCCAGTGGAGAGGCTGGCCAAGTTTCTTCAGTAAATGCTAGTGCCATTACTTCTTTTCTTTCTTTAGTACAATTCATTTATAAGTATCAATGGAAAATATTCTCACTGAAAGCTCGATTTTGCAATAACTATTGTGCAGACTTCACTAGAAAAAAAGCAGACTGCTAATAAGCCCCTCACACAATTCCCAATCATTGTCCTTGAAAATTATATATGGAGTTTTAAGTGTTTTTGTTTTATGAATATTAAATTACAAATTTACATCTGTCAGAATACTCTGACAGTTTCTAAGAGAGTGGTGGTCCCTATATCCAAGTTTCCAAAGTGGAACAGTTGTAAGAAATAACATGTAAATTAATTCCATTTTGCTGTCTAAAGTACTTATAAAGGCTTGATTAATGACCCCGGAATAGAAAAATTAGTATTTTTCAATTACAGTAAGCAGCAATTACTTTTTCTGGCTTATCTACAAGACAGTGTACAGTGTCTACAATTTGAGTGTCCTACAAATTTAATTGTATCTTTAAAGAAAAGTGGAGATAAAAATAGACATCATTATATATGGTCTCCACAGGTCTCTATGACCTCTCTTCTTCCTCCACAGGGATGAAAAGCTATAGTTTATTTGGGAAAAAACCCGACTGAATTATGTCTGAGATGAAAGACAGTGAGAAAAAAATAGGTGTCTTTCCCACACTCAGTAATTGGGAATCCTACCTCCTACTAGATTACTTTTTAATCGAACCTTTGAGATAAAAATGCAACTAATTATGCCATTTAAGTTGTGGAAGCATATTAATAAGTACACCACAGCATGAACTATTCATGAAAATACTACAGACTGGGGAGCCATAAGAAGAGATGGAATGGAATAACCTAATTAGGAAGTCTGTAAATTTAAGGCAGAAACCTGAATAGGAATTTGTTGCATACCCAGATAGCTTTCTGTCCTAAATGTCAATGATTCTGATACAATGGTGGTGGGTGGTAAATACTTTTATCTTTGAAAAAAATAAATCATGTAGTTGTTCTTCCTTTACGGCTCTGGTTACTGTTACCAAATGACATAAAATCCTTTAACAAGTGCATTTTTGGAGATTAGGGAAGGGAGCTGTTGTTTCAAGCAAAAATAGCAATCAAAAGAGAGTTAAAACATCATAAGTGAGAAGTGATCTGCAGTAATTTATGTAAAATCACAGCAGAAGAGTTTTCCTGGTTTGTAGATTGCACTGCTGAGCCCTAAACGAAGCTATGGTTTTGAGTGCTGTAACGGTGCATGGCAATAGGGCTATAAAGATCCTCTCACTTTTTTTCACTCTTAATTTATGCGGGGAAAGTTTTGGTTGGTACATTTTATTTTGGCTACAGGGATTTGTGACAACTGCCTAGTCAAGATAAAGAGACAGAGAATTTGTGTTTGACCAGGAAATATCAGGCAGGGAAACACAGAGCCTGAAGGATGTAAGTGGTTGCCTGTAGCTTTATCCCAAACAGGGGCTGTTCCCCAGCTACTCTGAGCTGCCTACGCGCAGCAGGAGCAAGGGAAGGAAGGAGGTGCTTGCAGGGTTCCTCTCATAGCACAGCAGAAGACCTTGTAAGGCTGAGTGCTGAAGTAATAAGGTGTCAAACAAAAGTTGGTAAATAAAAATGCAGTGATGATTCACAGATTTATGTGTAAAATTATGAGTTCTAGACTAATTACTAAACTTGGGAGTAGGATTTTGGAGTTACTATAGCTATATAAATATAACAGCTCAATGATTAGGATAACAGAATAATCATTGAGAATTATTAGAAAAGGGATAAAGAACAAAGCAGAGATCATCATTACATACTGGTATCCCTTACACCCACATTTTGAATGCTACATCTTTGGGTCAGTCCTCTTTCTTCCATCTGTCCATCCCATACCTCCACCCACTCGCCCCCAGGATAGACTTGGAAAAGTTTCAAAGAAACAAGATCAAAGGTATGGAATACTTTCCATCTGTGGAACAGTTAAACGGACTAGACCCTCAGGCTGGAAGAACGGTGTCTGAGGGAAGATAAAACAGTCTGTAAAATCGTAAGTAGTGTGATAGTTGCTCCCTTTTCTTCCAGCACAAGAGGTAGGGAACCTCAGATGAAGGTAGTGGAGGCAGGTTCACAACAAATAATGGGTATTTCCAGCATGTGAGCTTGTGGCTAAGACAAGACCTCTTAGCGAGCGGATTCTAGGAAAGGCCAGGTGAGCCAAAAATTAGGGGGGGAATTTAACCCTATCATAGGCTCTTAGAAGAGCATTGATGTGGCATATCTGCCAGCCGCTTCTATATAACGAAGATGCAAGTTTACATGCCATTTTATGTGAAGATACTTCCTCTGCAAAATACTGAAGATCAATTCACAATATTGAGCTGGTCCCACAGATAGGGCAAGATTGGCTTCTCAACTACGCATAGTTCCTCCTTTGGTCATCTTGGCAAAATACCTTTCCAGTGGGTGCCTATCAGACTAATGCAAAACATAATTTCAAAGTACCACCTAACATGCAACATTTAAGTGTTTTACACAACCTACAACATTCATAACCTAAGTCTTTTAGCACTTCTGACTCTTTACACCTACCTTTTCTATATATGTTTAGGCTGTATCACAAAATTTATCCACTTCAGTTCCTGAACAGGTTAACTTTTGCAGTATTCTTTCTTTCTCTACAGTCAATGAGACTCCCATTTCTCATAATAGGCATGCACTCCATTTTTTCCTACAAAGGGTGCAGATGTTTGTTTCACACCACTCAGTCCATTTTTGTCCTAAACCTTTCACGTACTGATCCCAATACAGATAAGCCGATGAAGAAGGTTGCTGAAAATTAACAAATTAAAGCCCTGTGGATGAACCAGATATATATAAAAAAATACCAATTCTATGCCAAAATTCTGTCTTCCAACAATATACTAGACTATAACAAAAAATGGAAAACCAAGCTGAATAGAATCAGTGTTGTCAAAGAGGGGCCAAATGATGCTGCATTTTCCTCCAGTATTTAAATGTGGGTGGAAATGACAGTTGTAGGTCCAGATGTTGCTTGTCCAAAAAATGTCAAATAATGTTTTAATTGTACTGCTACCTGACTTTCCCCTGCAATATTGATTTGAAATATTAAAAGGACACCAGTATTTGAATGTACATCTCCGGTTTGCTTGTGCTTTATATCAGGCTCAAGCTCCGCTGATCATGCCATTGCCATCTTGGCTGTCTAATCTCACAGCAAAAACAGTAACACCTCTACATAATATTGAGGCAGTTCTGTTACAGGCTTTCTGCCTACCTTCTTTTCACATAGCAGAGGAAGTCACAGTGACTGCTCCTGCTTCCTAACACACTTTTATTTTGTACTTGCATTTTTATTTTGTACTTGAGGCAGAATGGGATTCTGTGCTGACTTCCACGATTTTTGCAACCATGCTTGCATATGCAACTGAAACATTTTTCATTGCATGCAAAGCATCTGGTAGGTTAGTTATCTGCCATGTACTCTCAGCATTGGTAAACTCCTGTCTCTATAAGCCAGTTTTGCCAAGCAGAGGAGTTACACATTCCAACTATGCACCCCCCTTCCTCTTCTCCCTTGCCCAGTGGCCCTTCTACTACTTCAGCTTTAAACTTTCCGTTTCAACTGAGATCTATCCCGTTTCATATTCCCCCTTGCTATCATAGCAAAACATTTGAAAAGGAAGACAGAAACTGGTTTCTTTGCTTGCATATAGAAGAAGGGCTAATTTAACCTGGCTTCATATCCCTCTCCTGTGTTCACCTGCACTGCGTCCCATTTTCCTGCCTCTGAAGTGCATCCTTTTCAGGTCTTTAAACAGCCTTGGATAAATGAATCCGTTCTTGCAACGATCTATTATCACTGGTGTCTGACAGCTAAAAAGATGAGACAATTTGCTGAAGACCTGAGAACAGATGGAATTAGTGAGAAGGGGATGAAGGCGCTAGTTAGCTCCAGGTACTGCTGTCTGGACCACAGCTGTGGAGAGCACTTGCAGCGAGCAATGCCCAGTTGCTGGGTTCCAGCATCTTGGAGCATCATCCTTCCAGTTGTAACATTGATCAGTCAACTGCCAGAAACTGCGAGGGTGCTCACTCGTCTTGCAAGAAAACACCTTTCACATTGCTCAGCATAGTGTTCTAGGAATATAAGAAGAGGGGCACACCTCAACAGGAATAGAACACACAAAATCAAAGCAACTCTGCCGCTTCTCTGCGCCATTCTCAGCAAGATCAAGGCCTTTCTATATCAAATGCTATATTCTCACATCTAAGAGAGAGTTTCTGACTCAAGAGACTATACTGAGGAAGAGCTAATAAAGAAAAATTTGGTACTGTTTCCAAACCAGTCAGCAGGATAACAAGCATGTCTTGCTAGTCTCAATTTTCTCCACACTGATGCTAATGATACTGTGAAGTATGTTTTATCTGTTATATAGACAAAGGAAAAGATTTATCATAATTTTTTCCTATTTTCTAATTATCAGAATAAGCTCCTTCCTGCCAGTACACAAGCTCAGCAGTGAAAGAAATCATTCGGATGCAGGTGTGCTTCAAACAAATGTTTGTTACAGAATCTTCCTCTTCAGCATCTGACACATTGCAGTTATATGAGGAAAATGCACACACAGACACACACACAAACACACTATTTAAAAAAACATTTTTGTCAAGTCACTGCCTACTGTAAGAGGTAGTGCTATGTAAGGAGGGAAAACTAATTAGCTAGGTAGATTTTATCAACGAAGAGAAGGCTCTTAAATTTGTGGGAGAGGGAAATATCTGACCTACTTTATGTATATACTGGTGCTTTCATTTTAAGTGTTTTCAGTCTTTGCTTTATAAAGGGAAATTTGGCAGTGGCCAAATTCCATATATAGCCAATGTAGACAGGCTTTGTGTATTTTCATACTGCTTAATTTAAGTGCTTCAACTTAGGTTTCAATATCTCCCTCTCAAACCAAAATAATTTCTCACAGCCTTTTAGACAGTCATCAGAAAATGAAAAAAACCACCTTCAAACTCACCCTGTTTCAAAATCTTAAAATCTCTATTCAGAAACACTTTAAAATCTAATATGAAGAAAGAATGGAGAATGGTGGCTTCTCCATCTCTCTCTTCAAATCCATACTGGCTACCTCTTTAGAAGATAAGCTTGAATGAAAAACACCTTATCAGCAGGATTCAGCATAGAGATAACAAGGCAAAACGTAATGGATTATCAAAATGTGCTGCTCCAATGTGATCTTACTTCTTGTGTCAGAAGGAACGTGGGTCAGTGAAGAGGTGCCCGTGCCGAGATCTGGGGCTGCCTGGAGGAGCTCCCCAGCTCAGGGGACATGCTGCAGCTGTACTTAACTCCTGCCAGGGCAGGAATCCCCTCCCTTCCTTCCCTTTGCACCCTGGTTTCTACGTGAAAAAAAGTGCACAAACAGGTCAGGAAAGAACCACAGAACATTCTCGTCACGTCCTACTGAGGCCAAAGGAGCACAGACTACATTGCAGCATCTACCTTTGTAGCCCAGGTATATGTTATAGCCCCAGTATTTCATTTTGATCCTGATAAGGATTTAATTTGAAGAGCTGGCTTCTTCAGAGATACTTGAAAACCTGGAAGGCACTACTGGAATGCAACCCTGTTATCTGTCTGTAATGATTTGAATAGACACCTGGATTTAGCGGCTTTTTATTATTATTACAGATCACCCACCAGATGGTTCAAATAAAAGTACCTCAAATGATGAATAGCTCCTGAATTCATGTCACTTTAAGAGCTTGCTTTTCAGAACTTGCATTGTGCAGGTGGTGCCCTGTGTATGCTTTTTATTGCTGATTCTCTTCTCTAATTTACAAACCACCAAATCTACAAGCTGTTTTCAGAATAATCACATCTACCTGTGGAGTGTGAATATTCCTGCCAGAACACATGGGCATTTCTACTGTTTTATCTTTTGACAAACAGAAATTCACTGGAAAATTAATGTAAGGTTTTCCATATGGACCCAAAAGGGAAATTTGGGGGTTTTAGTGGAACAAGTTAAAATTTTTTTTTTCTTCATTTGTCTGTAATTAAAATTAATATCACTTTGGCTCATATTAGCACCAGTAACAGTAAGAAAATTTGTAGTTCAAACTTCCAGCTTGCTAAGCTAGATGCTGCTGCACATATGGTATGCCTGATCACTAACTGTTCCCGATAAAATCCCATATGGGCTGTAACAACTATGCAACAAAGACAGTGATGTTTTAGCCTCACTTCTTCTTGTTACTAACTTGTTTCTCAGTTTCACTTTACTTTTAAATGAGAGGCATTGCCTGTCTAACGTCTATTTTCCCCTGAGGCATAGTCTCACTTCACAGTCATCACAGCTCCTCTAGTAACCACCACTCAGGTCATTTTGCCTTTATAACCTGAATTTGCACCACTGTCGTACAAAGGTATTTTCTTTTATGAACAGAAATTTGAACTTTTCTGAAAAAGCACAAAGCCTAACTACTAAAAAGCATCCAGCAGAGGCATGAGGTGCCATCAGACCTGGACCTGTGGCATTGGGAGTGGGAGGGAAGCAGCCAGGATGAGACAGACAGGAGCTATCAGGCAGTGCTGGAGAGATGCTTGCAGGTGTAAGGATACAATATCACTCAACATACTGTGTCCATGTGAAGTCAAAGCTCACTTCTGGAAGAGCATGGGACAGATAGCTCAGAAAAGAGTTCTGGAAGAACAGACCATGTCCAGCCTTGGTTTGGGGAACAGCGAAGGGAAGATCTGTCTGTGTAGTGATGCGGATTATATATTATATGTGGTGCCTGGCACTTGGGCCTGTTCGTGCAGCGGCACACAAGTGCCAGTCTGCAAAGTGGAGACAAGACAGTAGGCCACAGGGACCATCTGGCTGAGCCAGCACAACTCGTAGCTGAACTGCATCTTCTGGGCAGTGACTGAGTGGACAGTTAGGGAGGACACACAGCTCCTGGCAGTGGTAGCCAGCAGCCCTGGGCCACCAGCTCACACAAGAAGAAACACTGCTATTGCTCTTCACTGTTTAACTGGAGCATCCCTTCCTTACTGTATTGCTTGCAAATGAAGACACCCAGATACTATTTCAAAATTTAATCCAAATACACAAAATGTAGCTTCTTGACTTGTGCTTTTCTTATCAGCTCCTTCAAATCAAATGTAATTGATCAGCCCTTTCTTACAGCTGTCTTTTAATGACAAAAGTCCTATTATACAAAAGCAGTGCGACTGATAACCACGCCTCTTTACCAGTCTTCTGCAAATATATCATACTCTTATTACGTCAGTGGCATTTATAACCACTGTCATACCATGCAGTCCTTTGGGAAACTGCACTACCTGCCAGTAAGAAAATGTTCTTCACATTATTTCCTACGTGGTCGTTAAGCGTCTTTCACAAAAATACGTACGACAGGAAGGATTCTTCCTGCTCTTTTTTTAACTTGATTTTGAATAGAAGTATCTTTTTTGTTGTTTGCCTGCTTGATAGGTTCTAAAGCTCTTGCTGATAAGGTGTGAAATACTCTTTTCCATCACTTCCAAATTATTTTAAAATCTAGTCTTTAAGTTACTTGCCCCCTGAGCTTAATTCATTTTAATAAGTTTTAGATGCTTATTTTGTTTCTATAATTTATCTCATTCACTTCATAAATCTCATTCCTTGCTTTAGTATACCCTTTGGAAGACATATGTCCAGAATACATTAAGAATAATAATTACCAGTGCTGCAAGTATAGCAGTTTAAAGGCATTAAGTTAAATTAGTGCAAATGCTTTGCATTTTGAAATACAAAACACATGCCAATGCCAATTCACTTGCTGGAGGAGATAGCACATAGGTAATAAACCAATGGTGGCTGTCCATTTTATGCCTGCAGCTTTTCTGCAGGTGTGTTGCAGAAATTAAATAAAATAGCTGTAGTAGAAGGCTTATACATGACAGAAATTAGAGTATTAGTCTGTTGTGTGCCAGCCTATTTTTGTACCTAAAAAATATCAGTGAATGCATATTAGCAGAGTAAGCTCATCCACGCGTTAAGTTGTAAGGATATTTAAACAGTGATGTGCATCACTTAGCAGGCAAGAGTCAGTGTGCTGTTCTCTGACCAAGATGAGGAAGATTATCCCCAAATATTTTACAGCTTATACAAGACTGTAACCAAAATGTTTGTCCATACACCATGTGGTTTAAGCCTTCTTTGAATGCGTCCCTTGGTGTTGTAACAGAGTGGTCCCTTCTTCCTTTTCAGTCTTCTTCAGCTGAGCTGGAAGATGGTCATGGCCTCTTTCCCCCAGGGTGCTGGCATCTCTCTCAGAAACATTTCCTCTCAGACCCGTGCATTCAAGATTGGTTCAAGCTTCCCCTACTCTCCAAGGCTGATCTGGTAGAATTACAAAACCTTTCTCATTCAGAAATGTCTGGTGGTTTGGGGGCTTTTAATATTTTTGTATTGCTCTTACGCTGGTGGTATCTGAGCACTGTATAGAGATTTCTTATTTCATTCTTCTGACAGAGCCACTGAATCAGAAATTCCATTGACCCCCAAGAGCTGCCCTTCTTTTCACAAATGCACTTAAGCTGAAAACGAAGATCTGGCCCCATATTCTGACAGCTTGTATTTCATTACTTTCTGTCCTCAAGTGTTGTATCTTTATTATACAGACTGTAAAAAGGGCTAAAAAATAGAAGTATGCTAAAGCTTAGTTTATATAACACTAATTTAATAGGGAGCGATTAAAGGACAGCTAAAATAGAAACATGCCCTTTAGCCCAAAATTGAATTTCATCTGATCTTGTGCTCTTTCCAACATAACAGGAGGGCCATGCTAATTCTGTAAAAATAAACTTCTTATGTTACACTTACTTATTAGTAGCATTTGCATTATAACTGACAAAAAAGTGAAGTTTAAGCTTAAATCTTTAAAGCAAAAAAATATTCCCCCAGATATTACTGCAATTAAACTTACCTTGAAAATTATTCACCCTTGAAAAGCTATTTCTTATCAGGATAGTCATAATTCTTTGTGATGTTTTTCATTTTGTTTGTTTTAATACATGTTACTTTTCAGAAACTTAATCTCTTGACTTTACTGACATCTGAGGCAGTTTCTTGGGAGAAAATGTACAGTGCAACAGGTGCTCTAGTTTGTGTTAAATTAAGTGTAAATCACACAGGTGATCTCATGATCAACATGACTTTTAGATACAAAGAAACCATCACCTACTATCTTTTGATAGCACCTTCCTTATGGAAGAAATTCTATGCTTGAAAATAGAGCTTAAAAGGCCATGTTTGGCATATTACAACATCAAAAATGTCTTACGTTATTTTTGTTTTCCACAAACAAATTTATAAATAAAGAGTAAGAAAAGCAAGAAAATTAAATAGGCTAAACTACAATACAAAGCATTTATAATGGACACAAAAATGAAAGCATATATAAATAGATATATAGCTACATGTATAAACTTATATATGTATATATATACACATATATATGTACACAATACTAGCGTAAAATCCAGAAAGGTTCAAAAAGAAGGTCAAATGCTATACTGCATTCTTTCTGGAATTTTAAGAGATTTCATCCAAAAAGCAGAAAGCACATCTGGTCTTCAGGGAAAGAATAGTTTATGAAATGCTTTTAAGGGACTAGCAAAAGATGCAGTGCAGATAAGGCTAATGTTCATGATACCAAGATAAGGTCCCAGTCTTGGCGCTAAACCCTCAGCGTTTTTTCTGGCTTGCACAGCCTTGCAAGAGGTAACTTCTTGTGAAAGATCAGTCTCTCAGTTGCTCCTCTATTATTTTTTCCATAATCATATTAAAACTGGATTATGGCTTAATCTTGCCTTTATTGTGTTCACTTTGCCTACACGGTAGGTCAGCGAGACTGCTACTTAATGTTTTGAAGATCTTTCACACTCACATAGCTGAAATTACTCTTCATTTGGTAGAGACCATAAATTCATGTGGAAGGAGAACAGGAGAAGGAAACCCACAGAAACCTGGCAAGGATGCAGAGCCAGCATCTCAGCTGATGAAAATGATCCCCTGGATTCCTTGGTAGAACCAGGTACATCCATAACAAACAGGCATGGGCTGTAAACTGTAATATGTTTTAGCTCTTCTGAACTCTCATACAACTATTTCATATTTGTAGAGGTACTACACAGATGGTTTCAGAAAAAGAGCTAAGAGTTATTGTTCCACCAGTTAAAAATAAGTGCTATGTGATAGTTTAAAAATCAAAAAGGGACAAAGAAAGCACAGAAGCAGCAGCCCTAGAAATGGACCTTCACTTTCCAAATCTTACTGCAGTAAGAGAAAAAAAAAATCTTTGCGACAAAATAATCAAGTTTCCCCAGAAAAGGTCTTGACTTCTCTGAATGAGTCAGAGGTCACTTGAAGGCAAGGAAAAACCTGCTGTGGTGACCAGTTCTGTGCAATTTATCACAAGATATAGTGAGGAAAAACCTGCTGTGGTGACCAGTTCTGTGCACTTTATCACAAGCTGTAGGAATTTCCCATAATTATGCTTTGCAAGTAAATTACCATCAACATAACAAACACATCCAGACATTAAATATGAACAGAGATATTTCTGGGATCTTTGAAGAGGGAGAAAATGTAATGCAATTAGAGTTGCTCAGAAGGTAGCCATAAAAGAACTTCCTGTTTGAAAGGATTTTGCGCACATCTCCTACCAAGAACAATAACTAACAATAAATGGGATTTCTAGAAGGCCTTTGACCCAAGAAGCTTACAGAACAAAAGGGGAGTTTGTTTCTAGTTATCCTGGTTTTGGTTTTGTTTTGTTTTATAATCAGGGATTTGAGGGCAATGCTCTAACTTCAGACCGTGCCTCTTGGTGAGAGATGGTGCTGACGTTCACAACACCCATCAGGGATGCTGGAAATACTGTGTCTGACGCAGACAAAATGCCGGTGGTCGTCCACCCGCTACAATATAATCAAAATACCTTGGGGCTGGTGCAGGGAGACCCAGTTTGCTTCATGTGCTCTTCTTAGAGGAGTAACCTGTCCCATTTGAAGCAGATGGGGAGGCCAGAACATGCCCAGTCTGCCTGGAGTTAAAGGGCATTTGAGTAGGACCCAGCTTCAGCTCCTTCCTCCACTTCCAAATTTCAAGTCTGAGTACACGCATGTGGACTTTAGCCTTTGCTTAAGAGAAAATTAATTAGAGGCATACTGGAAACGTTAGCAAATTAAAACCCTCTTGCTCTGTGTATTTGTGTCCTCTGGTTCGAATTTCCTGAGAGAAAATAGACAATTAAAACTAGATGGTTTGTGACGCAGAATTTCCTAACGACTGTAAGTAGCTGTGCTAGAGCCGACACATGGCTGTGAGAAGGCATCATCCAACCAGGCAGCCAGAAGCTTGAAAAAGAATAATTGAAAGGATTAACGGGGAGTACCATATGCTCTCAATTTGGATCTAGCCACAGGCAGTACAGAGTATGCAGAGATTTCTAGCGCAGCGCAAGGCCAGGAAAGGTCATGGCTGCTGGTATCTCTAGAAGCCAAGAGAATGAAAAAGAGTAGTTACATGTAGGACACGGGTATTACTCAATGAAGGATCTGGACAGATGAGTCTTAGAGGATTTTGCTGCCTCTGTTCCAGACATTTCTGCAAATCAAGCTGTGCATGGCTGGGGACAGATCAGGAATTGTTCCTCTGCCTTGGCCACCACTGTCTGCAGCCCGTTTTTAAGCTAAAACACTTCTGTGGGTTTTGTGCTAAAACAAGGACTTTTAACCGGAGTGTTGACAATGAAGACACGTATCCCACTCTGTCACTGTTGCAGCAGAGCAGGGACTGATGTGGGCAGCACTGCCAGGAGCCCCCACTAGCTCAGCTTTTAGGGTCCCATAGGAGATGGAAAGATGGTCTTGTCAGGGCAGCGTTACAGGCTTACCAGAGACTTGGTGTGGGACACTAAGTGCCTGCTGTATCATTACACCCTGAGTGGTGTCATTACACGATGAATAGAGTCATGGGAGAGGAAACCTCTTCCAGGTCACGTCCAGAAACACCAGGGCTGTTCACAGCCTGGCCTACAAGAGGAGATTAGAGCTGCTTCTTACAGGCTTGCATTTTCTTTCATCTTATTGTACATCTAGAAACAACACATCTAAAGAAATAAACCATATTAAAACCAGAGATAAGGTGGTTACTGTTAGTGCATTCATTTACTCTGAGGTAAATGGCTAAACTCATCCCAAAATATCTGAACACCAAAGACAAAGCTGCTTTTGTGACAGAAAGTTCAGTAGAGATGTGGGACTCAATTCTTCTGCATACTGAACTCTCTTCTCTGAGCTCACAGCCAAGAACAGGACCCATCGGGAGAGCCTAAACACAGTACTAGCAGAGGTAGAGCAATGCTTGCCTGCTATATAAGGAATAAATCTTCAGGCTTGCAATCTCAGCAAAAGGAGGAAGATATACTAATAAAGTACTATAAATGCAGAAGTGTTTATAGGACAGGTTATATAACACTGCTCCTTGAGTTTCATGCCTTCTCCATTGCTGACAAACACCATAAAATGTTTTATTTTACTGTCTCTTTATATTAAAAGGAATCTAAAGACAGAAACTGGGCCAATATCTCATGATTTAAAACTACAAATTTGCATTCACATGTGCAAAACATTTGCTTTTCACTGTGTTCTATTTGCTGTTTACCTTTTTAACATCTCAATAATATGTATTTTTTCCGTTTGCAGAGTAAATAATGCTGAGAGCAGTAGTATTTCAATTTCAGAATATACTGAAGAGAAAATTTATCTTTTAAAAATGCACTAATTGGAGGAATACACTAAAAGACTTAAGTAGTTCTTAAAGATAGACAGGGTAATAGATGGCATCTGTTGTTCTTTGTGAATAAATGTCACATAACAAGCTTACGAGCATAAAATAAAAGATGCAAACAGCTGCTAAACAAAGAGGCCAGAAGTTCCAGTGGAATAAAATCTTAAGCCTTTTCTTAATACATTGTAAGGAAGACAGTCTGGCTTTGCCTGGTTAACATGAGTAGATGACAGTTAGATCCCCACATAATCCTCAAGTTGAATGAAGATGCAAATAAGGTGACACTGCATCTCAACCCATCCAGAAAAGTGAATACAGTAATTACGTTGCCATCTCAAACAGGTTTGACTGCCATGCTGAATAGAAGATGACTGCATGTACATTTTGAACGTAATAAACATTTTGCAATCTTCTTCAGAAAGTTGTGTGTTATAAGAAATAGATCTGGTACCTTTGGTCTTTAAGGGCAGTTTTTCTGAGTAGTTTGATTTATAATTGCTCGGTCGGTCCTGTGCCGGAAAAGAAGAGAGGGCCAGCCACGTAGGAAATAGCCGACAAAAAGCCCATGCTGTGGGAGTGCATCCCTGGAGTACATGCATGGGAGGGAGCCAGCTTTGTAGCACTGCATGAGGTTCAGCTGGCAGCACACCAGGAACATTTTGCTCCTAACTCAGAGTGAGTATGGGAAGAGGTTGGAAAATACAGCACCTTCACAATATGTCATTTCTCATTGTAACTAAAAGCTGTCATGACTTGAGGGAAGAATGTAGGGGAAAAAAAAAGGAGCAGGAAAGAAAGCATATGGAAAACACAGGAGAAGAAGAGAGTGTGAAACAGGGAAGAAAAAAGTAAGGAAAAAGGGGGAATAAAGTGGGTAGGGGAATTAAGAAGAGCATAAATAGGAGAAAAGAAAAAGAAATAGGAAAGGAGAAAAAGATCAAAGACCAGGCTGTTTTTTAGCAGTGCTATGCTAGAAGGTGGGCCCATATGACCTCTCAAGAGCAAGTCTAAATCTAGTTAAATCAGATGCCTTCCCAGGCTCATTTTCACTAGATTTTACTGACCACATGTGTTAGTGTCTCCATGCAGCAAGACTGATGAGGTAGAACATGTCAGGTCTTTGGACAGGGTCTCAGCTAGGAGCATAACCGGGCATTATTTCCATTAGGAATGCTACCGTCTCCTCCTTTTACAGCTACTAGAACTGCTAATTTGCGTTGCTATCCCCAATTTACTCTGGTGTTGGCTTCCCTGTTTTCCACAGGACTGTGGTCTCTCCATTTCTTTAGTGGATACTTTTATCTGCACATTCCTTTTCCTTACCATCTCTCCTTCGTAGGCTGAAAATTTCACAGTTAAAGGTGTAAGGATAGTTGCTCCTCAGTTCCTAATAGGAGCACAAAAACAGCTCTCTTCCCTCTCTTCCCCCTGGTTGGGGAGCACTGCTCCCCAGTACTGCGCTAGGGCTGCTGAGCAAAGGAGATAATGGACAGGGAAAGCCAAGCTGGGGGCAGCTGAAACACCTGGCCTCAGGCTGAAGTGCAGAGCTGACCAGGGAACAAATCCTTCTTCTGATTGCATTCAAGGTTTCAAAATCTGTTTTTGTTTCAGTGAGGAATTAAAACAAATCCTTTCAAACATTTCTATGAAGCAGAGTTGTGTTGAAACATCTGTTTTCTACCTGAAGACATTTTTTATTACTCTCTCTCTCAGTTGAGGCATGACCAGGGACTTTGTCCTAGATTCTTCCCATTAAATATTTTGTTAATATCTCCATTAAATATTTCTGCTACACCAAAATAATTTGTACATCCATGACAAAAGTATAATAGATGAGGGGGAAGAGTGTTGAAGCATTTAAATCCTCAATCTACTGATGAGCAAGAAGAGCAGCTGCAGCCTTCAGGAGAGGAATAAAAGGGATCACGGCCAGAAGCCTTTGAGCTACCTACAGTGAGTACTGGCTATCTTGTCCCTTTGTCCCCGTCATTCTTCATTATCTCTACCACTTGCATTTGCCATAAATTAATCTAGCATTGCCACTGAAAGGGAGCAAGTTCGGACTTGTACCTCACCTTTCCTAAATAAATACAGCTCCTCTTATTAAAAAAATGAACTAAATAATGCATCTGTCTTCCAAAGCATGGGAACTCACTGGCATTAGTGTATCAATGCCGTTTGATGATTTCTTGAGTGTGCATTTAATGGAGGCTACCTTCTGCAAGGCCACAAAAATGTCAAAAATGCCATTCCTCAGATTAAACATTTATTCTTTTGCCATTAACAGCTTCTTTTCTTCCTGGTTGTAACTCTGTGAAAGACCATGACTTTCTTAACTGACCTTTTCTTATGGTTACTGCTCGGGTACATTACATATGACACAGTAAGTCACAAAATACACAATAGAGAGAAAAAGAAAGAGTATATACCAACAAATAAACTGCCTTAACTTGAATAGTGAAGCATTCAAAGCAATGTGCCATTTATTAATTGTTCATTAAAAATAATTTGGTTGATGTCTGATTAAAGGGTACTGGACATGCACCTATTTCTCAGGAAGAAAGGAGATATGAAATCAATACATGTTTCAAGCTCATGTTTCACAAGGGTTAATTTAATTCTTTTCAATGAAACTGGAAATAATTTCAGATTCAAAGAAAAGCAGAGCTAGGGAAGAAAGAACCAAACTGTAGTAAATGCAACCTCTGTCTGAGGTCTTGGGGCAAGATCTGAACCTGTTGTCTTCTGACGTGCTGAAAGGATTCCACATGGGAAAGAAATACAAGGCATTTGGGTTGCAGCTGGCAGCAAACCCATGAAAAACGGAGGCTCAGTGGAGATACAAAAATATATTTCATGCTAAATATTTTTCCACTTAAACTTCACCTATATAAGTAATTCAGCCTTGTAAAAACTTTCTCAAGGGGTCTGTTTAGGCACTCACTGTTAAAAACAGGAATATGAACATGCTTGTTTTTATTACTGCTTCAGTTCAAACAAAATCAGGTAAAATAAAAAAAGAAAACTGATATTTCATTTTTGTAAGCTGCCCAAATAAGACACTACATTACAGTGAAAGTTATTTTTAAATATTTTAAAAAAAAAAAACCAAGTGTTGCTGAGGATTATGAATCTATTAAGTAGTGAACTGAAGACTCTTGCTTTTTCTTATTGAGGAGTCTGAACTTTCTGAGGTTGTTTTTCCTGTCTCCTCAGCAGTGGAAGTCTTTGAAGTCCAGTAGGGATTCTGAGGATAAATATCCTGAACATTTTGTCTTTGGTATTTCTTCAGAAGCAGAGAACATAATGTTAGAGAAAGTGTTATTCATTTCTGTGATCTGTCAACTCATTCTAGCATAAGGAATAATATTAAACAATTCACAGAGAAAAATAGATTTCAGGTCCATTAATTTGGACAAACTGTCATTGTGTCAAATCTTGTATAGGAGCTTGATTTCAAGCGCAGTCTTATGTGGATCCTGCTCAAAGAGTTTAAATTTCAGCTGGACAGAAAGAAAATCACTAAAACCTTTCCCAATACATATATGTTATTTTTTAAGTCTGTTTCTAAGTACTGATCCATACAGCTCTTGATGCTTCACAGCCAAGCTGAGTTTACATGGTGCTATGCAGTTACTCCTTGCTCTTAGATGAGGCATGGAGCCAATGGAAAGGAGATAGGAAACCAGCAGCAAAATAAAATGCCCGGCTTGCTTTTTCCCCTCCCCTAAATTGCCTGTTTACAACATACAAGTACTTTTTAACCTTACCTCTACACATACACCTTTCCTATTGTTTCAGCTAGGAAGTGAAGGGTGGGAAGCATCACAGGAGCAAACAAGGCAAACTAGCTTCTCTAAAATATAGTCCGTAGTACTGAAATACTGGAGAATTTCAGAGCACCAGAGTCTCACTGGGGTCTTTACAGAAAGCACAGTTTCACTGTGTGTTGTGCTGGAAACATGGCACCCTTGCTGGACTCTCAGTGGGATAACCCAAGTGGAGGACAGAGTTCAGTCTTTGCTGCAGAATCAGAGAAGCACCAGGAAGGGTCACTTCCCTGCCAGGGCACAGCAGTCACTCGCCCAGATTGACTGCTTTCCTCCAACGCCATCACCTGTGGGGACTCTGTGACTGCCACAAGGAGGTGTAATAGGCAGAGAAAACACAGATTGCTTTTCACATCCTAGCCTAACCTTGGTAAAATCAAAAGTGGTTGGTTTGCTTTTTTTTTTTTTTAAAAAAAAAGCATTTCAGTAAAACAGGGAGCATCTTTACAGGTCAAATTCCTGTCTACAGCTCACTTTTTAGGAAAAGATCATTTGAGAAAGGTTAGGTTTCACATTTGTGTGCAGATGGGCACTCCCACTATTAAAAAAGGTTAAAGCAAAACTTTTAGACCTAAGTTTCTAAACTCATAAATGAGATATTAGGCCCCTACACCAGATTTCAAGGATTTGCAAGTAACAGCAAACAGAAGATGCTGACATCACTGAAAAGCAGGTTACTTCTGTGAGTGCCTGTGCCGATGCTCCCTTGCCCCAAGCCTCCCACTCAGGACAAGACAGTGCTATTTATTTTGGCTGTAGCAAATGGTGTTGAGTAAAGCAAGCTAAAAGAAAAGAGATAGCCCAAGAGATGTTGGAAATTAATAACTTCTTAGATCAAGGCTCCAACTAGTTCAAAAAGTTTTCCTGCTGACAGTAGGTTGTTTTCAATGCTAAGAATGAAGTATTTATCTTTATTCTTTGAAGCTGTGCCATTCACACTGATAAATACACAAGAGTCTTGAAACGGATACTTACTAAAACAAAATGCCCATTCAAAATTAATATCTTTTTCTATTTCAAACCACATTGTATGCAGAAATTCTTTGGAGCTTTTTAAAGACAAAAGCAAGAAAAATAAAGGAAAGGGAAAAAATTAAGCAATTCTGTTTCTATGCACTGACCAGTAATGTAAAATAGAAAAGTTATGTCAAATTCAACCACTAAATGGGTATGCTTTCTGTAAATCAAGCCAATACAAATTTCATAAAATTTTTCTTGTTAGAGGTACAAACAATCCCTTAAAAGAATAATATTGGCATGCCATAATATTAGCATTTGCACTGCTCCAGCTGAATGTGAAGTTGCCTATTGCATTGAAACAACAATATCAGGTATCACGAAAATGTGTCTAGACTTATGACAGCGCACTCCCCAAAGGCAGCTTGACACTGAGAACTGAAGTCTTAATTATGGAAATACTGCTGAGAATCAATTTTCTTCCAAGCATTAGGTTACTAGTGCATTGAAGCTATTCAATAGCCTTCTGTAAAAGTTAGTATCGATTTACTATGGTTTCCTAACTAATATAATAATTAATCCTTGCACACTGTGCTTATATTTAGGAACTTAACTTTGTAATTCAGGTTTTTACATGATATTTAGGAACGGTTAGACATTGCGAAATTACTTATGGGTATCCTCACTTTTTGCTCAATAACTTCTAAATAATCATGCATAAAAATAACAATAAGATTAAAAGTTAAGATTATGTATAAGATACATAACAAACAAATCCAGACTTTAATAATTTCCCATAATACTTTTATTGTCAAATTTCATAGGCAACAAAATTGTGAGCTTCTGGCAGCTGCACAAATGACAAATCGTGACACAAAAGCCTTAGCTGGGTCACATGAAGCTGATACTTCAAGATCACAGTGTTAATTCATCAAATGTGTAACTAGTTAGTCTCTGTCGTATTAATATATTGGATCATTAAGATGAAGAAAGTGAATGCTGAGGTTATGCTTGAGCATAAAAGGTAGAGCATTTACAGGAACCACTCTCTATCTGCTTTCTAATTTCCAGAGGTCTCAGGGGTCTACACAGGTCTCCATCCTGTGACAAAAGCTACCAACTCTGTAGTATTTATTTAGTTAAATTTGTATTTATGAAGTTACTCCTGTTCACATTGCTCACGGATACACAGTGTTATTACCAGAATGGATGGTGTCTGTATTCAGCTGATCAATTCAATCTTATTTCAGAACTACAGTGACTTAGGGCCATATTTTGAGAAGAGCCAGGTATTCAACAACTTTCATTAAAGCACCAAAGCAAAAGCATTTTATGTGGTTCATGTAAGCACCATAGGTACTCACTTTTAGGAATAACTTGAAAAAGACTCCACCTTGAATTCCACTCCCATCAATTCATTATCCAATCTTGAAAAGAAGAATCCATCTCAAGATTTCCCACAACTCATCCTGAAGTTTTCTCCTTCTGTCTGCTGCTGTCATTCCCCATTTATGCAAGGACAGAAGGGCCCGGCTTCTATACCCTAAGGCCTTTAGTCGTGTAACAAAGCCTTTTTTTTTATTTTATTTTATTTTTTAACCAAGAGAGCTCCTGAAAGCTATTGTCATAGGAATAAAAGTAGGGCAGCAGATAACTTGAAGTTGTACTGTAATCAAAAGATGTTCCGAGACCACTATTCATAAGCTAGAAATCAAAAGGTATGCTAAAATTTTTCACAAAGAGCTGCAGATGATGCATTACCTCATTAAAGCCTAAAGCACTTGCACATATTTGAATTCTGGATAACAGACCTTTTTGCAATCATTTAATTTTCAACCCTTTTCTATTTATTTGAAGAGTTTTTATAAGGCCTATAGTTTCTGAAATAATTATATATAGATATTATAAACTAATGTACTCTTTTAAAAGAAAGGGGAGGGGAAGTCCAAGAAATTATAAAATCAGTTCACAACTGAACTTGCAAAAGTGGTAAACTGTTGTAAGAAATACAGTTAAAATAGTTTATGGTATGTGCTGGGGTCTGAAGATCAGTATTTCAAATACATACATGTGGTGCACTACACGTATTGTAAACCATCCACTTCTAGAGAGTGGTGTTTGGCTTAGAGTAACATAAGGAAAGGTTAATTCTTACTAAGTTTGTGCAGGCAGCAATTACAGAACAGACTAACCCCAAGCAGTTTGAGAACAACAAGCTTGAAGGGTTTTTAATTTCATTTTCAGCTGCTTCTAAACCGTATTGTCAGCTGCCTGGGTTGTTGTGTTTGGTTATAACTTTGTGATATACCCCTTCAAGAGGAAATCATTACTTTTTCAAAAAATGCAATGACATGCCAGCTCCTTGCAGTGCAAGAAGACTGCAAGGTGAACAGGAGAGGAAGGTGTGAAAAAATACATTTGAATTCAGCTGTTTTGTTACGCTAGGTCATATGAACAAAGAACTAGTGATCACGCATCAGCTGCAGGTCTGCAACACGAACAAGGCAAGCACCAAAGGAAAGATTCTTGAATTTATTAGTTCTGCTTTTAGGTCTCCCTCACAGCAAAAACACCCTTAAAATCAGGCTTAGCAGCTCAAGTGGTAATTCCTGCCCCCCAGTTTCTATACAGCAAATAGGCATCACACTGGTTTTAGCATGCAGTTCTCCCACAGGAAGACAGTTTGCCATGGCTAGAAAGGTAAATGATGAAGTTGCTCAGCTATGGCGTGGAAATTTGCACTTAGAAAATTTGAATCAACTGCCTGTACTCATATGTCAGAAAAAGGGTCTTTCTAACATCAAAAGTCTTCAGTTCTTTTTCATTGTCTTAAACTATTTGTTCCCTGTCAGGGTACAGAGCCTCAAAGGGCTCGGTTTGGACAAACTGGAAGAGTCATTGTGCCCCCCCTTTCAGAGAGGAACAGGTATTGAGCAGAGAAGTCACACTACCTATACCACCTCTAGGAGCAACACTCAGATTTCATCTTGAGTACACGGAGCCATGTGGCTCAGCTCTTTGCATCCATACCCTTTGCAATGACTGAGCTGAATTACGAGCTGCATCTGATGGTGTCCCTGCTTAGACCCAGTTCTCGCTTTCACTCCATATTCAAACCAGACCAAGAGCCATCAGAGACAGATTAAAGAAGCTGGGCTCAAGTGTCCAGCTAAATCCTCAAACTATCACCATTATTGATCTCAAAAGGCAACTGAATTATTTTCTATGTCACCTTTATACAATGTAGGGTTTCTGTGAGACATAAGTGAGTACAGGTTCTTTACAAACAGATTGATAGATACTATCCAATCTTTTGATGCAGAACACAAAATTTAACAGCAATGATGTATAAATGAATGAGCATACACACCATAGCTATTCAAACCTCCTGGTTATCAAGCAAGAGAAGGAAGGTGAATCTCTGCAGTCCTGAAGGTAAATATAGTCTCAAAGGCAATTAGATGGCAGGCCACTAATCCTACCCTGTCCACATTTCTCCACACTGGCAATGCAGTTTTCGCATACTCTTAGTATATGAAATCTTAGTAATGGGACTCCTTCCTATCCTCACTGCTTCATCCATGCCCATAGCCCCTCCAGAATGGCACTGTTCCACAAAGCCACCACTATGGCTATATTGCTACTTTAGCCTATCACAAAAACCCCAGTTTCCACTTTGGTTTCTTATGTTCCCTTGCACATTTTCTTTGTAGGCTAAATTATATGAAAACTTATAACGATGCAGAAAAACCTCATTATCTGAAGTGCGTCAGGAGCCAATATAAATATCAAAGCCTAGAAGCCATTGAAGTGTTTGTGATATCTTATAAATGCTTTAGTCAAGTCTAGAAAAAGTATGAGAGTCAAACCCACACACCACAACATAAAAGGCTCATAGAAGAGGCAGAAAAAGGCACTTTGACATCAAATAATTTTCTTGCTAACTAGCAATAAAATTGCCTACTGGAGACAAGGGAAGGACACATCACAGACAGGTATATTACAAGTACTGCGATGAAATCTGCTGTTCATCACCATTTGAAGTGATGGACTAAGACCTTCTAGAGGGGCACAGGTGATTTAAGATACACACGACAAAGAATGTTCTGCTACAGGGTCAGTTTTTGAAGAAAGGGTGGTAAACTCAGATGAGGGACAGTCTTTCCAGACCCTTCAGGAAAAGCATACGGGACCTTTACCACAAACCTCTTGTGATTTCTCTCCAAATATCAGAGCCAGCATAGTTATACCCAGATACTGAAGTGTAAACCTCTGCCGTGTTTCCAGAGGATGACCTTCATTCTCTTAACCTGTGGTCAAGACAGTATGGGGAACAGATCCCTGAAAAGTGACACCTGCCTTTTGCTACTTCACCGTCTGTTAGTTGGATGAAACCGTAACTTGATAAGCTTTCAAAGAGTTGCTATCTGCAATTAAAGCCTGGCAGCACTATGAATGCATTTGCAAAGGTGCCTATTTGCAGTTCAAACATCTTTTCAAAGCTTTATTTTTTTTCCCTAGTGATTGACCACAAGAGATTTATTTGCTGATTCATTTTTCCTTAATTAGAAAGGTATCTCTGATCAAAAACAGGGAACAAACCCACTTTCTTCTGAAACTTAAGCTCAATATATTCAACTTGTCCTATTGAATCTGAAAGTATCTTGTGTTAGAGGTCAGGACATGAAAGTGAGAAACTTTTTGTGAGAGCTAGACTTGGAAAATACTGTTAGTTTTTTCATTCTTTCTTCTACTATATTTTGCTTTTGATTAGCTTTCAGTGTTGAAAATTAACTTAATTTGAACAAATTCATTGCCTTACTGCTACAGGGAATTAATACCCCATGTAGAGTCATATAAATTGTAGAAGCATTTATTTCTTGGAAACAGTAAATCTCAAGCACAGCAGCAGAGATTGGCTAACTTTAGATTTGATCTTTAAAAAGTAGGATTTAATTTGATTTTCTGTGGTTTTTTTAGGAAACTTGGTTGTTTCACAGAACAAGTCTCTAAAAATAAGTCTCTGAAATTTCACATAGAGGACTAAAAATTTCAAAGTTACAAGGACAGAGCAAGTGAGTATTTTTGCTCTGCCATTATCATAGTCAATCTAGAGCAAACATTAGAAAAAGAGTCCCTAACGTGGCTAATGAATTATGGATTTTTACCATAACCTCTCCTTCGCACCAGGGAGCAGCAGCAGCACAGTAAAGGAGGCAGTAACACACCACTCTGCCAGGTGGCAGCTTCCTCAGAGCCAGTTTTCTGCAACAAAGAACTGTCTTGATAGTCTCAGCTCCTCAACTTGCTGACACAAGCAAAAATGTTCCTCCCTGGTATCTTCAGATAATATATCTCCTTTATTTCCATTGGAGAAATCCTAGTCAAATATGCTCAGCACTTGACTGGGAACTTGATGCACTGGTCAAGTCTCTCCCGTCATCCTTTTGCAGGTCTGCTGGAGAGCTTTAGCTCCAGCAATACCTGATAGTCTCAAGTGAATAATTCCCTAGTCCAGTACCTGGCTTGACAAGCAAAAAGAGACAAGTTCTTAGGGATGTCCTGACAGAAGATCTGGTTAAGAAATTAGGTATCTCATAGCAATTGAAGTAGAACTTGAGAAACAAATCCCAGTGCATAACAATCATTGGTATAATGACCAAAAAACTTCTATAAGTACAACAGAGATAAAGGGAAAACTAGGGAAGATGTGATCCCTCTCTGGAAGAAAACGGGAGACCTGGTCACCCAGGATATGGAGAAGGCTGAAGTACTAAATAACTTTTTCACCTCTGGCTTCACCGAGGGCTCTAACCACACTGCCGAAGTTGCAGGAGGCAAAAAACAGGGGCTATGAGAATGAAGAACCGCCCACTGTAGGAGAAGATCAGGTTCAAGACCATCTGAGGAACCTGAAGGTATTTAAGTCCATGGAACCTGATGAAATCCATCCATGGGTCCTGAGGGAGCTGGCAGATCAAGTTGCCAAGCTGCTTTCCATTATATTTGAAAAATCATGGTAGCGTAGTGAAGTTCCTGCTGACTGGAAAAGGGGAAACATAACCCCCATCTTCAAGAAGGGAAAAAAGGAAGACCCAGGGAACTACAGGACAATCAGTCACACCTCTGTGCACACCAAAATTGCAGAGCAGATCCTCCTGAAATTTCTGCTGAGGAGGTGATTGGTGACTGCCAACATGGCTTCACCAGGGACAAGTCATGCCTGACAAATTTGGTGGCCTTTTATATTGGTGTCACACCATTGGTAAATAAGGGGAGAACAACAGACATCAATTATCCAGACTCATGCAAAGCATTTGATACTGTCCTACATGACATCCTGGTCTCTAAATTATAAATGCATGGATTTGATGGATGGACCACTTGGTGGATAAGGAACTGGCTGAACAGCTGCACTCAAAGGGTTGCAGTCAACGGCTCAATGTTCAAGTGGAAATCAGTGACATTACTCAGGGGTCAGTACTGGGACCAGGGGACCTGTGCTGTTTAACATCTTTGTCAGCAACAGACTAGTGGGATTGAGTGCCAGTTTGCCAATGACACCAGGCTGTGTGATGCAGTCAACATGCTGGAGGGAAGGGATGCCATCCAGAGGGACCTGGACAGGTTTGAGAAGTGAGCCCATGCAGACCTCATGAAGTTCAGCCAGGTCAAGTACAAGGTCCTGCACCTGGGTCACAGCAATCCCAAGCACAAATAGAGGTTGGACAGAGAATGGCTGGAGACCAGCTCTGAGGAGAAAAACTTGGGGATGTTGATGGACAAGAAGCTCAACATGAATTATCAATGTGCGCTGGCAGCCCAGAAAGCCAACCACATCCTGCCTGCATCAAAAGAAACATGGTCAGCAGGTCAAGGGAGGTGATCCTGCCCCTCTACTGTGCTGTAGTGAGACTGCACTTGGAGTACTGTGTCCAGCTTCAGAGTCCTCAAGACAGGAAGGGCAGGGACCTGTTGGAATGGGTCCATGAAGATGATCAGGCAGCTGCAGAACCTCCTATAGAAACAGGTTGAGAGGGTGGGGGTTGTTCAGCCTGGAGAAAAGAAGGCTCTAGGAAGACCTTATAGCAATTTTCCAGTACTAAAGGGGGCCTATAGGATAGATGGGGAGGGACTCCTGATCAGGGAATGTAGTGAAAGGACGAGGGGTAACAGTTTTAAACTGAAAGATGGGAGATTTAGATTAGATATCAGGAAGATATTCTTTACTGCGAGGGTGGTGAGGCCCTGGAACAGGTTGCTCAGAGAAGTTGTGGGTGCCCCATCTCTGGAGGTCAATACCAGGCTGGATGGGGATTTGAGTAGCCTGGTCTGGTGGGAGGTGTCCCTGCCCACAGCAGGGGTGTTGGAACTAAATGATCTCTACATTCCTTTCCAACCCAAACCATTCTACGATTCTAAGAATAAGCAACTTCAACAAGGAAAGAAAATACTTTGAGAAATAGACAAAATAATTATGGGTAGAGTAATTCGTAAGGACAGCATTCAGTGATAAAGAAGGAAGGGAGAAACATGCTGTTTATTATGTATTCACACAAGGAGCACCTTCTTTGGTAAGGGTACTCAGATCAAAACATGTCATAGAGTGGTGGAAATGTAGAGCTTTTTGAACTCATTGCACCAACAAATGTTTTAGTATATTACATAGGAAAAGCTTGTCAGATGCTTATATTATAACTGGTTCACCTAGGAGTTGTCTTTGAGTATGTATGGCTCACAAAATGAATTTTCTCCCTTTCCCCCAGATATGGTTGCATCCCCTAGTGTTTACATCAAGTCTAGTGACTGTCACCTAGATTAAACTAGAAGAAAGAAAGAAAGAAAGAAAGAAAGAAAGAAAGAAAGAAAGAAAGAAAGAAAGAAAGAAAGAAAGAAAGAAAGAAAGAAAGAAAGAAAGGAAGAAAGGAAGAAAGGAAGAAAGGAAGAAAGGAAGAAAGGAAGAAAGGAAGAAAGGAAGAAAGGAAGAAAGGAAGAAAAGAAAGAAAGAAAGAAAGAAAGAAAGAAAGAAAGAAAGAAAGAAAGAAAAAGGTCTTGAAAACATGCACATCTACTGTTCCAAGGGAAACATCCCTTTATGAGTAGATTATTACCTGTAATCTTATAATTGCATTTTCTACACCTTTCAGAAGCATTTGGTACTTGTCACCACCATCTATGGTAGCATATCACCGATCTAATTCAGCACAACAATACATGTAATTTCACTGTAAATATAAATATACTAAGTAATCCTCTATATTTGCATTACACAAGTAACAATAACTATATTTTTTCTTTTTTTTTTTTTTTCAGAAAGGTTCATAGCAGTTCCTTTACCTTAAGCAACACACTAATTTTATCGTGATAGGCAGGGATTGTATTCCTTTGGCACCAGGGAGCACACAGAGCCAGGCTCATTCCCACTCTGCAGCCTCTTACTGACTGATTAGCATTAGGTGACTTCAAGTCTCAGAGGTTTTACTAAATTTCAAATATACTCATATTTCCTTGGCCAAGGGATTAGCTCATTCTCTGGAGGTTTCCAATTTTAGATGGCTCTGAAACACTTCTAAAATATTATCCAAGAAAAGCAGGGCTGTCACTCAGAAAGGAAATTTCAAGGTGCATGGAGCACTACTGAGCTGAGGAACATCTGTGTTTCCACATAGCAAACAGCATGCCACAGTATGGCAAGCGTCTTTAGCTACCTTCATTCTGCTAAGGAAAAGAGCTGCGGCTACCTCAACACCTTGAATGTTTTACTGCCATAGCAGTATCTGTCTTTTCAATAAATCAAGCGAAACCATAGGATTGTGGCTGCACACCTCTCAGGGCTAGAAACAACTTTCCACATAAGTCACATAATTGAAAAATGCAAGTGTAAAAACCTGTCAAAGACTTCCAGCATTTTCTGTTGCTAACTAAAGGATGCCTTTTCTGATTAAATAATTGAATTATAGGGGCAGATTCTTATGACATCCAAGTTCTAAGTATTCCAGAATGCCCAGAATGACAATCAGGTCTAAGAATTCTAGTTTTCACAGGTAATCTAAGGGGATTATCCAAATTGCACTTGCATATGTGTATACAGGTGCAAGCACACAAAGTCTGAACATTTGGGTGAATTCAGATTTAGAAAGTAAAAGAATGACAAACAGGTTCACCTTTTGGTTATTCAGACTTCTGGGCTTCCTGAAATCCTCAGTCCATCAGGGAAGAGTGAGACAATTCCTCAGCATTAGCCCAGAAAAACATGATTTACAATTGCAACCAAAACAAGGAATGATGTAGACCCTCAATGAAAAAGCAATTAGAAAATTGTTAATTTATTTTCAAGCAAATATCATGCCTCCCTTTCCCTTCTTCAGGGGTCAGAAGCCCCAAAATGGAGTGAGAGGCACTTTTTCCATTATTCCTTTCCTGGCTAAAACCAGGAAACCCTGGAAGTCTCACAGGAAAGACCTTTTCCAACACAGACCTTTAGGTATGCTTCCAGCAAGCGGAGAGTTTTGGATAATTATCTGTTCCTTGACCAGATTGCCCTGCTTATTCATTGAAGTGCACTATCTGTTTCTGATCGCTGATCAATACATACAGTTTATTTTGGCTTTCATCTAGGTCAGCATTTCTTCCATTTCCTTTGAACTTCTCAGAAAACATAATATTCAGAAATGCTTAATAAACTGAGGAGCCTGAGACTCCTTAAAATGGGACCTTGGTGTTAGAAATTTGGATTTTATTCTTTTTGTTAATTAAAATCTAGGCACACAAAGATTAGCTTTTAAAGGTTTTTAGCTCTTCTGTATGCAGATCAGTGCCTAGAGTGGTTTTCAGAAAATAGCTAGGGATCTGAACTCCTTCAGAAATGTTTTTCTTACTGACTAATTTGTTCTGAAGTCCTAAGGAAATCTTCTGGAAAGTTATTTATATCAATAGCTATCACACCACTGAAGTCATCCAATCTAATCATCCCCAGAGAGTCACAACAATGGGAATTATAAATAGCAAAAATATCCTGCATATTGCCTCCACTATTTTAAAAACACAGGTCATACAGACTAGTAACTAAGAAGAAATCTCAAGGACATGATCCCTCAGGTTGAGTGTCGGAATACGTGCACATTTGTCATTGCCAAGTGGTGTTCTCACGGCCAGACCCTTTTTTTCTGAGCAAAAACCATTTAATGCAACAGACAAAGGTGTAACAATAGTCCATATGTTCTCCACCTGGCTCCTAGTTTCTCTCTAATCATTGAATAGGTAAGAGCAGCTAAAGGGATAGCTGTAACTGTGTTGACAGATGATCCAAAAATACAATAGTCGAGAGGAGCTAACAGAAAGCACTCTGATAGCTTCTGAATAAAGTGAAGATTGCATTCAAGTAGTTGTTTATTTTGGGTCTACTTGCAGATGAATGAAGTTTTGCCATCATCTGCATTGCAACTTAAGGATGTCCAGAAGAGGCTGACTTCACCAAGGTCTCTGTGTTTGTTTTGTAACTCAATTCCCCGTTGAGTTAAAATCTAAAGTGCTTTACATATTAGGATATGCATTATTTCAGTAACATATAAGCATGTTTTCTTTGGTGAAATTACACACATGCCTTCTCTGATGAGTACTGCCTGAGACAAGCCAAGCTATCTTAGCTCGTTTTCACTGTTTTCATGTTTTACAGCCTTCAGCAGTTCCTCCAAAGCTAGCTAAAAGCATCCAAAGATCTCCCTATATGTAGTTCCTCATTTATAATAAATATTAATAAATACATTTATTTCTAAATTATTTCTAATGCCAATTAGATGGTCTGTCAGATGACATTGAGGTAGACCTAACTCCATAATGTGTTAAAAAAAAAAATAATTGCCACATCACTTCTGAGGGCATGAACAAAGTCATTTTACATGAAACTAAGAAAGCATACAACACAACCTAGAACACTAGAAAATATTTTGTGGCACTTGCAAAACATGACCACTATTCTGTAATGGGTGGTGGTTTAGTGAAAGAGAAGGACATTTTTTAATAGTTTAATAACTGCCAGACAAATTGACTACATGCTGGGAAACACCCTGGGAGAAGTTAAGCAAAATTAACAGCTTGGAAAGTGTGTGATTACACATTCCAGGAATTTCTTTTCTGTATCTTTAGGAAATATATATGTATGATCTACAAACGTTTTTTTCCCCCATCCAGGTCATTAACAAGTTAGCACTTACACCCACTATATTCAGGTCCACCACCGGAACCCACTTATGAAGTCCCACTCAAGGATCTTGTCTGTCTACCAAGGTATATTTTGTATGAAAGTAACAGAATGGAAGTATCTTGACCCTTCCCCTGGAGTCTTTAAATGATTTTTAAAAGGTGAGCACATTGTGATACTGATAGTTAAGTCTGACTAATTATTTCATTACACACTTTAGTTTTCAAATATGTCAAACTTCAACCAGCCAGTTTGAAACTATGGAATATATATGTATTTTTAAAGTATGATAGAAAATAGTTCAGCCATTTTTGGAACAAGCTTAGTGAAGGATGGTTTTGCCAACATTCATATTTTTCATCTGTTTTCTAAAGAGCCATAATGATTTATAACAGGATCTTGAAATTTGGCAATGAGACAACCCTCAAGTTAGAATGGTATCTTTTTTGTCCCCAGGAAAATCCATTCTTAATCAGCTGGGTTAAGAGTTACGGAAAAACCCCAGTTGGTATTTACAAAACAGAAATGGGTACATTTTGATTTTCTGAATGTTTCAACAGGAACATGCAAAAGCCCTGAAGGCTGCAGAGCCCCTTGTCCTGAGCAGGTACTACCAATCTGAAGGTACAGCTCAGGACAGCTTTATCTTGAACAGAGCTGTGGTTTTTTTTTACAGCACAAACATGGCATCAACATTTAAAAGTATAATGGAGTATACAAAGTACAAAAAAGATAAGGCTAATTAGAAATTAGTTGGGTATTAAATGCTCTTAACACTACTTATATACTGTAAGACAGCACTAGAGCCTTTTAAGCTCAGCCTGTATAATCATTTCCCTAGAATTTAAAGGCTTGTTCTTCAGTTGTTGTAACTCAGCTCTATTAATATCAGCAGAGTTACATTGGTTTTCCCTGACTAATACTCTTTATTTAAGCAGTCAAGCAAATAAAATCACTTTAGCTGTGCTTTTTAAGTCATTCCTAAATGTCATCTGAAAGGCTCCTTCAGTGCAATAAAACCCCCAAACAGCGTCCACAGCACAGCCCTGAACTGGGCGCACATTCCAAGTTGCGGGTCAGCAGGAGTTTCACAAGGGTACCCTAGGTCACTCCTTCCTCACGGCAAATTCAGAGGGAGGGGAAAGAGGGTTTGGAAAAACATTCCAGATTTCAGAAGAGTTTTTCTAGCTGTGCAGACACAGAATTCACTGCAATGTCCGGAGGGACAGCCTTAGAGAGCCTGTGACCTTCTATGACAAAATAGACCGTGACATTTCAGAAGAGATTTGGTTGGGATTGTTAAACACATGCCAAAAAGAGAACAGCTTCTTGGATTTTTTCAATCAAGTAGCACTATATTTGGACTGGAAACAGCCTGTGGATGAGCAGGAATAACCATTAGAAGGCAAGTGAAAAGTTTCAAGCAGATACTACAGTCAAGGAAGAAACAACTTGAACGTATCTGGGCAAGTTTCCATACTGACTCAGGCAATACTTTTTCCCATGACATCAGATTCAAAACAAACAATATATTATAGTCCATATGTTGATTAAAGAAAACCCAAGCAGTGCAGAGGCATGCACCAGCCTACCAAACACCGACTGAACAAAAGCTGGATTAGCTTGCAAGCCATGGAAGTTAAACAAATAAAAAGCCCCATGTTTTCAGGATAAGGAGCCTGGGTAAGACTTCTTAGCAAGATGAGGTTGTGAATACCGAGGTAAGATTGAAAGCAACCTGCCTAGGTACAAGTTATACAAGTCTAACTAGATGACAAGTACAATAAGGGAACAGTGCTTTGAATACGCAGCAGTCATAAGGCTCAGAAAACTGTAAAGCTGGTTGCAGATAACATGCTTAGAGAACCTGAAGTTCTCTACCTACCTGAAATCATATGGCATTTGCATGAGAAATTTGGACTACAGCATGGTTTTCAGTCAGAGCTCAGAAGACCTTTTGGCAGATTAAATATGTTCCCAGTAAGATGATGCTGAGGGTAAACATGCAAGAGAAATATATAAAAGCTGTTTTCACAAGAATAATGCTGCTTTCTTAGAACTGACTATATTTTAAGGGAAGAAAGCTAGAATGCAGTCCTCACAACATGCCAACACAACTTCTCAAGAACAGTTAGTAAATCACATCGTTTAGCTACTTAAAATGACATGGTACATTTTAAAATTAAAAACAAAACCAAACCCATGTTCTGCAGGAGAAAGAGGTACCTGCTAAGCATAGCATATTGATGCTGTTTACAAAAGAACGGGTAATTGCACTCTTACTTTAACATGGCCTAATAAGAGTAGTTCTTCCTGCATACAGCTGATTTCACCCCAATGTTTTATCAGATCTTAACTTATCTGATCCATTGACCGTATGTGATAAGAATCAGGAGACCATCGTTCTTCCTCACAGAATTTAATAAGCCAAAATTACAAAGAAGCCCTGTGCGACGAGGACAAATTTGACTAGGAGTATAAAACAGGCAGGTTACTAGATTTCAATTGTGTTTTAACAGAATGATCTAAGCTCATAGGATTAATAGCCACAGCAAATCATATCATAAAGTATTGTATTATCATCACTGTAAGGTTCAAGTGGAAGAACCTGGGCTTATAGAGTTAAGAGAAAATAACATTTCTTTTGTTTGTACAGTACTGAACGCATTCACAAGAAACAAGAAATACCTTGTTCATTAACCAGACTTCTGAAAACTCAAGTCACTTACAGATTTTTCTTTTAAAAATCATAGATATACTTAAAGGAGTGATTTTTTCTAGTTTTGTACATCCATCTCCATTCCCTTATATTGTTTCCAAATGCTTCAATCCAGGAATTACTTTGACTAATGTCAAACTACACAATGAAAGTTTCAAAAAGTAAAAAAATAAAGTATGTAAACAAATTTGCCAATCATAATTCTTTGCCATTCAATTTATATCTCTGCAGCCATTTCCTTCAGGATATACTCTTGTCTATAAAGATATTTAGATAACAGCAGGCTTAATTCATCCCAGGTACTGTCAAGAAAAGAGGTGTAGAATTGTGCTGCTTCTAAGAAACAGCAATCCTCCTGAGACAGCCACATCAGCAAACTGTTCCCTGTCAAAAGGATCCTAAAGATCCTTAGTTGTGATTACCTCCCACGTGTCTATGTACTGTATTGTACATTTGCCACAGTTATTTGAAACATGCAATGTTTTGAAAGTTGAATATTACTGCCCATTGAGGTGTGTTAACACCTGCATATTTTTATTTTTTTTTGCACTGATCTTAAGTGTCTGATTGCTAAGAGAAAACTTTAAAGCTTTTTTTCCCCCACATATCTCCCAATTCTGCTTTGCAGGATGTAATGGTGACATACCGGCCATATTTGTTGCATAAAGATCTCAAGGGTTTTGAGGAGGAAGAATTTCACACCTCTATAA
This sequence comes from Nycticryphes semicollaris, assembly GCA_013400055.1. NCBI lineage: Eukaryota > Metazoa > Chordata > Aves > Charadriiformes > Rostratulidae > Nycticryphes > Nycticryphes semicollaris. The sequence continues at coordinate 1,286,055 of VXBJ01005001.1, forward strand.
AATTAGTTGGATTTTAAGTATGGTCTCTAGGTCCCATCTGAAACCACAGGTATAGAAATTGAGTACTTGCCATCATTCCACACTCACATGCAAGTTATACAGGGTATAGTGCACGTGAATGCTTCTTTACAACTCTAAATAAAAGAAGTAACCTCACTGGGTGTTTAACAGCTTACCTTAAGATATAGTGAACAGTAACTTAGCTTTCACTCATGAGTTTAAAAGTCTACCCCACAAGTTCAAGAAATTCTAGAAGAAAAAAAAAAAATCAGAGTAGTTCTGGTAGCCTTAACTAATCCTTATGAAGTCATTAGCATTAAGCTGAGGAAAGCAAATATGGGTAGTCTGACAACTACCAGGCATGTTAGTTATCTTTCAGCCCTTGCTCTTGATTTTTACTTGAGGCTGTACATCCTCTGCAGTCTGCAGAAGGAGGGAGTGCAGTGAGGGAAGAAACTGGGAAGAAACATCCTGAACCTGCTGACAGCTACTTGTGCGTAAGCCTAAGTAGTTACTTAGGCTTTCAACAGTGCTACACTTCCCGTCTTTGATGCCTAATTCTTCACATACAGGCAATGGATACATAGGTAGACACAGATACGGTGCAGTATAAGATTGTTTTTACTGCATTGCAGTGAGAAGCATCGTATCCATTTTCCATTGAAAAACCTACCTTCACAGAATAATACATGATTAAATAACTAGGATCTTGATTAGGGTCAATATGAAGCACTGATGTCACGATTGCAAACACTTCATAGGAGCTTTTTCAATGTTGATATCAGGCAAGTATTATATAACAGTGAATTGTTTTAATTGTAGCAAGAGCTTTTTTCATTATTAATTAGCACAAATTACCAAGTATCTATTTCACTGGATGCATGTAAAACAACATCACCACTGTAACTTTGTTTTGCTTTTAGTAGTCATGCCACCAGCAATTACAAACTTCAGCTACAAATCATAGTTTCCACATTTTACCTAACTGTTCCATGAAACATGCTTGAGTATAACATGCCAGCATTTTTTTAATAGAAAAACCAGATATTTTCACATTTAGTCTCTTAGCATATTCTATACACATAATTATTTTGAAAATTTATTTTAGTATCTGAAAAGCAATTAACTGTCATAGTGGACTATCATGAAGTGCTGGGCAAAAAATGTTCTGCTGGACTGAGCTAGCTGTCGAACATGTCTTTTCAAAAATCTTGAAAACCGTGTTAACTGCTGCATCTTAGTTTTCATGCACCTCAGCAGTTCTTCGTTCTGGCTGGAAGTGTAAACTATGAAATGACTGTTCTTGCAGTATTCACAGTTTGGTCATGGCCAAGAAGTCCTGGAATTGTAATAGTGTATTCTTTGGGGTATATTCAATATTAAACTAAGTCTCCAAATGTTTCTTGGCTCACCCACCATTAACTGGACCTTGAACTTACCATTTGTATTCAATGGCAGGGGGCTAGCTCTGCCATCTGTTTTGACAAATGTTTTCCATTGCCTCTGCATAGCTGACAGAACATGAAGCATATTAGGAGAAGGTTAAGTTCTCTTTCTGAGCCACCAAGAATTCCTTGAGTCCTCAGAAATCCCATCAGAATATAGCTAAGCAGCTAATTGATAATCTGTTTGTAAAGGATTTTAGTTTGTCATGATCTTTCTAGATCCTTATCACTTGTTATCTGAGCATCTGCCTATTCTTTATTCCTTCAGGTCAAAAATCTTTACTGAGTGGAAAATCATAGCTGGGGGCATTATGCAAAAAAAAAAAAATAAAAAGCCAGTATCACTTCTACTTTTGCCTTCTGCACTTTGTTTTAAATACTGAGCACAAAGCAGTTACAACTCTGCATGTTAAAGAAGAGCAGTTATAGAAAGTCAGATTTTATTTTTTTTTATATTAACACCAGCAACATAAACAGACTTTAGGAACAGAGCTTTATCTTCCTTACTAAAGCCAAAGAAAGATTGCCTGTTTAGAGTTGTTAGATTCAGGTGTGACTTTAATAGCCTCGGCACAACAATAGGAAAGTGACATCTCTGAACTCTAATATTCAGTGCCAATGAGCTGTTATTTAGGCTGCAAGAGATTTTGATAATCAGACACTTTTTTAATAATAGTTTCTATTTCTGCATATGCAGCAGCTCCATTTCAATGTAACTTCACAGAATGGTTGAGGCTGGAAGGAATCTCTGCAGGTCATCTGGTCCAGCCTCCCTGCTCAAACAGGGCCACCTAAAGCCAGTTGCCCAGGACCAGATCCAGCTGGCTTTTGAATATCTCCAAGGATGGAGACTCCACAACCTCTCTCAGCAACCTCTGCCAGTGCTTGGTCACCCACACAGTAAAAAAAAATGTGTTTCTGATGTTCACAGGAAACCTCCTGTGTTTCAGTTGTGGTCATACCATATGTGCAGCCCTGTATCACACTGTACAGATACCAGAAGTCTGTCTGAAGGATCCAGAGAGATTCACAGCCTTTGCCTGGCAATCATTTACCCTACCAGGGCACAACAGAAAGGTTTTCATTTTTTCAGATGCATCAGTTGCTCCTGTGCTCTGTCCTATGCTCTATGAAGAATTTTAATAGTTTCCAGATGTTGGCTCATAGGGTGCTGACACAACTGTTGTACAATTATAGTATCATAAAGCAATATTATGAGAAGGATCAGAAACACAGAAGAATTTTACAGCGTTTGGAAACCTTAGCTGACAAGAAGAACAAAACACAATGGTGCTTGTAACGCTTGACTTGTTCAGCATTGCTGCCTAGGAGCCAGCAAGGCTTGGGTACTATTCTTTGAAGCCTTTTAGATCAACAGTCATACTGGTTCTCACATTATTAGTTTTCTCACATGTGAGGACAAAAGGGTGTACAGGCTTTGGGTAACTGCAAAAGTACTTCTATGGACAGAGGTTACTGGAGCTCTTCCCTAAATACCGCTTGACTGTGGTGTGGCAGTTAGATGAGAGATTAGCTCCCTGAATTCAAGTAACCCTGGGCATCGTTTATGGTTTTACTATGGTCTAGTGCCAGTTTCCTCCAGAAGCACTTTCTGAAATTCTTCTGCAGATTTAAGGACATTTGTCCAGATGAGATTTGTACTGCTGCACTCCAGCAGCACAACAGAAGTGTCCCTTTTGAAAGAATCTTTTAATTTACCATGTAATTCGTAGAATTAGTTACCATTTCTGAAATATTATGTCATCGCTTAAGTAATGTAGTAATATATTAATGAATAGATCTTGTCAAAATATATAAAAAAATATAAAACACTGAAACTTCATTTTCTTTCACTGTACTTAAACAGATCATTTTCCTTTCTGAAACACACAGTTCTTCATATTTGCATTTCCTATTTCTGCTCTCTAAACGTGTTTTGAAAGTGGAGACAAAAAGTACATAAGAAAACTAAAAAACTGATTGTATCACTCATTTTTTAATCATTACAAAACTAAATGATAAATATTTCTTTACAAAAATGGAAGATGGGCAAGAATACATGTATAATCTAGAATTTTAAAAAACACACCAACATTAATATTTTAAGACTTAAGACACACCTAGAGAGGATTGAGTCAAGTTTCTCCTAGAATATATAAAAGATATCAGACCCTGCAAAGCTTGCCATTTTTCAAAGGTTTTTTAAACTTAAATGCAAATGTAAGAAAGAGCTCTGCACACCTCCCGTTTAGAATCTATTCCTTCAGCTATGAGAATAGAGACAACTCTGTTCACAGAAATTACAATAAAAGCAGCCAGATGATTTGTGGGTTTATCTTGTATTTAAAAAGGTGACTAACAACCAGTAAACACACATCAAGAAAAGAGGAGGGAAGCCCAGTGATATTAACCATAAAACATTTAAAGGGCAAAACTAAGAAGAAATATTATTTCACCTGTCTCAGTCCATCTGATATTTATATATCCACATTTAACTAACAGGTCATTAATATCTGTGCAAATGTAAGCAAGGAAATTTTGAGCTGAGATGTATTGTTCTAGGTAATAAAACCTTTATTCACACTCAGGTTGTACATCAAACATTTCATAACTTGGCAGCCCTGAACAAACACTGAGAGCCACCAGTCCAACGGCACAGAACGGAATCAATCAGCATCTGCTCGCAAAATTCCTACACCACCATGAAAAAAAAAACAATTATCACTTCAGTTTTTTTCCTGAGAGAAACCTGGCAACATACTCTGTGTGTGTATGTGTAAATCAAATAGCAAGCTGTGTGCAATAGGGACTTTCAGTTTTCCCCTTTTTGCCTTCTAAGTAGAAGAGATTCCTTGCAACTGAAGTTCTTTTGCAGATTATAACTTCCTAAAGAGCCACAAGAGAATTTACTCATCCAAGTTTTCTTAATTCAGTCCTGTCCTCTTCTGAAACATTCTTAAATGCTAAGATCAGCACAGAGCAAGCATGCACGTCAAAAAGACATGCTGTTTTTCATTCAGAAGATACCAGATATCACTTTTCCAAGTTAACTATTTTCAATTTATGAGAAATTCTCAGTTTACCACTTAAAACCATGGTTTCTGCAACTGAATTTCTTTGAGCAGATTGTGCTTTACCATGGACCATGTAAAACAGAATACAATACAAAACAAAGCAGAATAAAATTCTAAACAAAAACATTTTTAATACATTTTTGGACATTTCCTTGTCAAATTTAAGAGGAAGACTATCCTCTTTAAAAAAAGATTATCCTCTTAAAAAGAAAAATCATGCAATCCCAAACAGAATTATACCTTCCCAACTCTCAAGAAATCCATTTGCTTCATGGCTTTAAATTTATAAAGTTTTTCTTTGAGGTTTCATTTTAGTCTTGACTGAAGTTACCATTCTCACAATAAATCCTCATAGGTCTAATAAGATCAGTGTTCCCAAATAAATGTTAAATGCAAAATCTTCAAGAATGGTTTAATTGACCTTGAAGTCCTCATAGCTCTGATTTTAGTAGTATGGATTGAGCATAGTAGTGAGTGTCATTTTGAACTGGGTTTAAACTGAAATTATTAAGGTTTCTCTTGTATCTTTTCCACATGATGAGAATGCTCCTATAGTACCTTAATCTCATAGAATTGCATGGTCTGTTAGCTAAGTCCTAGTGTTTTTGGAAGCAAGTACAATTTAAATAAGAACAGCATTTTTAAAAACTAAAGATTAGTCCTGAAAGTCCTTTGCAAAATAAGCAAATACATATATCACTATAAAATGTATACTAGGTACACAGAATTATTTTAATACAGTTCCAGATCGGCAAAAATTCAAAGAAAAAATATGTGAGGAAGAAACTGATAGGAGACATGGCCCAGACTTTGGAAAGGGTAGCTGAATCACCAATCTGACTAATGGTATGAATTTCAGCTGACAGCACGTCTTTGCAAAGCACCCCTAAAGATGACTGGTCAGGGTAGGAAAACTGGTGACTTACTCTGTCAGAAGGATCTGTGAATGGAATGGAAGGAGAGAGCATTCAATGCACATGAAAATCGAATTGGCTACCTGGGCTTACAGCAGTCACTGCCCATGGATCAGGCTGTGGGTTGTGTGCACTCTTTATGAGCTCATCTTTCCACAACTCTAAAATATATAGTGTGCCAATTGTAGCTGTAGTCATTTAGCTCAGCAAATATTATTCGAGGTCAAACACTTAAAGGAACCTGGAAACAGCCATGGCTATCAGAAAAGTCTGATTTTAATTACAGAACTTAACTGCTAAAAATAATTAACATCCACATCAGATTTCTTGGGGTCCATGGCATGTGTCATAACATTTCTTTAAGTGGTGCATTGTTCTTAACAGACTGAGCTTATATAGGTGATTTCAGTTTCACTTTTAATCTCTCTTGGAAGCTTAATTACTGCTGCCACATATATGCTTTTTCCTCTGTATTAAATACTAAATAAAACCATTTCACCTCAGACAATTCCTGAGGCTAGATTTCTGGAAATCTATTTTAGGATCTTTGTTCAATTTATTACTAATCTCGCTGCCTAGGAACTGCACTGGGTTCTAGAGCATGGGGACTTCAAAAGCATACACCTACACTCCCTCTTTGATTTAGGCAATTATACGGTGTTAATTACAATTAATTTAATGACTATTCTGATGATGCACATAACTGTAGCAGAATACACTGCCCCCCAAACCATTTTAGGGAGCAGAAAAGAGATGAGAGGCAAATTTGTGAGCCATTAGGCCTGATCTCTGCTATGACAGGCACCATATCACCTAACTTCTCAGAGAGTTCAAACTCCACCATAGAAGTAGCTTGCTTTTTTGATATTCTTGAGTCAAATGAAAAACATCTGCTTCAGGATTTCGCCGCTTTAAAAATAAAGAGCCCTTCTAATTTGCAGGCTAAAATGGTCTAAAGTCACCATGAATTTGTTGGTGCAAATTGACGTTATCACTTACCTTAGTTAATCTCTTCTCACTAGCAATTACCTTCTTAAGTAGTATGTATGACATACTGCCTGCCTTCTATTTTGCTAGCCTAAATAAAACAAGTTTCCCCATCTTTTCTCATGTGTCAGATTGGTTGATAGATTCAACCAAGCTATCATTATTTTATTTTTCTTCAATTTTAAGTTCCCTGCCAGATACTCAGGATAAGTTTTGTAGGAAAGTCTGTGGCAGGACTTTTTTCTATAGTACACGGCACAGTCTAACCAGATCACCAGTCTCACCTGGGAAGAAACGAGAACACCTCACTGTCTCAAAGCACACATTCCCTATGGTTTAGGCCACAAGTCTAAAGCAAGCCTTGTGATAACATATACTTAATACTCATTACACTGGTCAGCTCATTTACATATTTATGGTAGCATGCCTTGTTTACTGAATCACCATCCTGTTTGGCTTCCAAGGTTCTCCATTTTCCTCAGACCACTGAAAAACCACACAAGTCCACCAGGGATTTTTTTTTTCCAGAAGAAGAGTAACTTTTGCAGTTATGTTACCAAACTTCATTTGTCTCTCCTTACTAACTAAATGGCATCTGTTTGGTTGTTTGGGTTTCTACCATAAAAACATCTAGTAGTTCTTCATTTGCTATCTGCCTTCCCAGGTTCCTTTACTGCTACAGAGCACCCATGCTTTTGGATCTCACTGAAACTCTTAAAATCAGAATAATATTGATAAGCCAAAGATAAAAATATAGTCTCCCTCCATAAAATGTATCATTTTTCACTCTGGAAATTGTTGCCCCCCATTTCTATTGCTGTTCTTTGAGATAGTCCTACAAAAGAGTATTCAGCACCAAATGATGAGCTCATTTTAAGAGCTGCTTTCAACAAAATTTCCTCCTCCAGATGGCATATGAATTATAACCTTCTATCATGGACTTAACAAGGCGTGGGCTGCTGTTAATTGTCACATCCAGGTTTCAATGTTTTTTATAAGCCACTAATAAAACCTGCTGTTGTTCTTACTCACAAATTGTAAGAAAATTCTAATTTTTAGGGATACACTTTGCACCCCACTTTCCTTCTCCCTCTTATTAAATTCCTGCCTTGACTTTCTCCTGTTCATTTCTCATTAAATTAGAACTAGGTCAAACCTTGATATTTTATTGAGATCTTTCTTCATATCTTTTTTCAGACAAATTTCTTCAAGGAAAGCACTATAGGTAAAATACCTTCTGTTGTATCTGCTGTTGTTACTGAGAAAACAACTTGTCCCCTTCTTCATGTTTATTATTGTGAATCAAACATAGAGACTCTGGTGAATAATAAGTAAACAGAATGCATACAATATGAAACTACATTTAATATTTTATGTATTTAAGCAGCCTGTTAGATACCTTACCCCAGCCAGTAATTTATAATCATGTACAAGAGGCAACTTCCTAAATTTGCATAGCTTAGAAATAGCAAAGCAGAAACAACATGGTTTTTTTTAAATAACATTAGAGTAGAGCTTAGTGGATCAGTGCAGCGTCTGCAAAGTTCTGCCCATTAGTAATTGCAAAGCCTTCAGATGAGGCCCTGAAGAACAGGGGCTGCATTAATTCCACTTAATTAGAGAGGTTTTTATTGAATTAGTTGTCAGATAATTGTAAAGCAGACGTTGGAGCTGAGGCATTCAGAGTTGCTTGATAAAGTTTAGGATACATGAAACAAACACTACTTGAATTACCAGAAACAAGGCACTTGCGTCAGTGCGGTTTCCAGCCCAGGACTTCTCTGCTTCCCCACTCAGCACCTTACACCCAGGCAGGCACTTGCTGCCTCCCACAAACAGCCACACTCTGGGCTTCACCAAACCTGTCCACACATGTTCATGGGGCTCCAAAATGGAGCATGAATGCACAAAAAGAGGTATCAGCGGGCTAATAAAGTAGGGCTTCAGAAGGTGAAGATGTGCAGATCTCTGATCATCACATTCTTCCCACCACAGCAGGCTTATGGAAGAACAGACCAAGGTCACACTTCATAACTGCAAAATTGCTTGGCCGGTCCCATCTGCAGATGAGCTCTCCAAGGAAGTCTCTGTAACCTCCAGGCCATATTCACAGCTGTAAAACATCTACATGGCCTGGAGAGAAGGATCCCTCCTTCAGCCCCCAAGGCATTTCTCAGCCCAATGTGCAGCCGTTTGAGGTTTGTGCCGGGAATAATGTGGAATTACAGCTTTTAAAATCCTGCCCCTTTTTATAGTTAATTGAAAATTAAATCTGAATGGAATTTACTACAGAGAAGTCAGAAAAAAACAGAAATGTGGTTTGCATGCTTCCTTTAGATACACATCAAAGGAAAACCCAAATAAAAAAGGCTATTCTTTGCACTTGTAATAGGCTTTATACAACAGATTTAAATTCCCTGGGAAGAGGCATGTTCTCTTCGACATGCCTCTGGCTGAAAGAAAAATAACCTGATAATGCTAGCTGAAAACAGATAATTCAATGAAGTTATGCACCCCAGCAGTTACACAGATGCTTGACATTGCTATTGATCTCTTCAGACTGATTAGAAAGTAAAGAGCAGCATGTTCAGAGTAAATTACATCGGAACAGTCTGGCAGCTCTGGGAGGGACACTGTAAAATCCCCTCAGCCACCGGCTCTGCTCAAGCCTCACTCACCTTACATACACAGCAGAAAAAATGCTACTGTGGCTCCAGGGTAGAGCACACACCATAGAACTAGATCCCCAAGTTCCAAGTAGTTCTTTGAGCCACAAACTGCATATTAAACCTGCTCCTCAGAACATTAATTGTGTTTAAAAGACAAATTTTACATGTATGCGTATGGGATTCCCACATACAATAACCATATATGCAAAGTAGAAAGAAAATCCAAGTCAAGTCATTTTTCAGGCTATCTGACTCCATGCACTAAATACAGAAGCAAGATGGAACTACGCGTATATTGCATATGAAGATGTATGCACAGGACATTCATATAATCAGTTGTGATTCCTGTTCTATGTTTCCCTTGCCATGTGAAAAGCTACTATTTTTCATCTGTTTTCTTAGTAAATAATTCAGAAAAAATGCCGTGTTCTTACAGCATTTTGGAATGTGTATTTTGGGGTAAGAAAGTATTATGCTGGATTTACTGTACTTTGATACTTTTGTCTCAGTTAAGATAAAACCCAAATTCCCCCTGACAGTAACCTAGGGTTACATTGTACAAGCAGCATTTAGATTTGGATATTATCAAATCCCACCATCAGTAAAACAACCAGTCACTAGAAGCTATTAACCAAGTTCAGTATTTTCCGCTGATCAAATCAGCTGTCCTGACTTTTGTTTCCATACAATGGATGACATTAGCTGCCTATTAAATCAGTATAGCTGGCCTTAAGCTGCAGCATTTTGTTCTTAACGTGTATCTGGTCTCTCATATTTTGAAACAACCACATGCAGATCAGTGTAGCAATGGTTTTGGCATATTTTCCATAATAGTATATAGTAATTTGAGTCACAGATTTTCATGCCTACAGGAGATGTTACTCAGGACAAAGAGAGTCATGAGCATACCATAACAGGCCCTATCTTCAACGGGAAGCACAAGAGTTGAGTTTATTCCCACCACTAAACAAATAAAAACATGTAACATGCAACATGCTTGTATAAATTACGGATCGGCTATATTAATTATAGGTTACAACTGGGTTGAATATTCAAAATGTTAACAACTCAGTAATATGGTTAGCAGGGTTTCTATTTTACTGGATTTGTCTGCTATGGTGTTAATTTCATTGAAGAGGACCATCTCTGCAGCTGCTTTTCTGACAAAAGCAAATCCTGCAATCTTTCGTTTCTAGACATGCTGGATCAGTTTTTCTTGAAGTTCAGTCTTGCAAACCCTTTTGGGGCCTGGGTAAAGCAGCATGCTCTTTCTGCTGGACAGTTGAAGCAGATAACTATAATACATTTCTTGAGGGTTTTTTTGACCATTTAACTCTTTTTACATACTAGATTTTTGCTCAAATATATTCCTGATGTGAGCAGGCCTTCAACATGCAACACAAGATAAGATCTGTTCTTAGTAGCTAGAATTTGAGAAGTTTCACCTCCTACTCAGGTTTTCATGCAAGTAGCTTCAGCAACTACTCTGATACCACTTATTAAACCTTCTGAAAACACACACAAGCCAATACACAGGGGTTCCCCAAAAGTCTCATTCCTTGTCTCAGTCACTGGAGTAAGGCTCCTTTGAAAATATGACCCTAAAATTGTCATCTGCCTCTTTCTCAGATGTCTGCACTCCCTGTGTAATCCAAATTGCATACAGCAGAAGTAATCCTGGTTTCAAAGGAAAGCAGAACTGAAAGGTCAAACAAAATCTCAAGCCTTTCTTCTTCCAGAGGAGTGGCTAATGACTTGTTCTTTGAGAAGACTGGAAAGAGATCAAATATGAAGGCATGATTAAGAGAAGAAAAATCTTCCACACCAATTACAGCTTCCATGCTTTTGGCTAGAATCCATAACCTAGCTTCCACAGGCAGCCCAATGACTTTTCAATTGCTTTATGCTCTACAGGGTCAAAGGGACAGATGCAGTTTGCTATTTTATAAGCTTGAAAAGAGAGAAATTAGATGAGCAGGCTGCATCAGAAATTCTGTTGGAACATAACTGGCACTAAAAGTTATCCCAGAAGAACACCATTCAGGTTTCAAAATTTTCTGAGACTGGGGACTGAACACAAACTGAATGTTTCTCTCTGGCTCCCCACCCCTACCGTCTCCAGTGCCATCACAGCCTCACAAAACCTTTCAAAGCACAGCAAATTAGAATAAAACAAAATTCACAACCCTAGAAAGCACTGTGCTCTGCATCCTCTCACTTGACAAGCCTGTTTTCCAATACTAGATAGCATGCTCTTACCTTTGCATTTTTCTACTGCTGTTTTGGCTGGTACATGTAGAATTCTATCTCAACTGTGTTCAAGGAGTTCTCCAAGGTGACAACTTGTGCATGTACTGATGATTGTCCAATGACCTGAAGAGTTTCAAATCCTGATAATGCTTTAAAAACCACCAGATGAGCGAGAAAGTCGAATCTTTGGTTAGGGCATGAGAATTGCAGTCAACAGAGCAAAGATACACAGGCAAAAGGGATTATATTGTGGGACTTTCAGAGCTGCAGTAATAGACTCACCTGTGAATAAATAGGAATTTGAGGAGGAATTGCCACACTTGCAGCCGTGCTTAGGAGAACCACAGATTATGTACCACTTTAACAACAAAATTCTGTCTTTCAGTGTTTATTACTAGCTCAGTGGATAAAATCCACAAGTCCTTCGTGCTCCTGCAGGTTTGTGGTTCTACTTCCACATCACTTGAGCACAGGAGCACTTCAAAAGTAAGGCAGGAGGAAAGGGAGCTCAAAGTACTCCAGTGTTTCCTAGCTAGAAGAATGGTTCCTCTAAAACATCCATGTGGCTGCTGTAATTTGCATTAGGAAATAGCTTGTTCCACAAAAGTTAGAGAGATGGTCTGACCACATCTGTGTGATGATGAGGAAGAGTGGTTGGAGAGCTGCCTGGCAGAAAAGGTCCTGGGGGTGCTGGTCGACAGCCAGTTGAACATGAGCCAGCAGTATGCCCAGGTGGCCAAGAGAGCCAACAGCATCCTAGCCTGTATCAAGAACAGTGTGGTGAGTAGGACTCTGAAGGTGATGAACCCCCTGTCCTCAGTGCTGGGGAGGCCCCATCTCAAGTACTATATACAGTTGTGGGCCCCTTACCACAAAAAAGATGTTGATATGCTGGAGCGGGTCCAGAGAAGGGCAATGAAGCTGGTGAAGGGTCTGAAGCCTTCTGAGGAGCAGCTAAGGGAGGTTGTTTAACCTGGAGAAAAGGAGGCTGAGGGGAGACCTTATCACTCTCTACAACTACATAAAAGGAGGTTGTAGAGAGGTGGGAGTTGGTCTCTTCTCCCAGGTCACAGGGGATAAGACAAGAGGAAATGGCTTCAAGTTGCACCAGGGGATATCAGGAAAGATTTTTACACTGAAAGGGTTATTAAGCATTGGAATGAGCTGCCCAGGGAAGCGGTTGAGGCATCATCCCTGGAGGTATTTAAAAGATGGGTTGACATACTGCTTAGTGATGGGTCTTTTTTTTTTTTTTTTTTTTTTAAATCAGATTTGGTTTGAGGGTTGGACTTCATCTCAAAGATCCCTTCCAATCTAGACAGTTCTATGATTCTATAAAAAATAAACTGGAATCTCCCATGCCTTTTCCTGCATGGATCATGAACAAAAAAGTTGGACCAAGCAGTGTTTGAAGGTCGCCAAGCTCTTTCTGTTTCTTCACTTACTGGCTTATATAGCTGTGATCAGCAGTGCATTAAACAAGAGTTGAGCCAATATGGATCTTTCCAGTTCACTAGTAGTAATTAGATCTGTGAGCATGAATATAAATCTAAAGATCTGATATCCAAATGGCTGCTTCTAGATGCATTTCTATTTACTGTCTCAAGAGCCCTCTTCATCTCTTGTAAAACTACGTATTGCTTTCAGATTATACCCTGTGATATATTTCCTGTCTTTTCACTTCACACCCATTGAAATGATCTAGCTGGGTTACACAGTAGTCCAAAGGATATGATCTACAAATGTCAGAAATGGCCTTAACTTAGCTAAATGGTAGACAGCCAGCATGGCCAAGATTACAGTCATCTTCAACAAAATAGCTAGGGTTGGGTTTTCCCCTTCAAGTAGACAACCGAAAATATAGTTTGCCTTAACAGAATTGAAGAGGCTTAAGAAGTGGAATTTCCTTTTGGATTTCCTTATTTCCTTACAAGAGGACTAATACATTATTTCTCAATTGCATTTTGGCATAGTTTAAGAGAGTGAGAGGACAACAAACTCATTAAAAATGCAAATGGTCCTGTGAGGGAGGAATACAGCAGGCAACAATCAGAACATGGATATGACTGCAGCATTTTGTTTTGAAAGCAAAAGTTTCAGTCAGAAATAATTGAAAAACACATCCTGAGAGGATGAAGAGCCAGCAGGAAGACCCCAAACTAGAATGAACACGCTACAGTCAATAGCTAGCATGTTCCACCATTTCTCTAAGAATCACATATTGATTACCTGTAACATACAGCATAATTTACAGTCTAACTCAAAGTTTGTTTTGCATTGGGTTTTGTTTGTTTGTTTTTCTTTCCAGCACAAGGTCATCTGTAATGAAGTGGGGCACCAGAATGTGCTGACATGGTAGACACACATAAGCAGTGTTGCATACAGCCAGGAGTCTTATCAAATCATACACGCATACCTGTGTTCTTAGAAAGGAAATGGATAACAACTATTTCTGCAAAACAGCATCAGTGTTAAAATAAATAATAAAATTAAATGAGTATAAATAAAAATAAAGCATTCTATAACATCTTTTAAAAACCCTTTCCAAAATAAGGAAACAAGTTAAACTACAAGTGACATGCAAAAATACTATCAAGTCATAATGGAAGCTCTTACATTTAATGTTTAAACCAAAAGGCAAAAGAAAACTTCCAAATTTAACCTAAGATACGAGTTTGTTTTGTGACATTGAGCAATGTCTTGTCCTCTTCGTGCCTTTATCAGCCCAGCTGGGAAGTATAGTAATAAATTGAGAAACAAACAACAAAAAAGTCTTCAATGAGATACAGATGCTTTATTAAACTCTCGTTCTCCTTAAACACCTCCCAAAGCATGGCTAAGTAGAAAGAGATCTGACAGCTGAATTTTAAGCACGCATGTGAAACTGTAGAACTGTCTTTACCTATTTTGCAACAATTAGAATTTACCATCCATCTTCAGGAAATGGAACCACATTGGGTTCTCCTAGCCATAATAAAGGTAATTACAACAGAACTGCACTGATGCCACCTCAAGATTAAAGGATTATATACTTTATGATTCTGTTTATACAGTAACTTATTTGTGTGGTTTACCTTGGCTAAGCAATGTGCATGCTGAGACTGCTTCTTATTACATGAAACTCAATCTTTTTACTGTTACCATGTCCTTTTTTCTGGCTTCCAACTCACTGTCCTTTTTGAGCTGTGTACGGGGTTCTCAATTTTACCTGTTAAGATCACAAAACTTCACTAAAGAAAGAATATATATTTTGTACATACATACAAAATGATGATTGGAATTGAACCTGAGCATACAAGAAAATATCCTCATAACTATGTCATTACCTCAAAGCGTTTCAGCCAGTGCTTTAACTGAATACACTTATTTCCTGAATGAAGAAATAAGCAGAAAACTACAGGACTGATCACATAACTAAAGACTGATACCACAACGGACATAGAAAGTAAATTTGCATGAGCATCTACAACACTGCTACTTTATGTCTGTCGTGTTTGACTTAGCTACAGCAACTTCCTTTTTAAGTATATTTTTTGTAACAAGCACTTGCAGCATGTACTACCAAACACTATACCTCACGCAGACCCCGACTGTCAATTCTGTTAACTCAGGTTGTGTCATTAGGAACTAAAGGTGGTGAATGAAGAGAAGACGACGGCCTGTGGCTGCTTCAGAATCTGTTTCTTAGATGTTAAGGAAATGCCTATGAAGCCTTTACTGCTGTTGAAGTAGTACCTTACTACTAATTAAACTTCTTCGGTTTAAGTGTGATGCCTACATAGCAATGCCTAACTACAAACAGATAAAGGGTTCCCAGATCATCCATTAAAATGAAGATTTCCTAATGCCTACCTTACTGCAACCTGGGACAATTCTGTTGAGCTCTGCTGGTGTTCCTGAGGGTTACCTCCTTGCCTCAATAGGCAAAAATCCTGGTAGAATATTTTTACCCCTTTGGTTTTTTTTGTAAATGTTTCAACCACAGGACAGGTCAGGAGAAAATATTGCTCTCAGAGCTTATTCCTAAATTATCACCAGCTCTTTGCTAGGTAAGCAGATTACCCCACATGCTCTTATTGCTGGAACCAGTAAACACCAACTTAAGTAGATTTCAAGCTCAGCATAACTTGACAAGATAACTGGAATTTTTAAAAAAAAAAAAATTCATCACTTCAATAGATTATCAGGCTCACAGCTGAAATCACAGAACATGGTCACTTGCCAAAGGACATGGAGAACGTTAAAACACACTACAGATGACATTGCTAAGTGACAAAAGACAATCCATGGAATGAAAACTGGGTCATACCAACCGGGTCTTAAATGAAACTTCAGTTACTGTAAGTGAGCAGAGAGATGTCAGAAACCCCAAGGTGCAGTGCTGGTCACTTAATAGGAATATGGCTTCTCACATCTGATTCCCAGTATTGCCTCAGATGGTCCCTGCATGTCTCCTGCTACAAGGCCACATCTCATTGCCACCTAGTGGCTAAGAAATAAAATATTTTTGCCCTTTCGTCATGGAGTGTAAGTAATTTCAGGAGGGTTTGGGTTTGTTTTTTTAATTTACTCAGTATTTTCAGAGCCATCCCCTACCATAACATTGCGCATGAATGTGGTAAACACCTACACCAGCAACTTTCACTGGATTGTGAACATGACTGAAAATATGCTCTCTCAAAGTCAAAAAGCTCTAAGAAAAAAAAAAAAAAACAGCAATGCCAGGAGCTAGATTTCTATTTTTTTTAGCATGTTGCTAAAGCTATTCTCTGATTCTAAAGCAATATGAATTCACTCATAAATAAGAAATGCCAGAGAGAATTACTCTTAGAAGGAAACCCCTGAAAGTTTTAGCACAATTCTTCACAGCAGTCGAACAGGCTGTGAGACATGGGAAAGATGTGTGGTACAGAATGATTAAAGAGCACATAGAAAGTTGCTGCTTGCGCTGATACTGGTTTTGCCTTGTGGCAAGACACTTAGTTCTCTTCTAGCTGCAAGATGCGATGCAATCATGAACAGAAATACTGGAAGTTACACCAGTGAACGTTAGCTTGAGAAAAGGTGTCCTTGGTGCATGCATAAACTTCCAACTTAAGAATTTCATGGAGCTAAGCACAAACTGCAGTCGGATCTGCATCTTGGCAGTTGCCTGACGCCTATATTTTATAATAAAGAAAAATGCTAAAGATTATTCAAAAATAAGATCACAGGCATTTACTTTGAGACTTTTATCTCTGCTCTGCATATGCCTCACTAAAGTGCAAGAAGAAAATTGGTACAGGCTAAAAAAAAACCCTCCATTTTTATAACAGCCTGGACCTCAGCCCCTAAAAGCCAATATTGCTTTCTCACAGTACCATTAAAAAAAAAATTAAAAAAAAAAAAAAATCACTTCCTACCCCTTTGCGTCTCTGTTTTGCAAGCTTGCTTGCCCTAACCCATCCCACCAAAACAAAGCAGTTGAACAGTTGCAGCCAGACAATTGACAGTTCAAATGCCAAGTAAAAACGCCCTTTAAAAGACAAAGCCAGCTGTAAATACTGAGTTCTGCAAGTGCCCACAGGAAAGAATAAAATCATAGGTTTGACCTTGCTCCACCCATTCATTTTGGGCAGAACCTGCCTAGAAAAGTGAGTGGGCTTGACCTCAGTTTCAAGAGCATGAAGCTAGATCATCTTGACCAGAGCCTTTGATGTCAGTAAAGTTATGCTTAATTTCCCCTAGCATAACCAGAATTAGAATATAACCCAAGGGTAAAAACCATCTTTTAAATTATCCAGGCTAGTCCCTTCCCTTGTGCAGGTCTGTAGCCACACCATAGAGGCTGTTTTCTTCATATGACTTAATCCCATCACTTGGAGTATTTAATTGTTCCCTTCTAACCACAGTGTAGGAAAGATTCTCAGGGTCACAGTTAACCATGGAACTTTGCTCAGTGACAGGAACTTTTCTCCCAGCTTTCTCATAAGATCTCATTTATCTTCATTCTCTAATTGCATATGTCTACAGCCGGACAGAACGGGAGAAACCTACTGGGCAGGATAACCTACATTTTCTCTGAGTCTTCAAAGTCAATGGGTAGTTCTGAAGTAAAAATAATATGAAAAGAAAATAGAAGTTTTATATACTTTGACATTCTTTAAAAACAGGATTCCCCTTCCCAGACCTGAGGGACTGACAGTCAAACTATTCAGAGCAGGAGACTATACTAGTGACAAAAAGGGTGATGAAGTAGGAGCAGAAGAAACTAGTGAACAGGAAACAAGTTCATAATTGCATTTGGCTGCCAAAGTATCTTCCCATATCTCCCTCTCCTGACCTTTAGTAAATTATATCCCACGCTGTCCTTTCTCCCTGTGAAGCCTTACTGAACATTTACGTTCCACAGCCTTACAGCACAAGTTCAATACAGGAAAGCTAAATGAGCTGAAAAAGGTTTTCAGAAATAGGCTGGGAGATCCACAGTCACTGGCCAGAGCAATCTCTAGTAAGCTTTTTCTGAGTCTGCCTGGGAGCCAAACTGAGTGGCTGCACTGTGCACATTTCTCTGTGGCTCCTACTGAGAAGGCTGAACACGCTGTGAAACCTCAGGTCTCAGACACCAAGAGCATGACTACAAAAGGCCACATGCATCCTGCTCTAATGTCAAAATTAGCCCTGCTTGGAGCAGAGGAATTGGACTAAGTGACTTCCTGAAATCCCTTCCAACATAAATATTCAGAGATACTACTAACATCTTTAAAGTTTCACCCTTTTTTAAAAAAGCATCAGTTAAATACAAATACAAGAACAGAACTTCTCCAGAAATAAGCTGAGCTCTATTAAAAAGCTTGCTGTAATAAAACCTTTAAGTGAGTCTTAAGTGACTATTAAGTACGTTATAATGCATCATCCTACAGACAGCAATGAAATTGAGTACTAAACACTACATTCAGAATAAGATAATTTTGCATAGATGCCTTGAAAATTCATTATTAAAGTAAAAACAAAGGACATTTGTCCGCCATACTTCAGTTGCCATATGAAGAATTCATTCCTACATTTCTACTATAGATTGGCTTAATTAAGCTGAAAGGAACTCCACTTCAGAAAGCGGAAGTAGATGTAAGTCTTGTAGATTACAAGAGAAGAATGAATAAAACCTACCCAAACTTTCACTACTTTACCAGTATGTACTAGACCAGCCTTAACTTCTTACTTGGGATTAGGCCCTTCCACAATCCTTTTTGTCATCAGAAGTCACTTCCCCACCACACAGGACTAGATGCAGTAGATTAGAAGCAAAACAACCAGCACTTCCTGATCAGATCGGCTCACCTGGCTGGTCCCCCACAGAGCTACTAACCTTGGGACTAGAGAGAGATTAGCTTTGTAGTTAATCTAAATTACAGGCACCTGCTAGGTGTCCTCACAGCCAGCACTGATCCCTTTATCAGCACCCTGCCCAGAGCTGAGCTGGAGCATTTTAAGTCAGGACTGCACAAATGGGCTTGGGTGGAACTGGCCATCCTGGATCTATATTGTGAGGGGATGCTTCCCTCTTTGGAGAATTTGGAAGTAGTCGTTTAAGCCAGCTGGTATTTGTTGTGCATAAAGTAAAGCAGCATTAATTCAGGAAATTAATCATAGACTTGCTTGCTTTCTATACCAGGCTTTATCCATTAATCTGTACTTGCAGCAGAAACTCCGTAAGTGACATCAGTGACTGAGACAGTCATTGTGAAAGCCTGATAACAGAGAGCTGGAAAGTGCACAAGCAGTGATAAAGGAAACAAATCAAGGTTATGGTGTCACAAAAAGAACTTTGTTTGCTTGGCCAGAAAACAGGGTTTCTTTACAATATTACTTCCTCATTGTCTAGTGAGGGTTTTGTACTGCTAATTGTAAAAGTTGCAAACAAGCAAGGTGAACCTATCACAATATTCTTTATTAAGCCAGACCACCACTTCAGATGTGCAAGTGTGTGTTCAAAAAGTGTAAGTTAGCGATGTCCTGTATGGTGCTAGAGAACATTCAAGGTAGTAGAGATGCTGCAGCACCATGTGCAAGACAAAACTGTTTTGCTATATGTGCAGTACTGAGGATCAAACTTTATGATAAGACATAAAGCCAATTACATTTTATCAATACAATGCTAAGGAACAATCCACCCAAAGCCAAAGCCATTGCACTGCTTTCCCAGAATTTCTGCCTGAAGTTTATACCTGCCGTGAGGTTGAGATGCTGTGCTGATGAGAGCTGTTGCTAGACAATTCTGGCTGGTTGGACAGTTTGGTTTGCTACACCAACCTGTTTAGTTCTGCTTTATCCTCACTGTCTACTCCCCTGAACAGACGAATCATAGTGGTTTGATGAACATTTGTACTCCAGTAATGCATTGTAATAATAATATAAGATCATATAATTGAATCTACATATGCTATCTCCATCTCTGTCTGGGACAGATAGGCACTGGTAGATTTGTCTATAATGTTTTAAGGCATTACTACTCTCAGCTGTCCACTCACCTCTGTCCAGAGGTGATTGTCCTGTGGTGAAGACATGCCAGTCCTGCAGCTTCTGTGAATTGCAATTTGGCATATTTAATTGCAATCATTCACTTCTGTAACTCCTGCAAGGTAACTTCTGCAGACAGATGAGGTAAACACCTGAGAGTGGGAACATAATAAATCACATGCCTTAATCCAACAGAACTCATCCATCACAGCCAGAACGGCCAATATTTCACTGACAGAGAGTTCAGATATACACCCCAAACAAATTTCCTTCTGACATGAAGCTACATAAAATTTAATAGCAAGTTCTTCTATTTTCTATTTGATCAGTAGACATATCAAAATTATTTTTTTCCTGTGGTGTTTTCACTATAGGTCTACTTGAAAAGTGAGGTCATGTAGCACCTTGATGTTCTTCCTATAGTACAAGTCAAACTGGCCCTAACCCAGTAAATAAATATTTCCAGTGTTGCTACTTTCTCTATATCCTGCTGAAATGTAATGACATCACAGCAACAGTTCCAGGCGCTCCAGAGATGATGGGAAAGTATAAACAGTGGTCCATCTGCAGTTCATTTGCTATTGCTATAAAACAAAGAGCAAAACAAGCCTTTGACTGATGGTTGGTTTCCACAGTTCGGTGGCAACAACTTCACAAATGAACTATTTCAGGCAAGAGCTGGCGGCAGTTATTTGACAAAATGCAGCGGTTCTGATAATACATGGATTTTTTTAACATGGACTTTGTAAATGGTAGTATTCAAGGACAAACTTGTCAGTTCAAATTTGACCCAGGTGCTGAATGTGTAAAAGCTGAGAGGTAGAGATTACTGCAGGAAAGATTAATGACACCATTAACATGAATATGTGGAGCTACATAGCTGTGCACAGAGGGAAAGTTTGGTTTGGAGGCATAGTAAATGAAGTCTGGGTATACTCTAGGGATATTTTTGTTCCTTTTGTGTACAGAAATGTTTTATCTCAGAGTCATTCAAATATACTTGCGTGCCTATAAGCAAGCTTTAAAAAATAATATTTTTAAAATTTTACCTGATGAATCAGTTACAAGGTAAAATCAGCACAGGTTTACATCAAAATACACTGTTTAATGTTATACAGCTACCCTGAAGTGAAAGTGAAAAATTCTGATACTAATATGCACAGCTGCTCCCTGTAATATGTTTTTCATGATGCTGCAATGCAATAAGTGTGTGATATTTTTAATTATTATAGTTCCAAATGTATAAAATTGAGCTCTGAATCTTTGGGGAAAAATGTTTTGTAGTTCATCAGATGTGAAGTACTAATGTGTAAAGAGCACAGTTCTTGTGTCAAACAACAAGAAGACTGAGCAATTGGGTACCATATTCTTACATTGTGAAACTAGCCAAGACTCTTCTAATATCATTATTTCATTCATTTACATTGGCTGATGAGATGGCAGCTGCAGGCAGCAGGACCACCCAGAGAGAAGGGGCAGGAAGAGCAGTTGATCTCACTGAGCAGCTAGAGGGGTCTTTCACCTCATTCCAGTAGAATAAACAGACAGGGGGCCATAGTTTCTACTTGTGCTCTTTTGAAGCTTTGGGCACCTCTTTCTGATGTTTAACTTGCTGTCAGAGTTTGGTCCCAATATTCGAAATTGCTAAGTATCTGTAATCAAAGCCAGATGGTATCTGTGTTTAAAGGCACCTGTTGCACAGTTGGCTAAATTCAGCACTACAGCCAAAACTCCGTATCACTTGACCAAAGTTCTTGGCTCCTCAGGGTACAGTACCACCACCTCAGTAGCACTACAGGTCTCTGCAGTTTCAAAGTTTCACAATGAAACTGGCAAGGCCAAGAAGTATTTCTTCCCCTGACTTCAATTCATCCTTCATTTCCAGCTGGTCCAGTCCTTGCCAATACTGTTAGGTGAAATTCTGAGATCCGCTAAGAGATTTTAGCTCATCTTCCTGTCATTCAACAATTTCTGTTTCAGGCATGTTAGGCCGAAGAAGCAATTTTGGAGGAAACTTGACTGTAACAACATGACCCAAAAGTTCTATGAAAAATTCACTGGATTCTTTCAGTCACATTGTCTACTGAGCTCTCTTCAGGTTTCCCTGACTTTCCCGAGGAGGATAAATAATTCAGCCAAACAGAAACATAATCCATTTTGAAATCTGCTGAATAACGGAGCCAGTCTTTTTCCTAATGAACCCCTAGGTCTCATTTTGTTTAAATGGAAATGATTTGTGACTAAAATACTGCGTACTGCCAGAGTGATGTCTCATTCCCAGGCCAGCGTGTGAGGATTGCTCCCCGCTCCCAGGCTCTCTACAAAATTCCTGAATATTCCTAGGCCTTATTCTCTACAGGTGAGGCTAGACTTTTCCCCTAACTCTGAAGGCCAGGCTGTGAACTTGCTGTACTCGGATTTCTCAGCTGCAAAATGGTGTTTATATACATCTCGGAAGTGTGAGAAGCACAAATTCAAATGCTTCCCAGGCAGTCTCAGAATTTGAATAAAGGTGTATGTAGGGGCTACCTGTGCAAATGGACCAGGTGTGTACGGCGTTTATCCTCCCTTTTGCCCTCACTGAAAGTCCCTGCCATGCAATGTGGCCATAGTCACATTTTACTTCTGATTGGAGCTGCTTCTACTCCATAATATGATAGGCAGGTACAGAACCTGTTGGTGATCAAAGTTCAGCGCTGCTTGGCCATTTCTCTTTGAAGTACCTTTCAGAGTTCCTAATTGAAAGCTTGACATTCTCTACTAATTCATTAAGATATTTATTCTTTAACTGTGAAGTTCTGCATAACTTGGTCTTTTCTTAATCATAGCCCTTCACTCCTTTTCACAATGGGCAACTAGAATCGCACCTTCTTTTTTTTTCTAAACAATTCATTCATACTGTCAACCAGGATATAATTACTCCTTTCCAGCTGGGAACCGCTTGCCGCAAAAAACTTATAAATGCCAGAAATTTAGCAGGATGAATGAAGGCAGTGACACATATTAAGCAGTATGCTGTTTTGTCTAGGTATGAAATTTCAGAATATCTGCTAAAATGCAAATTGTGTATGTAACTCTATCTACTTCTCCTTTCCTCATAATTATTTACATGGAACCACTGGGAGACAGTATGTCATAATATTCATTCATATTTGCAAACCACAACCAAGGAGGGAGCTGAGCCAGGACTAATGCAAACAGACAGAGAAAGACAAGTACATCTGGCTATGAATAAACAGCCAGTTTTTTGCTTCCTCTCCTGGAATCTTTCTTGACTTGTGTTCTACCTCAGTTTATCCTTTCAGAGATGAAACGGACTGTTTTGGTCCTTGTGTAACATTTTAAAGCATCCTCAGATTTGGGTATCATAGAAGACTTAAAGTGTAGAAGAGCAAAAGTAGAATTAATTTTTCAAGCTGGTAACCTGTGGCTATATAGATGAGTATAGGCTGAAGAAATGAATCATATTCGTATAATCAGTTCTACATAGAGAAAACCAATACTAATGGGGGTGAGAAGTCAGACACTATGGGAGCTGAGTTAAATCCACACTATGATTGGCCAGGTGATCCCAAGGACAACTTGCTTTGCACACCAGCAGCACCGGCAGTGTTTTGGAAGGGCAGGAGCAGCTAGCTTTCAGGCATAGGGCCAGAACTGTGCTTTCCTGCAAAGAATAGGAACATTATCAAAAGCAAATGCAAGAAAGCCATTTTCACAACACCAAAATAGCACTAGGCACTTGAAAGATGTCAGCGGAAAGGAGGCTACCCAACATAAAAACCCATGATAGGAAATGTATCACAAATCACAAGTCATTGGAGCACTTTCCCTCACTTAGGTGGACCTTGGATCAAGTCTACAGATCATGATATATTAGCACCAGCTACAAATGTCAGGATTTATTCACCCTCCACCTCACAAATGTATGGAACTGTTTTCATCGTGATCAGATGGGAACTCTCATGCTTTTTACCACTTGTCATTGGTCTTTTAATGATTGAAGCATCCTGTGTGATAATGAAAGAGGTTTTGGGTAAATATTCATAACAAATTTAATCAAACTGGAAATGCTGTTTGCCTGTTGAACAGACTTGGTAAATTAATATTAGAAACCTTCACTTTATGTGTTCTGTCTCCATAGCATGGTGACTTGTTGACTATTTATTTTGAAGTACAGTAAAAATTTTAGTTTACTCTTCTCTGAAGTTACTCAGAGTGTAGTCATTCATCCTTTTTAAACAATATTGCAACAGAACATCACAAAAACATTCACCAGGGAGTCTGGAGAATGGTAAGCAGAAATAGATGTAGAATTTAATAGTAATATTTGTAATATTTGTCATAGATGAATAGATGCATTCAGTTATTTCTACTGACTCCTCTAATCCTAAATCTATGTCCAGACAGTTCTCAGAGAGATTTATTCCATAAGGAAAGACTTTTCTCAAAATTCAGTTAGTTATGTTTAAAAACTTCATGTAGAAAACACTGTTACAGAAAGGTAAAACAAAGCAAATGATGTCTTTTTTTTTTTTAAGAAAAAGTTACCTGTTTGTGATTCTGATTGATTATTCTAAAATTAAATCATATACAGGAGAAACACAAGGTCTATTGCTACTTACAAGCTAATGATAAAATCTAATTATCACCTATGACTTTCAGCGGCCTGTATGTGGTCTTTATTCTTTTATTTAAAACCATTTAACATTTACCCATAGAATTTATATTGCATCTCTTTTCTAAAAGAATGGATTGGGCTTTCTTACAAGAAAGCATTTCCATAGGTTATTCACAAATCCTTCAGCAGCAGCTCTATATCTGTTCAATTAATCTATTGTGTAAATAAAACAGCATTTCACGTAAAGATGAACATTTGCTTTTGCAGATACCCTCCCTGCACATCTGTTCAGACTGGAATCCAGAGTTATTTTGCTTTTAGCACACAAGCTTGCAAATAAAACCCTCGCTTGCCAAAATTCACAAATCAGAGTGCTTTTCTACATCTGGACCTATAATTATAGGCACTTGGACATAAATAACTCTCCTAAATTTGAGAGGTGCCAAATCTGGAAGATTAGGAACCTTTTTTGGCAGGTGGCCTTCAATGAACTAGGCTTACCTGAAGAAGGAACCAAAGATAAAAGTTAACCATATTGGGAGGTTTCACATTGTTTTTGTGTAAGAAAACTTATCTTTCAGCTACATTTACCCACCTCAAACAATGAGGTCACCTTAAATCTATCTGCTGTATTATTGGAGTAAATCAGGAACTATATCCAGAGCTTTGAATATTTGCTGGCTAGTAACACAGGACAAGATTAAGGAGCAAAAAAAGGGAGAGAGCAGTTCATAACTATTGGATAGTTGGAGTCTTTCCCCCATCCTGGAAAGTTTTACAAACAACTGTTACTTATTACATTATGGTTTTGAGACCTCATTCTGAAATTGGTGGTTTGAAATTTGGGTTGAAGAAGTTTGCCAAATCTGGTACTTAAAGTTTTAACAGTGCAAAACAAATGACAGATAATTGTCAATAAATAGTATGATATGTCAGGAAGGATGAGGAAGAAAGTAATGAAAGACAAGTATTCTGCCAGGATTTTCCCATCACAGATTGACACAAGCACAATGAAGTTCTCCAGTTATGAACTTGAGCAAAGCTGCAAGCAGCAAAACTTATTTTGTGCTGAAAAAATTTTGAGAAGGTACCTTTCAGAAAATTATCATTATAAGAAAAACTACATTTCCCTACTTGCACTCTGTCATTGGGGTTTTAATATTTTAAGGTACAATTATTCAGATTAGATATTTTTCTTATGAAATTTTTTCCACTAAGAGGGAAAGGGACAAATGTCCTGAAAAGGTTTTAGTGCAAGCATTCAAGCTCTGCTGTTCGAAAGGGTTAGTAGCAAGCAAAACAGATCTTGAATGTCAAGTCTTCCTTTGTTATGTTTCATTGCAGTTAGGCTTGAGTAAACTTCAGCAAACTGAAGTGTGTGCATACACACATCCTGCTGTTTATGGTGAGTGCAATAGATCTGGAAATCTGAAGTATTTTGACACAGAATAAATACAAAACTGTATAAACAGATTTCATTGGAGTTGGTAGTCCTTAGATAAAACTTGCATGTATCCACATAGTGCCATCTCAGTAAAGAGAGGATTTAACAAAACTGCATGTAAAGTCCAAAACATGGCTCTAATTCCATTCAAATGTATATTACACAAACCCAGGATGCAAGTATTTCATTGCTAATCTGGGCGTAGAAAGCTCCAAATCTGCCCTCCTTACTTGAGTGTAAATACAAGAATTTACTTCTGTTTTCTGCAGATCAAAGAATGTGCTAAACTTTGTCAATATTATTATTTTTAAATGCTCCTAATTAATCTCAGAACAAGCTGTAGCTAAAAGGTCATGATTTAAGTGCTTTAGACTAGAGAGATGCAGCTCCAAGGAAAAGTGTGTTTTTGTGTTGCTAGGGGAACCCTTAATGTGCTATGGCACCAGTCACATTTTGAAAAACAAGAAATGAAGCAGAATAGGTATTGTTTAATGAAAAACATGAAGAGATTACATCAAGGTCCAGAAGACCATTAAGCATAAAAATGAGGGGGAGACACAACTTCTTAAAGAGCATTTTAGGAGAGTGCTTTAATGTGTATTTATAATATTTATTTATTAAAGTTATATTTAGTTACTTCAGAGGAAAAGCTTAGACCTGAACTATTGCCAGAGATTGCTTAATGAAAAGCACTAATGATGCTCTGAAGGAACCTCAGATGTCTGACATGAAATCAGTGGAACAACGCGGACTGTAGGCGTTTCACAATATATTCTTGCAAATCCAGAAGTTGGGTGAAACTTTCTTCGCTTCAGAATTTGTTATAAATCAGATCCCAACAATTCTGTCAAACTTATATGCACAGTTGTGCCATATTTTACAGCAATCTTCTCTGTTCCCAGGGTCATATGAAAACCCTAAACAAAGACTTTCCCTGTCTGCTGTGGATTGAAATCACTGCTCTAGATCAGAACCAACAGTTATGGGGTCAGGGTCTCAGCTGTGCAATGCCTGTTTATATTCACTGAGTAGATAATCTATAAAAGATGTAGAAATTAATATCACTTAAATAAGTTTTTAAAGAGCATGAATAGAAATATAAAAATAATTGAATTTTTGGCCAGTTGATCACCATATATGTCACTTAGTGACACTGACATACTAAGTGAATATATTTTAACTTTATCTCAAGCATAGTTTCCAATTCAAATTCCAGTTCTAAATTTTGAAACAAAATATTTTGACTGGTCTCAGGGAAATCTACCTTCTCAGGTGAAAACTATTTGGAAAAAAAAGCCTGAGGTTATTTAACAGTTTCACTGGCCTGCACTGAGGTTTTTTTGGTGCACAAAGTATATTTTTTGAAAATATTTCTAAACTTCTACTTTTTATTACTCTAAAGCCCTAGATGTGCATCTTCTATGAAGGAGAACTACACAATAGGGATCAAAAATACAGAGTTCACTTTTCATTTTTCCTTCTGCTGCCTTGCAAGTGAATTGTGATTGGTTGTAATCCAATACTTTGGATAGGCCAAAGAAAAATGCAGTTCTACTGGTCACAAAAGAAAGAGAAAAAAGATGTATATAAATTTCTACTAGTTATAGGAAGTTTATTTTATTCTTCTATTTAGCAGTGCCTCATGTAAGGGCACCTAGCACAGACATCATAGCCAATGCATGATGAAATTCTTTTTCTTCACTATTGGTCATCTCCATTAAGTAGCATAGGAAATTTTTCGTTATCTTGAACAAATTTATCTGAAAACAGAAATAATTTTCTAGGGGAAAAAAACCCGAGGGACCAATCAGACATTATTAACTTGCTGCAGAATTTTATAATGATAGAATTACATTCAAAGTCTTTTTTAAGAAATATGTTTAGTAAACACACTTGGGAACTTGCCTGCCAAAATCACAAATATTTCTGTGAAATAAGTTTCATGAATATGTAAAAAATATTGATTTAATACGTATTTCTATTGCAGTTCTAAAAAGAGAATGCAAGGAAATTTGATAGAGCAGGAAAATTATTTGTAGATAGACCATTGCTTAAGAATTTCCAAACCCATTACAGAAACTATAAATTGTTAACTGTAAAGTCTGAAAGTGGATGAAATGTCTATAAACATATTTGATTATTTTGATGTGTTTCTTTACTCTGTGTACTTCACATGAGCTTAATTGTCAATGTATCCTACACTGAAGAATTAAAAAAATTGTGAAAATTATTACAAACAAAAAACATATGTAGTTGGATTGTCCACAGAACCCATAAGATATAAAAATACAAATTAATTTATCAGTCCTAATTCTAGAGTAATGTTTCTATGCACAGATCTCAGATCTAATAGATAATTATTGCATTAAAAACTTTAGCTGCTTCTTCTGATGGTTTGGAACATTACAGATGTTGACAGTAACATATTAAAAGGCCTAAATTGGAAATAAAAACTAATGAAAATGGGAAATAATAACACTGCAAAGACTACTTGTCTTAAGACAATAACATTAATTATTTGACCACTTTTTTTTTTTTTTGCATCAGACACTTAGGAAGAATATAATGTTACAAAGAAACTTCCACAGGGACGAACTTAATGATAGATCATATCCTTGAGAGTAGCATACTTTTATTAATACACATGAGTTAACTCATAATAATTTATCCTACATAAGGCTGTGACTTTAACATTTAATTCTGCTTTCAGTTATGTATCCCGATCAGAATTTTCATACTACTGTTTGATGTGTAGTAGACATTTGCAATAAATGTGTGCTTTAAAAGTGTTACAGAAGAGGGGAAAAAACAACATTGTTTATTTCCCATTGCTTGTGACTAGTTCTAGGTAGGAATCAGCTTGAACCTCAATTGTCCCTCTTTTTTAAGCAAACTGTTCAGTTTCACTTTCCTTTTAGATGTTTCAATAGCATTAGTAAGAGAATATTTAAAGCTAAGTAAGGCATATTTCAGTTGAACTTACTATAAAGAACAAAGTATAATCCATAAAGATTGCAATTCATGACTGTATTGTTCCAATATTATATTTCTATAATTGTGTTAACTTTAGGAGTACTGCACCAGCATGTAACTAAATAGCACATTGGTGGCTAAGTGCTGGAACAGAAAACCTTGTCACGAGCCAGTTCCCCGGCTGTGATGTGCCAGCACAGCTCTGTTGAAACCAGTGCAATTACATGAACATCAGCCAACGATCTGTTCTACTCGAGCGCACTCTGATGTATTTCCATCCATATATATGCCTCTAGCAATACAGTACACACCATGAATGTCACTAAAAGCATAGACTGAGATGAGTCGCAGGGGCAGCTGGCCCAGTAGTAGAATATCCCCTACTGTGGCAAGTCACGGGTACTTAGGAGAGAAGCATAAGAAACTGCGAATGCATCATGTGAGCTTTCCCTTGTAGGGTTACAGCTTTACAGGGGGCTATTAGTGAGTTAGTGACCTCTCGAGGCACAGTTTGCATCCGGGTCTGGGTACTTTGTACCCACTGGTAGTCCTACACTCATGACATTTGTTAATGCGTTATGAACCCTTTTCTGTTCCTCATTTCTACAACAACAACAACTCCCACAGCTGTGTAAAAACAGCTTATACATATTTGTAACCAATTGTTTGATACTTTCATTGAATCTTTGCTAGTTCTCATCATATGCAGTAAATAACTCACTTTCTTAGCCATCCCTTTGCCTTTCTAATGTCCCCTTCCCATCGAGTTGCCTTTAGAGCCACGCTCTTTTTTTTCCTTTATTCCAGGTATCACTAAAGTCATACAGGCCTGACTGGTCAGTGCTTTACCCCTTCTATAGCCATGACTACATACAGGGCAAATAAAGTGCAGATTGGTCACAAAGCAATCCTGATTCAAAAGCATTTTATACCCAAATGCATGACATAATATATGTTTAATCATACAGGAACTGACCACTGCTTGATGGAAATTTTCCTGTCTCTCGTAGCATCAACAGAGCAATGTTAATTTATACCAGATGCACATCTGGCCCAGCCTGTGCAAAGAAGCAGTTGAGGTGGAAATTTAATATTTAATCTAGTATAAACCTACAGAATTCTGCAATAAAATTAAATTTGGGTAAAGGATTAGTTACTACTTTGATTATCTACTAAGGACAGCTTATTTTTACAGCAAACAGAAAACTGCAAATAATTGATATCAACATTTTTGCTGCGAATGCAGTGTCGATTTCATGACACTTATCCTAAAAGTATTTATTATTGAAGTGGATGAGTCACAGGGTTAAACACCGTGAGACAAGTAACCTAGCACCTTAGATTTCTTCCCTGCTTTTCTCCAAAAAATAGACATAGCCGCAGCCAGCCACATACGTGAACTATTTATGTAGAGATGAACTTCAATACATTACAATCCCCTTAAGAAGTCATAAACCTTGAAAATCAGTGAAGATGAGAATAGAAATATTCACCACTAACCACACTAGGCTTTTATGAATCCGGGGTTGTTGAAGATACTGTGGGGACCAAGGCTTGAGCTAAGCAAGTTCTTAAAGAGAAATAGTTTATGCATCAATCTCTTTTCCCTTCTAACCCCTCTTGTTCTTCTGCTGTATTTTCTCCCCCCTTCTGCTTCCTTCCTTCTTTATTATCAGAATATAAGAAGGGAAAACAGATAAGCTGGGTCTTAAATCATAAGACTTGTCTTCTGTATTTGCAAAAAGTGGGACTGGCCTTAAGGACAGGTGACTGGTGCCCCCTCAGGAACTGAAGAGCGTGTAGGAGAGCAATATGGTTTGCTACCTATTGTCCTGGCTTTCCTTATCAAACCTTACTCCTCCTACCCTTAATGTAGTTTTTCTGTCTTTGCTACTGATGGGTCTGAGTGGTCACTAGATTTAAGATCTGGGAAAGACCTGAAAAAGATAAACAGCATAACATAATAGTAAAGTGCTTTATGGTTTTTACTAGCTTTCCCCTCACATTCCAGAAATTTAATTAAATTTCTCCAATTTTGGCTGTTGCCCAGAAGTGTGACGGAACAAAGAGAGATCACCTGAGTTTCTGCAGTCCTTACCTGACTTGAGGCACAGCCATGCATTGTGGCAGTGGGGTAGGACATGCTGCAAAGTCCCCCAGAGAGCCAGAGAACATAACAAAGACTGAAGTGCATCTTCACCCTCACAGTAGATTACAGTACACTTATCATATTCTCCTCACATTATTTTCCTTAGTCTGATGTTTTTTTCAACTTGATGCCTGTGCATTTGGAGCATTTGGATAAGAGCTCTAAGCAGCATTACAGCTTTTACTTTTCTCTAGAATGACATCTGAATGGCATCGTTTCCATACCTGCCTTAATTGTATTTGGAAAAAAAAAATCCCAATGTTATGTAAGGATGGTACTGGGAAAACCAAAAGGCATTCTTCTCCAACAGGAAAGTAATAATTCTTTCAATATTTATTTACTAATCTATTTTAGTCTCATTATGCACTGTCTTATTGCCTGCCCAATGGGGAACTCTACAAGAGTTAGGAGCAGATTTCCCAAAGCTTAGTGATGAGATAACCATGTACTTTAATTGTGACTAGCAAAATTATGAGTGCTGCAGAACAGTGCAGCTGCTGTACAACAAATTGTTTATGCATTTTAAGAAACAACAGCATCTGGATTTTTTTTTTAAGATTGATGCCCTTTTTTTAAGAACTTCATCCTGTAGTAATACCCATTTTTTTTGTTTTTGAAATATCAGCTGTTTCTTTTGGTTTTTTTTGTTTGTTTCATGTGTTTCATAGTTTTTCATTATATTTTAGGCCAACAACTAACTAATTAGACCTAGGTATCTTCTAAGCACACATTCATGTCAGTTTGTCCTTCATCATGAGCCAATAGGGAGCACTTAGCAACCTAACTTCACAACTAAAAGCTATTCATGGGAGTAAAA
Source organism: Nycticryphes semicollaris (assembly GCA_013400055.1). Taxonomy (NCBI): domain Eukaryota; kingdom Metazoa; phylum Chordata; class Aves; order Charadriiformes; family Rostratulidae; genus Nycticryphes; species Nycticryphes semicollaris. The sequence continues at coordinate 1,317,897 of VXBJ01005001.1, forward strand.
AGCAGTCTATGCCCTGATTTTACTAAGATGCGTTATTGTTATGGAGTTTGATTACTGGTATTATTTTTAAAAAAAATATGAGAAATGGTATAAAGGCAATACAGAGATCCGGAAAAATTATTGAAATATCCATGAAAAATGTCTTTCCTTTTGGATGCTTTAAAGAGTTATTATTTAAAGATTATTCTCTTGGGGCTATCTCTGTTTTCTTCTTTTTGTAAGGCCTCTGTATTGAACTCCTTGAACTTTGTGTAATCATATTGAGATTTGTAAGACTAAGATAAGATTAAATGACAAGACTTTCATCTGATGAGCACTAAAAGTCCCTTTTGAAACAAATCCAAAATATTTCACTGTAATACTAAGAAGTCTATAACCCCAACCAGATAATTCCATCTCATAAATTATGGAATGATGCTAAGATTTCTGGCAATCCAGGTACATAAAATACAAAACAGCTACAAAAATTCTAAAACAGAGTTGATCTTATGGACTGTTTGATAATTTTTCATGGTATTTTCCTATGTTTTCGTGCCTCATTAGTCCATGTAACTATGGCATTAAATCTGTACCAAAGGCCATAAAAGTAAGCCTGAAATAATGAATCTAGGTCTTGTCAGTGGACAGGACTCCCTGAAAAGAATGCCCCCCATTTAGTATAGTTGTCAACACCTTCTATTACTGAAAATTATTAAAAAAGCAGTTGGTTACTATTAAGTTACATTCAGTCAGATTAGACATGCAACCTGAACACTCAGTTGTCACAGTCCTAGCAGATAACCATAACCTTGACATCGCCAGTCAAGCTAGCGTTTTCTGTGTAATATTCTTTTACTAGGTATTTCCATCTGGACTGAAAAGGCTTTCGTTGCTCCTTAGTGTGAATATGCCCTACGAAAGATTTTTCTTTTGAAAAAGAAGTCAGTAAGAGTGATCTTGCAGTGGTGCACTATATATAGTCCTACTAAGAAAGACCATACACACAGATACTTGCTTGGGTGTAGTTAATAGGTAATAGGACTAAAGAAGCAATGTGAGGGGATGAGAAAATAAGTAAGGAATATGAATTTAAAAGAAAACAACTATGCATGAATTATAAAGTAGAGCTACTGAGATAAAAGTTTATTTCTGGCCCTTTACCCACTGGATTTTTCCAGTGATAACATGGCATAAGCAGTAATAAGACCTTCATGAATGATGTTGCAGAAAATTATGGAAAGGAGAGCAGATCCCCAGAGTTTGGGGGAATATTTTATGACTTTGTGCTTATGTGCTGAATGCTTGTCATCCTATCCATGCCACTATAACTTTCATACATTCATGACACTTTATTATTCTATATAACCAAAATAAGCACGAGTTTACTTACTGCACATTTCACAAGTTAAAAATAATCATAGCATGAATTTAAAAATTGTATTTAAATTTAATGAATGCAAAACCTATCAATGTTAAACAAATGAAAGAAGTGTAAGCAAAAATAGCATCAATTATTTACATTACATAACCTCTAGAGAAACCTAGGCTTATATGGTGGTAATGCTTAAAAAAGAAAATTGCCTCCTCTACAAAAACAAACAGTTGCTAGAGGTACTGAGAAAGTTGTCCTCCAGTTATCTGAATGTAATCAAAGAACCAGTACAGAACTGCAGAACTGAACACAGTGGACTTCAGATAGCACATCTTCTGCATTATGTGGTTGATTTATCCATTTACTTCAAAGCATAGATTCTTTAGAGTAGACAATATTGTGTTCTATTTTATTATAATATTGCTATAAATCAGAAGTGATTACTTTAAAGTAAAATAGTCACAAATATAAACCTGGCAAAAGGACTAAGCAGTATTTTGCCATGTATTCTACAATTAGATAGTAGCTATTCTATAAACACAAAGTATGCAATTTCACAATCCTCCAAAGAGAAGGCAAGTGATCTGTTTTTAATCTTAGGTTTTCTACATTTATATCTGGGATCTGTATATTTTCAGGAATTAAGGATGAAGTAGGAGGAGAAACAGGAGCAACTTGCTTTGGCAGTATAAAATAATGATTTCAGGAGTAGTTTCTTTTCCACATACTGAGACTTCTCCAGTGAGGACAAATTGAGCAAGATGCCTTCGTGTAGTATAAAGTCTGAACAGTAATGACCAAGTATAAAATCTTGTAATTTATTGCTTTGAAAGGACAAACATTTTGAAAGCATGTTTCCAAAATAAATCTGCAAAATAGCTTGTCATTTTCTTTTATTCACTGCTTTCATGAGACTCGGGGCATTATGCTTTATGGTTGCTCAACTCTATGCAGAACCATTTTTTTTCTGCAGAAAGAAGGGTAATTTTTTTTTCACAAAATCCAATGCGGAAGCACACCTCCAGCGGGAATCCACTAAAACATTACATGGTGCCTTTGCAAATGACAACAGCAGTAAAATCTGATACAGATCTTTCTTCCTGATCCAGTGTTGCTCCAAACGAATTAAAATTATACATGAAGGATAGGATATTCATGATCAAAATCAGTGTCATTATTATATTTTTCAAAATCTGTGATTAAGTTATCACCTCCTAAAGTAATGGCTTTTGCATCTCAATTACATGCTATACTACTTTTTGCTCAATCGGTACTGGTGTTTCAGTGGTAGTTCTAGTGGAAAGGGAAAGCTGTGAAAAAGCTCCTCCAGCAGAAGCAGACATAGCAATAAAGTCACCGTGTATGGAAGGATCAGCTAGCACTGAGCTTTCTGGACAATGAAAAGCAGAATAAGTTTCCATTAGAAAGGAAGAACACCTAAAGAAATACCTGTTAGCTGAGAGAAAAGCAGGTCTGTCAGTGTCTTTAGGAGATCTATGTATAAGAGCCTGCCTACCCTTGAGTTCTTAGCTATGCAGGTTGCTATTTTTAGTAGGAATGGCTGACAAAAGTATGGTCATAGCATGCAGGTAGACTTCTATACACAAAAATATCTTCTGTATTTCCTTCTCTTTTCACCAAAAAGTTTGGAGTTTTGAGCTATGCAAGATGGATGAATGAGGACATAGCCTTGTCTTTAGAGTTTACAGTGTCCAGATTAAACTGAAGATATTTTCCAAAAGCATGTGTTATGTATTTAAGAAAAGTTCACTGTGGGGTGATAGAGATCAACATTTTTTTCCTGGAAGAAGCTTTGTTTAGTTTCCATTAAGTAATGAGCTGCTAAAGGATTTGCTGCTACAAGAATCCGAAAAAAAGACACCTTAAACACACTAAAGCAAAGCATTGTCCTGTGGGACAATTCCGTAGTACAAATTGATGCCAGTAGGCATTCCATCACTGAAATATCAACTAGAAATAGCTAAACACTGAAGATTTGTTCCAGAAACATTCTTGAGAAAATTGTTTTCCTGAAATACATAATCATGCTTATTTTTTTTACATTCCAGTGTTTTTACTGGTTTGGTAGCCTTGACAGGAGGCATGAATCACAAACTTACAAGCAGACAGCATTCTGCATTCCTTTTCGTGGAAAAGTCAGGCCTTAATGATTTTTGCAAGATAGACCAAGGCAATATGCACCATGAACATTGCTTACTTCAGTTACATTTACATAAAAATAAGGAAATAGGATGCTTCTGCAGTTAGAACTAGACACAGACAATGCAGAATCAGTGTCAAAACCATGTTCTTTATTCTTTACTTAGCTAGGTAGGTTTTTTTTGTTTTTTTTTTTTTTCAAAATAGCTTCAATGCATACTCTGCGAAATATAACATTAGTAAACATGAATGAGAAGAATAGAACAGAGAGGCAGTGGAGTCAGCTGAATTTCATATTGAGAAATTGTCGGTCAACATACCAGCCAGCCTTTTTCATTCAAAAAGTTACTCAGTATTCATTTCAACAAGATAACCAATGTCAACCCTTGTGAAATTTTTCTGAGAGCTCAGTATTCACAATTCAGTATCTGAGCTGTTTGTGCAACTTAGTTCTTTGACATTATTTCCTCTTCCTGACTGGATAGCCTTCCAGACTAAAACTGGTTGAAACAAACTCTCGCTTATCATTAATCTCAATTTAAAATCCAACACTCACTTTCTGCAAACATATTGTCACAACAGGCAAATAAAAGTGAGTGCAAGCATTTGCTGGAAGAACAGTGAATATTTGCTGGTAATGTTTTTGTTGCTGTGCTCCTATCAGTCTTCTGTAAAATATACTAGCAGTAAAAAAGTAATAAACAATTGACCAACACATATCCATGTATTTAGAAACAGTTTCTTGGAGAAGATTTGCGTCTAAGACTTTGCACACGTCCTCAGTTGTATGAGAGGATATGCTTTTTATCTAGCCACACAAGAAGATCTCATCTTTAGTTTCTACTTGTGAAAACAAATTTAGCATGATATCAAGCCATAGCTCTTTACACATGCACCTTTCTCTGAAACCAGATCTATGTGGATCTCAAAGCCGTGGGTTTAGGCTTAGAGTTCTGTTGTGCAGTTCTTGGGCTGTAACAGCAATCCCTAGAACCAACCCCACACAGGAAAACTCCACGTATGCTTATCAAGAACGAAGTACCAGCTGCAGATTTCAGCTCATTCTAAAGAAATTGCAGTTAGCTGAAGGCTGACAGAAATAAGTCTTACTGGCTTCAGGTTTGAATATCACTGGAACAGCCTGACCCTGAAGACATTCAGAGGGAAGATACGTATTTCCAGAGGTATCATGACTCCATGCAGACAGCCTACCCTTCTACACCAGAATGGTTTTGAAGTTGTTTGGAAAAACAACTTTGAAAAAAAAAGTCCAGATTAAAAGAGATTATCCTTGCTAGATGGTAACACAGAGGGTTCACTTCTGCTTGAAGTGCTAAACTCACCAGTTCATCTTGTGAGACCTGTGTAATGTGAACAGTACTATTATTCTATATAGTTGCATAAGGGTTTTCCTGGGTAAGCAGCAGGAAAATATGTTGTGAAGACAGTAGATCAAGTTCTACACAGATTTCAACGGGTATCCAGTTCAGGTCACCTAATATCACTTCAAGATCTCCCTGTAGGACAGAAAGACAAGCATTACTTGTAAAAGGGCTACAAATATTACTTGTACAAAGTCTGAGACTCCTTCACTTCTTGGCTGTTCAAACTGCTTGCCAAATTGTAGGATTAAACCTATAAATTCATATAGGAGACTGCCTGAAGCTCAAACCTGTGTTTCTACTTTGAATTGGAGTAAGCAATTTAATCCTTCAGTGACAAAGTTTCAACAGCTGTAAAAAATGGTTTGAAAGTACTATTTTCCCCTAAAGGGAACATTATGAAATGAAGTAATTAACACTTAGAAAAGGTTTAGGGTTTCAGGAAACTAAGTGCCATGGAAATGGAGAATGCTGTGATCCCTTAGAGTGGAATGTTTGCATTTGGCAAGTAGCTGAGAACTTTGGCTTTTAGCCTGCACCTTAGCATCTCTGAAGCATTATGCATCCTTACCAACATTTTGTTCTCTACACCCACATCTATGCACCATTTCCAGAGAACAGTTACTTTTATCATCCAAAAGTGGCAATTTCCTTACAAGTCAAACTTTGCTTCACTGTTATTCCACAACATCCTAAAAACAGATAACAGTGCTTTCCTTGCATCTTTAATTTCAGTGAGACAATCCTCCACTCCCTCTGCTTAGAAAAAATTTGAGCACAGCAATGGTTCTGCTTTCTGCAGAACACTGAGTTTCACACTTCACACTTTGGCTACCGTTGTAGAGAAAATACTAATGGTGACAGCAATGAAAGGAAACAGTCTTTCTAAGTTGTAAACTTCTAGGTGATCTGCCTTTGTTTCCTGGAGTCAAAACATGGTATAAATGTTCTAAAATAAGAATCAAAGCTTTCCATATTTGGGGTACAAGTATAAATTAAAAGTAGGCATTTATAAAATCCTTCAATCCCTTGAACAACTGCTGGACATTATAGCCCATTCCGCAATCAGTTTTGGACTGGTTCATTACCATTTTATATATAGTTGGGCATACATCTGATAAACACCCCTGCATTGCAGCACTTCTTTTTTTAAAAAAAAACACTTGGCATATTAAAACAAAGATGTAAGTAACCTAGGGCACACCAAAACACCAAACACAAACACCTGTAAATTTTCAGAACTTTGAGTTCTTAAGAAAATTTACATCCTGGATCTAAGCATTCTCACACCAATTTTGAGTTTACTGAAGAGCTGGAGACTTCAGAGTGGATGAAATCCATTCACCAAATGTTCAATGTTTCTAAAACTTGAATACTTATCTGAATTTTAAATACGTCCTGAGTTTCTCAATGTACAATTGTAATATATGTTATAATTGGTACACGTCCATTAAATCATACAATCTTTTAAAATGTGCAGGCTTACAGTAAGTACCTCAAGAGCATTCAGATTGAAAGAATATTTCTTGATATTTTAATTCTATATGTTGAAGAAGAAACAAAGCAATAGAAAATATGCCATTTTTTTAATGTGTGCTTCTAATGGTTACTCTGTAAACGGCATGTCAAGCCAAATTTTTCAGAACTGTATTGTTGAGAAATAAAGCTCTTGAGGAGATACAAACCCTGTAATGCTACAGTTGCAGTGTTCAGTTTTAAAAAATCCTGAAAAATAAGTCAGAACAGATTTGAATGAAAATGTTTTTTATCCCTGAAAAGATGAAAGTAAAAGTATGAATCTTAAATATTTAGCATTCATTAGTGTTATGCCTATAAATACTGTCTCATGTGACCGCATCGCTCCTCATAAGCCAGTCAGGGAAAAAAGGATCTCAGGTGTGAGTGTAAAGCTGAATAGTTGGGTTCCTTATCAAAATGGAAAGATGTACCAAACGGATTTTCCACAAGGGTCTCTCCTGGGTTCAGTGCTATTCAATATTTTCACTACTGACACAAATGCAGATCACAGACCAGTCTCATTAGATTTAGACACAAATGAAGTCTAGCACATTTTAAGTAGTTTGGAGGACAAGACTATACTGTGACAAACTGGAGATATGAATGGAAAACTTCAGAGATTTTTTAACTTGTACAAGTGCAAGCACAACACTCAAGAATAATAACCTGCACAGAGAACAAAACAGGGAAGAGCTGAAGAGGAAGAAATTCAGATAGAAAAGGGAACAGAAATTGTAGTTTTTCAGAGACTGGACATGAGTTAACAACGATGTAACTGCTAACACAGAAATGTCATCCTGGAATGCAGCTAGCGTGCAAGTTTGTGGAGCAACCTTTTTGCTCTGCTCAGCACTGATAAGGCTTTAACTGGATTGTTATGCCTAGGTCAGGGACCACACTTCGAAAAACTTACGAACCAGTCGGAGACATTCCCAAAGATAGCAATAAAAATGATAAACGGTCTACAAAATATGAATTATGATAAAATGTTGGAAAAGTTGTATTTTTAGCCTAAAAGACAGCAGGACAGCTTGAAAAGAGTCTTGTAGACATGTAGAAGGCTACTTTACATCTACCGAAGTAACAGACTAAAATTCAAGCACAAAGGTTCAGATTACATCTTCAGAAACTTTTTGTAGTGAGAGCCATGAAGAGCAGAAGTTTGAGGTTTTGTGTATCCCTGCTGAAGATTTCAAGGCAGGCTGACAAGTGCCTGTCATGAAGCAAAGGTTGTTGCTTTTGCCTTGGATTAGGTGACTTCATGTTCCTTCTAGCCCTATGATCCTATGGTTCCTGTTTGCTCTTTATTTTGCTTAATTCAAAGCACTAAAGGTCATGACATACTCCAGACTGCAAAATACATTTTATTGCAATGAGCCAAGTAAATGTTTCTGCTTCTCCACCTTCTACTTTCACTTTCTACTGAAGGCAAAAGACAAATTATTAGCGTTCTCATTTGAACCAATTGTTTCAGTGAAACACCAGGTTCTCAGTGGTGATCTAGAAACTCAAAGCTCAAGCCTATAAGACACGAAAATTGTGGTCCTTATTCAGATAAACAGTGAAGAGCAAGAAGTGCCAAACATACTTGCTGCTTAAGGAAGGGTGACGATATCTGGCAGCTTGTTCAGAAGGTTCAGTATCTTGTAGGATTGAGCCGTCAGCGTTGTTCAGGAGAATAAGTTGCAGCTTCATTTCACTCAAGCAGACAGAAAGCAGAAAATTAAATCTTGAACACTGGCAAAATATCTCCAAAACATTGTTTGTTTGTTGTTTAATTTACAACCTCAAGCAATTGGTACAGCTCAAACTGAAAGGACAGAATCATGCAAGTGACCACAGAAGCTAGGAAAGACATTTTCCTGTATTACCAGCAATGGCATTAATCCTGCTGTGGAGGTGACTGGAAAAATAGGAATGTAGGGAAAAAAGTATTAATTTTTTCAAAACCAGCCCAAGTGTTACATCAAATTCCCATCCACAGCTTGTTTGGAGGTATTGTAGCTGAAAGGCATAAACTGTAATTACAAGTCAAACCATGCCAAGCTAACGAGGGCATTGTCATGACAAATCCCAAGCACACAAAGTGGAGAGAGAGTTTGCCAACAATTTTAATTTGTGAAAATTATCTCAGTATTTTGTTTCGCTTTAATATTAACATTGTTTTAAAAAAATGTCAGCCAGTTGCATGGTGGCTGGCTGCAGTCCAGGTGTGAAACAGTGATGAAGAGGGCCATTAATGAAAAATGCCAAGTGCTAAGTTTTGTGTCATTAATATTTATGTCATGGTGTGAAGAGTCTATTTAAATGCCACTTTGTGTGTGGGTTGGGGTGAAGGAAGAGGGGGATAGAAAGGGAGGAGAATGAAAGTATTTATGCTAAAGCATCAAGGCTTCTTTACAGGGAACAAAGCCCTTTACAGACACAGGGTAGTAATAATTAGTTTAATGTTTGGATAGTTACACTTCATGTGACCTCTAATTTTAATGGCATAAAATTGTAAAAACTGACTATCCTGTCAAGCTGCCAAGTGGAATGCATTTGGATGGGTATTTGGAAACCAAATATAATTTTTCACCATCATCTATTATTTTGGGCAAATTGCCTGAAGTGGATGGAACCTCAAATGCTTATTTCATGCTGGCCTTCTCCTCCTGAAATTATGTTGTAATTTCAGGCAGACAATGTGTTTGTTTAACATGATGCTATAACTCCTACCACAGCCTGCTGAAGTCCCAGAGATGTCCTCCCTTTGCAGATAGTGGGTAAGAGGCTGTTTGCTGGCAGCAAGTACTGCCCTGGACCCGTCCAGGTCACAGGAGGTGATCAGGCATTGGCACATACAGGACTTCCATAAGCAATGGGGTGTGTACACTTACTAGATTTAGTGTTTAGGTCCCTCCATAATGAAACACTTTTCCTTACTGTTAGTGTAATCTGTCCTGGAGTGACAATGCTCTGCACTTTGTCACATGGACGCAGTGAGTCACTTTCATACTTTCACACAATTCACATAAGTTTTGCACAAACTATGTAGCCAGTCCTCATCTCTCTGTTTTTAATTACAAATTGTCTCATTTTCTTGACATAAATAGTCTGGTTTATGTCATAACTTAGTTCCTACAAACCACTGTGCTTTTTCAATTTATGTTGTTATGTCAAGAAATAAATGAAGTGCACTATACACATCATATTTTTCATGCAAGTATCTGGCATGCATATTGCTTACATAAAAATACATCATTGTTTAAAAAAGAGAAAAAAATTAGAGGGAGCTGGTATAAGGTATCCACTTTTTTAAAAGCAGCAATTCCTTGGAAATCAATTTTTTTCAAATGACAGTATTTTATAGGCCACAAAGAAGAATCTACTTTTCAAAATCCAGAGTTCCATCAAGTGAAATCAAATTTATACTTTTATATGAAGGAATCCTCATCTTTGTAGCACTGAAATGTAAAATTAAATAATATTCCTGATTCTAGAAGTCACTTTTTAACATGCATTATTTGTATTAATCAATAAATTAATATAATTTGCAGTTGCATTATCAACTTACTGAGTTTTCTTAGATGCCTCTGATATTCCTTATTGTCCTCTTTAGTCCTGATTAACCTAAATAGCTTACTAGAAACCACCATATGGTAATTTTGGGGTTTTACTACTTCATTCAATATATCATAAATAATTTAAGATTCACTTGCTCCTACGTTACCTCCAAAACATTTTATACACATTAGCCTAAACCAATATTTAGCTCATCAGATTGTCTTTCTTGCTAATTGAAAAAAAGAACAACCCAAAACAAACAAAAAAACCAAACAATACAAACCAACAAACCCACAACTGAATGATTCCATAACACTGGAACGTGCCTTTGTGCTATAATACAATACAAAAGAACCAGCAAATTCAGAAGCATTCACTAAAATTGTGTGCCTCCCGTTGGAGTGCCCAACTCAGATTAGAATGATCAACACCCAGAATGCCAAAGCCATCAATGCGCTAACCGTTGTCCAAATAAGGTGTAAATCTCCTCCATTTCTGAAAATAAGAAACCATTTACTTCAAACCAAGATCGCAAAATCTGGGAACAATAACTTCAATAGATGCTTCTCACAATATGATCCTGATTTTCAAAGCTTGTGTTCGATAAATGCATATCACCAGAGCACAATGTAATGTGCATTTTTTTGTGCATTATGTACAAAGAGTTTATGTATATACACACTCTGTTTGTATTTCCTTTTCATAAATTCCAACCGTGGCTCTTGAAATCTGACTTTGCCTTTTATACATTTGCCAGCCTCATCTTTGGGTCTTTATTAATAAATTCAAAAAAGCTGGTTGCCATTTCAAAAGAAACCTCCTTCGAAGGAGAAAACAATCTCTTTGATAATTCTGGATGGGTGTGTTCAAGAGGCCAGGATCCAGGCTGGCTACAGGGCTCGCCCAATGCTTTTATACTGCAGCAGTGTTAAGTTCAAGGGGAGGTTTTTCAGCATCTGGAACCGTTCAGGTTTCACTGAGCGTTTTCTACTGAGCACTAAGATAATCTTATCTCCCTTTATTACCCCTAACCAATGTATGTATGTGTGTTTCAATAAGGTTATCATTCACATAATTGCATCAATCAAATGACCATTTACACACAGTTCCTTGGCATTTGATCAATTTCCTGAAAAGAAGGAAAGGTCTTTGATTTCAGGCCTAAAGAGGGTAACTGGAGAATGATCCCAAAGACGCGGAACACGGATTTCAATGGAACTGATGATCAGGACATATCAAAAGCAAGTGAAGGTGAAGAGTTCAGCTAATAAGGTCCCTGACCCCTAAGTGCTATGCACCTCCTGGGAGGTACTGAGACCCTCCAGCTGCCCTTGCAGATAATGGGAGCTGAGGGTGCTCAGTATTTTGCTTAACCGAGCTATAAATGCATTACATTTAACTGCATAATCTCAAGGATAAGAGAACATCTGTCATCCAATAACAGCAAACACCATCTGGTTTTGTATCACTATATTCCTACTTACTTGAACAAATGAAGCTCAAGTGACACTGGGCATTGCTTCAAATTAAAAACAAAATGTACTTACACTTGTTACTTTGCCCTTTTGAACAGTTTGAACAGCTATAATGAAAGGCTTTGTCTACAAAAGCCTTTGTTGGAATAATTTGCTGTTTGTGCTTTCTCTGATATCTTTTCAGAATTATATCATTTTTCTCTAACTAACTCATAGAAGATACCCAAACTACTTATGCAATAATTTACTTCCCATTATTCCTGACCTTAGCCAGTAGCCTATTTCTTTTTTACAGATAATATCAAGAGTCCTTGATCTTTTCAGCTTCTGTCCTGAAGAAGAATGGCTTGGTCCAGACTTCTGCTTCTCTTTGCTGGTACTAAAAAAAAGGAACTGCAAAAGAGGCACAGTGTTAAATCAGTAATCTTTTCTGTAAGACTAAACTAGACCTCTGGAACTTTGCCAAAAGAAATTTACAGTTGAGTTAGTTTGAACACTTTGTACTGTTCATAATTCATAGTGACCTCTTATTAATATTTTTAATGTCTGGAGGAAAATGAAATGATATTTTACTGCACTGTGAAGTCAATTTTTAAAGATGTTCAAATTATCTGACTAGATAATTGTTCCTTTTCTGGCCTTTGGCTACAGCTGTTCCTTCTGTCATTTGATTAAACAGATAGCAGAGCATGTGCCCTGGTCTAAAGTAGGAAATAGTTCTTTAGGAAGCTTTGGGAAATCCATCATTTAACTCATTGCAACAATATACTCTAAAAGTGCTTAATCCTAACAATTGATACTATATTTTCCAAATTTAGTCCTCAAGGGACTGATGTGCTGAGTGCCCTCAGAAGGGTGCTCGACTTGAAAATAAAATTTAGGGACTAGCGGTAAAAAAGAATGCTCAAGTAGGCCAAATGAACCAAATATAAACACAGCTCTGAGAACTAAGAGGAAACTACTGGAGAACTACGGCAGCTTATGTATATCTAGAGAGGCAAAAATATGTTTATTTGGAACCTTAGAACTGAAAGTCAATTTGTATCAAGTGCTTGGTCGAGCCTTTTGGTCAGCATATTACGTTTGTCACTGTCTATACAATTTATATGTTTTATTATAATTTATGATCACACTCATAAAAGCCAATCTCTCTGTTTCCCTAAATAAGTACAGAGGCAAGTTCTGTCAGTAGTTTCTTTTACATACTTAACCCATTATATCCATGCATACATACCTTCAAAGAACAAAGCATTTTATTTGAAATGCCAACAAGCTCACAGATGAAGTTACAGCTTTAAAATTACTAGCATTTCTAAAGCCCCCAAAGTCCACACAGCTGAATTCCATGCTTGCATCTCTATTCTCATCACAAAACCGAAAAGTTATATCTCAAGGTAATATTTTTTATTTTATGTTTTACAGTAGCACTTGAGAATCTGAATTACGTGTTCCCACTGTATTCAGAACTGTGTCATACCTGTAATACGAAGCTATCTTGTAAATTTAGGTTGGTTGCTCCTAGCGGAATAGAGATAGGAAGAGAAATAAGCTCTGAGAGACAAAATGTTAGAAACCAGCTCTATTGACTTCCTATCCACTGCATTACACAACAGAATATACCGACTCTTAAATTATCATGAAAACTGTAGCAGTCTTTGAAGCGAGACTCATCTACTTGTGTGTCATTCTTTAAGCCACTAATAGACGGCTTTGTATCTCCTTGCTAGCTGAAAATAAGAATTTGTGAATATTCTCCATGAGCACATCTGGAAGAGCCTCAGATATTTTGCTGCCATGAGCTCTGGCCTTTGAACACAGACACTGCAATGTTTTTCTGGGTTTATCTGCACTGCACACTGTAGTACAGCACAGACATAACTGAGCTAGTTCTGACCACACAACCTCAGATGCTGCAAACAGGTTCTTTATTAGTGCTGACATTAGTGCAAGCCTATTTATCTCACTCTCCCTCAGTTATTATTACTACCACGCTTCTCAGAATGCCTTCTTAGAATTAAATTAAATTGTAAATTATATTGCAAATTAAATTGTTCTTTTATTCTGGCTATCTTTGGTTTCAGAGGAGCCTTACTTCTCAAACAGTACCATAAGGCCTTGGAGAAGAAGACATAGGAAGAAGACACTTTTGACTGCAAATCAGCTGGATGGAAAGGCTTCTGTCATGATCACACTTCTAGATTACCGTCTCATAACATTTGTTGACATGATTCACAGGTAGTTAATAAAATAATCCAGGTTAGTTTAAGTATTACTCAGAGTGGTTTGAAGTTTGAGTTGCTTTTTTTTTTCCTCTAAATGAATGGTGTTTAGCACAAATTTCATGAATAGCTGTGGCACCAAATTATAGGGACCAGTAACTTCTGCTGGAGGAAAGGGAAGTCTTGATGAGAAACTTTAACTAATTTGCACTGGGAGGCATTAACCTTCTGAGTCCAGTTAGCTGGAGGCTGAACAGGACCCACCTCAGCAGCGTCCCTAAACAATTGTCTGCCAGAAACAAGTCCTGCATTTGGGATGTGAACAAGTTAGGAAAGTGGCCTTCTCTACAACACTGCATGTAATAAGGTCTGTTCCTCTGAATAATTTCAGAAAATTAACCATTTCATTAGTATTGAACACTGCAGTTCAGCCCCCCACACACGCACACTTCCTGCTGTGAATTATCTACCCATTTTTCAGGGGAAATCATTTCAATGTAAAGTCATTGCTCAGGACACTAAAAGCCTTGTGACAAGCAAAGGTAGAACAAGTCTTTTCCACTAGGAATATGACCTGCCATACTACAGAAAGCCCTTAGGACACTGAAGGAAGGAGCACTAAAGTACTCTGATCCATTTTGTTCCCTGATAAGGTATTAGTGGAGTTTACCATCTCCCCTTTTAAAGAGCAGAAACCTAGTTGACACACAAGGTGGCCATCATTTGTCCCAAGAGACTATAATTTGGCAAAGGTCTGACTGCTGTAGTTATTTCCCAGCAATTCCTCATAATCACGTAATAAGAGTATTAAATACTGACTAAATACTGCCTGCTCTACCTTGCCAAACAATGGACCGGTGAGTACCCCCCAGCACTCTCCATTGCTGCACAGCCCCCGCTATGCAATCATATGCTGAATCTGTGCCACGTGGAGCTTGTAAGTGGGTGTTTTCTGCTAAAAAGAAAATTTTCCCTGACAACTTTTTCTGCTTGAGTTCCTGGAAAGAATTACAGGTTTTTGCCTTTTAATAGAAGGCAAGTTCCAAGGTGACAATTTTATTCTTGCAGCGGTAAAGGGAAATTGAAGTTTCCCTAATAACCAAGTACTTTATAGTAGTGTGCAAAAACTCTTCATATATATATATATATATATATATGAGTTTTTCCAGTCTGGTTGGAAAAAAGACTTAAGGAGTCTTTCAGGGATAATTGCAATAGTATCCATTTACTGGTAGAGACTCCGTTGATGAAATAAAAGCCTCTCTTCTCCTGCTGTTTATAACTGACACAGACAAAACCCATTTCTCTCTTTCTCTGATCTCCCTTATACTCTTTTACACTGATCAATTCAGAGCACTGCCTGGTGTCACCTACAGTACAGGAAATTTCAAAAGGAGACAAAATTCTTTCCTGTACAAGCTGCAGATGGATGGTAGACTTTTAATTGCCTTGGCTGGAAATGTCAAAGCAGGCAGGGCAATCCGTCTCACTTCAGCAACAGGAATAAACCCCTTTGCTGATTCCTAGCTGATCTCTTAGAAAAGACAAATTATCAACTTTTTCCCCTTCCAGTCTCCACTAACATGCTTTTATATATCAATTTACTTGATACATGGGAAAATAATGATTCAAAATCAAAGATCAGTGCTCTAGTGTAGAAAGCAACTGAAATGTAACCTATGTCAAAGTAGATCCCACTTATTTATAGCATACCTTCCAGCCAAATTCAGTTAGATGATAATGGCAGGCTGGTGATTCAAGCCTATGTTTGGCACTCTTCTCCACATGGAATTCTGACTATTTATTGGGAATTGACCACATCTTTCTCCTCAGTAATACTTTGACATGATACAGCACCTATTACTTTTCTTATATAAACATTTTTATAAGTGTTAATGAAGGAAAGCTTGCAATGCCTTTGTAAATTAAATATTTTATGCCAGGTATGCAGCTGAAGTAATCTGAGGCAAAGATAATTAAATAATGTAAATTATTGCTCATGTTAAATTACAAACTATTTTAGTCAGGGACTGTTTTTTATTTATTTATGTCCAGACATAAGTTAAAATTAGCTATACCAAATAATCAGTTATAACAAAAATAATCTTAGATCATGACAGCAGTAGAAATAGAGGTAAGGATTTCTGACTCTGCTGTATCAAGCCAGTAAAAATTAGCCAATTAGACAAAAATGGCAGAAAATCATAAGGAAGCATAACTAAACCCCTACTTATAAATAGGAAGGGAAGAAATCACACTGCTGGAAACCCTACTCATGAAACTGACAATTCAAGCCGCTAAGGTACTCAGTGTCTTTCTCTAGTTCCTAGCTCCAGCTTTCCACCCATTTTTCCACAGGTTTTTTATTGCTGGCCTCTGCGCCACAGTCATAGATTAATTTGTGAGATGGAAATTCTTCATTTCCATGAAGAAGCCAATTCAAACAGAAGAGCAGGCTGAGGGAGACTAGTGTGCTCCCAGCCCATGCTAAGCCCACCCCTCCCGCCCCATCTAATACCTCTGGCCATGCCTGAGCGTCGCCTCCCACCACCCCTGCAACACAACTGTAGGTCAGATCTGGTGGCCAGGTCCCACCACATCCTGCCTGTGCCCCCTGTGCACTCCCTCCATCCCACGCGTGCATGGTAGAGCACACTCTGGCTCTGAGACCAGCACTGGCAGCTGGGAGATTCAGGGAAAGCACTTGTGCAGAGCTACCCAGGTCTCCCCTGTTGCAGCAGGGCTGGCTGTGTGCAGCGTGCCTCTATCAAAAAGTAACAGCCACAAAATATCAGAGACTGTTTTTCCTCTCCAAACTGACTGCCTGTTGTTTTTTCTCAAAACATGAGTCCATCTGTGTCTTCCCAAGCTATGGACGTGCGGAGACATCTGCGTCATTTTGAAAAAAGCATGTGTGTTTGCTCCTAACGGGAAGTTGGAATTGCCAAGAAATAATTGTCAAGACCTTTTTTTGTTTTCCTTTTTATACCTATTATTTCAGAGCAAGAATGACCTCAATCTCCTCTCCTTACCAATGTAAATCTGAATTAAGGTCACAGAGTTACAGAGAATAAGGTCCTTAAAGCACCAGAACAAATATTCTTAAATCCAGAGGATATGTATTTACCTTGTTTGGTCATACAGATAACCTATATCTACACTTAGCTCTTACTGAATATCACAGTACTTCCTGTATGGTAGCAAAGTTAATAGGGCTGATGTGGCTCATCCACTTAGTCATTCAGAGAAATTCAGATTGATGGACAGTACTAAGTATTCCCATGACAGAACTGGAGACAGAGACAAGACCATTTCTGTAAACTGTTGTGGTACACAAGCAGGAAAAAGGTTATTTTAGACAAAGCTGAATCTGGTTTTCAAAGAAAAATAGTAACAGCTTTTAAAGTAAAATTACCAAGATGAAGTACCATCATCTAGATTTGGCACTTCCTTCCAATTCTAATTGATAGCAATACCTCTTCAGGCGCAAATCTCCCAAAGACAAGTCATTTTGAATACACTCCTACTTTTCACTATATTGACATAAATCTAGATAAACTCTAGGGAAATGAGTCACTCAAAACATACAGTACAGGGTAAAGAGAAAAATTTGACCAACGGCATAAAGATTGACCATACTTCTTGAATTTATTTCTTTTTGGAGTAGTGATGAGAATATGATGGTGAAGTAGAGAGCAAAGATGAATCCAGGTATCACTGCAGTCATTTCTCATCCTAAGCCTGTGATGTGTCTACTGCATCACTGCATTTGGCAAGGTTAATGATGGGCATGAATCTATGTAGCATATCCTGTTGTTATTACAGAAATATGAAACAATGAGCCACTCGTTGCTATAAAATATCCATCTTTCACAATTTCTCCTGTTTTCATCATTGCAATTAATTTAATTTATTTCAAGGCTGCAAAAGATGTGGGACTTGCCTGAGGAAAACCAAGCCACACAATAACAACACTGTTCATGTAAAACACAAAATCTGTCACGCAATGCATTTTATGACTTATCCTTTCTGTGGCAGGAGGGCCATTATTTTGATAATTGGGATGATAAACTCTGGAAAAAAATCAAAATCTTTTATCCAAATCTTCCAGATATATTCTTAAAAGACAATACTTAGTTATTATTTTTCCTTTTTCTTCAGAGATTGCATTTGGAAGCTGCAGCTCATCCTTAACCTGTAAAAGTTTACTTACACACAAGGGAACTGCAGCATGAAATGTTGAAAATGAATGAGAAGAGATGAACTAGTAAGCAAAATTTGAATATTTTTGCTTCTCAAGACCAAATTATCTTTTCAATCATATATTTTAGATCTGATTTACATTTCCCAAAGTAAAAACTTCTGGCATGATACCTGAAAGAACAGACTTAGGGGAACAGAGTATAATTTCATAAATACTGGTGTTTATCTCCAGAAGCTTCCAGACTAGTGAAAGCACAGGTTTATCGATCAAATGCAAATATATAAAACCTTAGCTAGTAAGGCATGATGTAGCAATTTGGAATTAATCTAAGACAGCTATCTGGATGAAAGAAATAATTTTCCTACAGGAGTATCCTTGGTGTTCATAAGACTTCTGTCTTAGATCACATTACCAATACACTGAAAAGTTAGGGGAAGAAGCAGATTTCCACAGAGGGAGACCTACCTCTAGAAACTGCTAGCTTTTTTCTCCCAGACATGATTTCCCCAGAGGAGTTATAGGAACTTTCTTTGAAGGCCACAGTTTTTCCTTCAGAATGGCTCAGACTGTTCTGAGCTGCAGGTATTTTGAAAACAAAATTAAGTTTCCATACAAGGTTAAAAATATTCACTGAGCCCTCTCCCACATCAGACTTCAGGAGCTGAACACTACTATGCTATCAATACAGTCAGTATATTTTTCAGGAACAAAATATAAACATTGAGTTAGAACACTTAATATAAGTTTGCTAAGTACTTTTGCTTCCTTTCTTGGTCATGGTTATGAGAAAGTGTTTGTTTAAATGTGGAGGAAAATGAATAGATTCCCCAGACTTCCCTCCTTTGCCAGCAAATACAGTGTTCACCGTACACTGAATAACACATGGTAAAAAGAGAAAAATTAGATTCTCTTGTTAAAACACTTCTTCTCTGTCATTAGTTTGTTTTTCTCTTTTCCTATAAATGTACACTTACAGCTACCTCAGTTTCCACTGACTTCTGTAGGGACAGGTATAGTCCTTAGGAATAATGAGAAAGGTCTTTGGTCTAAATCCTGCATTCTCATGTACTGGCATTAATCCCAAACAACTTTTCAACCACTCCAACAGCAGCCCTGAGCAGGACGAGGGAGATGGCAATATTCTGTGGAACTGCCCTGGGGGTAAAAGCTCAGCACACTCCAGATCTTGAGAAGAAGAGAAGGGTGCTACTTCAGCCTCACACCTCTGATAGGCTGCAGAGCTACCCAGCAGCAGCAATGAGCCAGAGGATCAGCGGCTGCAGCGCAGGCAGGCGTAGCGAATGAGTTAAACCACAACTCATAGGGGAACACGGACTTGAGTAAATGGCATGTATGTGCTGCCTCAAGCTTTCTTCTTTCTATGAAAACTTCAAGTTAGTAGGAACGAAGCCCACCACCCATCTGGAGGCTGTTGGCAGTGTGTGAGAAGCGAGGTTTTTTTATTCCAGTCACTTTCCAGTAGACCGTGTTAACATAAGAAAGTCATTACTATTTTCACTGTTGGCAAAACTGCAGTGACCTAAGGGAGCCAAGGGATGTGAACAGGCAGAGACTCATCTAGGACAAGGAAATCTAAGTCGCTGTTCAGGCACATTAAAAGGCTCTTTGAAGTGCGAGCCATGCACCATGGATAAAGACCTCGGCCTCAGCAATGACAGATGAGTGCATTTCACAAGTACATCAAAGTTCTTACCTACAAAGAGAGTAGAAAGGGCTTCTTTCCTTCATTTATGGTATATATAACTTTCAAGAAGGAAATTTAATGTAATGGGCAAACATGATTTCCTACAGGATCCACAAAGATGGACTTTGTAGACTTTGATAAAGACAACAGTAAGACGAATCTATGTATTAACTTCATATCCCTTTTCAATGAATTTCTGTCTCATCAATGTGTGTCAAACATCTGTGAATGATCCTGCCAAAACTCTGGAAGCTGGCTAGGAGCTACCAAGTGCAAGTGAAAGAATCTGTGCTCCAGATAGCACAGCTGTATGAATGATGCAGCTCATCTGCCTGCGGAGCACACACCATGCCAGCTGTTTGACAGGATGAATTGGACAGGAGATCGATGAGAGGCTCTCTGAGAGAGGCCGTGGCACACTTCAAAAGCATTTTTTCCTTTTGCTCCCCTGCTTTTATGCGCTGCATGTATTGCTTCAGTTATTTCACTTCTTTAATCTGATAAACATTAATAAAACAGCAAGTTCTCCTCCCAGCACTGATTTTTTTTAACAATTTCTTTAGGCAGTGATCTTACAGTTTGCTACTTTGCCACGGTCAGACAGCTCAGGTTACCCAGCCACCTCCCTGCCTTAGCACCCAAGGATTTACATAGAAAGTTTCTATTCTACTTCATAGTCAGTGAAAAATCAACAAGGTCTGCAGCACAAACAGCTCTCTTTAAATGTCCTGTACTGAAAGGAACATTGTTGTTGATTACACAAATGTTTTTACCTTTAATGGCTTTCTTTAAATTGTTTCATTTCATTGTGTTGTGCTTAGCACACTGGCTAATCTACTCTGCGGCAGAATAAAGTACCAGTTAGACTTTTCTGATTTTTTGAATAAAAACAGGCTAACCTGAACCCAAATTGCCCATTGTGTTAACAAGGTAGAAAGCAATAGTAATAAAAGCTTTTCTCAGCCTTTTGAAGGCATTTTCTTTTGTGTTTATAGCTCTTCTTATTTGAGCTTCATGAACGTCTGTGTGAGCAAAGCTGGGTTGCTATGAACAGTACTCAGAGAGAATTTCAGGCCTGTAACAGAGATTTGCTATCTCTGAATTACATTCTTGATTACATAAAACACAATTTGACAGAGTAAGAGTTGCCTTTTAAAGGTCAAGACATTCAGCCAGAGAACAGAAACACCACTATGTACAAAAACAAAAAGGTCTGGTCCGTGTCCCAAGGACCTTTGCTAAGCAGTTCAGATCTATGAGTAGTACCCAGTAAGATGAAAAGGACAGCAATAAACCAGAACAACCAGTATGCATGGTCAGATAATAATGGCTCTCTATTGCTATTAATTTGTCTTTCTAAATGCTACAACAGAAGAGTTTTCTGAGGGATTTG
Organism: Nycticryphes semicollaris; assembly: GCA_013400055.1. Classification (NCBI taxonomy): domain Eukaryota; kingdom Metazoa; phylum Chordata; class Aves; order Charadriiformes; family Rostratulidae; genus Nycticryphes; species Nycticryphes semicollaris. The sequence goes on from VXBJ01005001.1 coordinate 1,338,850, forward strand.
AATATGAGAGGACATTGTGCTTTTGCACTAGAGAATAAGATATTTTCAAGCACTGGTGATGATAAGAGTGCAAATGAAAAGGAACTTGGTGAAATGTGGTGGGAACACTAGAGACACCAGAAACGAACTTTACTCTCGACGTGGAAGCTGGAAGGGTATTTATAGGGTGATGGACAATGTACAGAGGGACATTTCTCTGCTTCCAAAAAGAAAGTAAAAACAGGAGGGCAAATCAAAGTTAAGCTATCTCCTCACTGTTTTCTGAGGGAGTGGGTAAGAAATGTTTAAGCTCAACCTTAGCAGAGGGAAAGAAGCAAAAGAGCATGTAGAATCCAGCCTGAAGCAGGAGAGACGTCTGTTCTGGCTAACACTGCAGACAGTGAAGAACCTGCGCAGGAGAGACCTCACTGTCTAACAGCTATCTGGGATGGTGCAGAGCTCCAGCAGAAGCTCCAGCACAGGCAGGGTGTAAAGCTCTTTGCTGCATTTGTACTGTCCTCCCTTGATATGTTCAGTGACATCCTGACTCTCGATCAGGGTATTAACACTCTGTCTGTTTTCATCGGCACTCATTTTTTTGAGACGTTGACACTATTTTGTTATCTTTATCTTTCCACCAGATTCCACCAGATTTAGCTGATGCTGGCTAGTGGATTTGAGGGATCCTGTAACTGACAGGTATTCAAAGACACAGACAGATACACAAACGGAAAGACATTTCACTCCTTTTTTTTTTTATTTATTTATTNGAGAAAAGAAGCTCCATTTTTGAATGAGGGAGCTTGTTTAAATCTGAAGCTTTTCTACTGAGATGTAAAGTGACCAAACTGTCCTAGTGCTTTGAGCCACTCTGAAAAACAGCCTGAACCTTCAGGGACCACTGCAGCAAATAAGAACTGTAAGCAAATTAAAACAATACTACTATACATGTTTCAGCTCCATGCTCAGAGGGGTTATATCTCTGTTAAAATCTACATTCAAGAAGTTTTTTTGGCTGGAAAGCACTTGGGAGAAGTTGCAGCATTCACTTTCAATTTTACTGACTAATTTAAGAACAATTTATATTTCTTTATTTTCTTCCCTTAACTATAAGCATCAGAGAATTCCAATTCCTGTTCCTTTTATATATATATATATATATATGTATGTACCATTTTGCTGTAGAATTTCTGTTCTAAGTAATTCATACTATAGCAAGCAATAGAATTACAAGATTATAGCAATGGTAAAAATGGTAAAATTTGTGTTTAGTAGTAATATTATACTCCATGCATCAGTTAAACTGAATATTAGTCCATATAAAATGAGTATCTTTCAACCTCAATAAAAATTCAAAACCATCAAAAGACTGATTTGCATTTGTTTTCCCTTTTGCTAGTTTTCCTCCCATACAAGTTTGTATTCTCTTATCTCCCCAAACTACTTTTAAGTAACCAAAGAAGGTCATATATTTATTCGCACACAGACAGAGATCAAGAAATTAAGAGTCAGCCACTAAGTAACTAACTAAAGCAAACAGCTGTGATTTATCTCCTGCAAACTAACAAAAAGATTTTGCCTAAAACAGAAATGCTGGAAGGGTAAATCAATCTGCATCAGAAAGACACTAAACAGCAGATTTATAGGAGAGGTAACTTTATAAAAAAAAGTATTCTGGTATATAAGCAGTAATACATTGCATTTCCTTTAGACTAAAAGAACATCCAGTGGCAAAGGTTTCCTGATTTATCCTGGGTTTTCAGGACCTTAAAGAGCAGAGGAGGATATGTGGTTCAGAGGGTCCTGCAGTAGCTGTTTTCCTGTAAACACAGATTCCAGTCCTGTCAATACCAATTTAATCAGCAGTGTGTTTTTCCTCACACAGCCAATAAAGTCAGCTGTCAAAGGTAAAATAGGTTTTGGCAGTTCTAATCAAAATGCATACGCTGCAAACTCAGATTACACAGTATAAATGAATCTGAAGTTTGTATGAAAGTATTGAAGTCCAGTACTACAATATTTTTCTGCATATGCTTTTCTCTGTTAATATCACTGTACTGGCAGTGTCTACCATGTGCTATAGGTAGCATAAAACTCTTACAAAAAAAGTCCCTCTTCTAGATCACTAACACAGGAAAAAAAAAAATTACAGACAAAGGCCATGTATCACATACATTAAAATCCTGCCTTTCAGTCCCTTTTGCACTTCTGTTTTCTGGTCTTATATGGAAAGAAGGAAAATAGCAGGCAATATGTACGTGTTGGGTGCAGGATGAACTGAGAAGCCAGGCCATGGCCAGCAAGAGCTCCACTGTCTTTGCAGGCTGGCCCATGCTCTGTCACTTTTAATTTCCTCAAGGGTGATCAGATTATTATTTGAGCTGTGAGAACACCACACAAACTACTGATTCCACATAATCATTTTACTTGGAAAATAAATGAAATTAATTCAATAAGCTAAAATAAAAATTAAATTATTTTTCTCCAGGTATGTAAAAAGAGACCAGACTTTGCAGCCAGAAAGCAGGAATGTCAGGCACAACCAGCAGCTCCCAAACAGTTGGAAGGAGTTTCAAGACTCATCAAAAGTTTCCTTAATATTATTGTTCCAAACTGGAACTATTTAGCAAAATTTTGTGCTTATTTCCATATCAGTGTCCCCATACACCTAGCTCTTTCTGGCAGCTGTGTTCTCACACAGTTTGATCCTCCTCTGATCTAAAATCTATAATTAAAAGTGGGGTACCACAGCAACTAACATGGTACTTGCCTCCTTTATTGGATAGATAGCCCTTTACTCTGCCCTGGTGAGGCCACATCTGGAGTACTGTGTCCAGTTCTGGGCCTCCCAGTTCAAAGACAAGGAAGTGCTCCAGCAGAGGGCTACAAAGTTGGTCAAGGGAATGGAGCACCTCTTGTGAGGAAAAGCTGAGAGACCTGGGTCTGGTTAGCCTGGAGAAGAGTTTGATAGGGGACCTCATCAATTCCTATAAATATAAAAAGGGTGGGTGTCAAGAGGATGGGGTCAGGCTCTTCACAGTGGTGCCTGGTGACAGGACAAGGGGCAATGGACACAAGCTGGAATGCAGTAAGTTCCATCTGAACATGAGGAAAAACTACTTTACTTTGAGTGTGACAGAGCACTGGAACAGGCTGCCCAGAGAGATTGTGGAGTCTCCTTCTCTGGAGATACTCAAAACATGCCTGGATGCATTCCTGTCCAGCCTGCTCTAGGTAAACCTGCTTTGGCAGGGGGTTTGGACTAGATGATCTTTGAAGGTTCCTTACAACCCCTACAATTTTGTGATTCTGTGATATGAGACTTTGCTTTTCAAGAATGATAGCCACGGTTCACACTTTCATATTCCATCAAAATAATTTTATGCCTACATTTTTAAAGTGAAAAATCCCAGGTAGCTGGTCACTGATGCCTGGCTGTGGCTTCCAAGAGTACTGACTTATGGTACTGCTGGCATTTTAAATCCCAAGGTATCTAACCAGCTGTTTAAAGATATGAACAGAGCTACCCACATCTAGGCACTAAATCCCTGTTATAATCCAGAACTGCCTATTGTTGAGCTACATCTGAGTACCCCTATGAGCTTGGCCCTACTCGGGAATGAACCAGCTACCTGTTTTTGGGGGTATTCGGCCAAGTTTCTCCTTCACTATGAGCCCACAGGCAGTCGCCAGTGAGGCACATGCTGTTTTCTGATTCTCACATTATCCATTTGGAAGCAAAAATGCCAAATCAGGTTGGCTAATTCTGAGAATCGGGAGGTGTTGCTTGCAGCCCACAACATGCTGTTGACACCCCTCTTTCTGTTTCTCCTAGGACATGGTATAAGCTGCCAGAAGCAACTGTGTAAGCCCCATGGCTATGAAAGGCACAAATAGATTAAAAATCAGCTCCCCAGTGGTTTAGAAGACTAAACACAATACTAAAAACAAGTGATTCATCTGATGAAATTTTAGCTATAACAAACGTTTTATACAGCCTAAGTCAAATCATATATTCTTTACACTTTGCTATAGCCATCTGTAGTATAGGACCTGTAACAACTGTTGCTGTCCTCACTGATCTAATGAGTGAGGACATTTGTCCCTTTCAAGCTTTTAAGAGATGCAAATGGTATTTGGGTTCCAACAAAAATTGTTTTACTTTGTCATTTGTATTGGTTTTACAGTAGATGGTGGAGTATCAACTATGCTAAATTCTGCAGAAGCACATGGCCATGGAGAACCCTCACCTCAGAAACCTAACAGCGTGCAACCTGACAGTGATGAAATGTAAGTAGCGATTTCAGAAGTAGAGCACCAAGTGTGAACAGATAGGTAGCCATGACAATTTGGACCTGGTAGCTCTTGGATCACTCACTATTTTCCTGACAAATTCAGCTTCACTTCTTCTGGCAGGCAGGGTGGTGCTGACCCTGACCAATTTGATGGGAGAGTCTAAAGATCCACTTCACTGATTAGCTCCGATAATTTCCTTATTTTATTTACCAGACAGAAACTAGTTACCTAGTATCAAAAGGTTTTGAAAGCTCCAAGTTTTCAGGTCAGCCAAAACTTAAAAAAAAATAGAGATGAGGCAGGATGAACCGGGACTGTGGGGAACACCTCTTCATCAGATTGCAGCTGATTTGGAATCAGCAATGGTACACTGTCCATATACTCATTTTACTCTCTTGCCTGAACAAATGTCTACACCACACATGTCTAGGGATAGGCATGAAAGCTGAAGGAGAAGCTGGAAGGATCCTGAGTGTACCATACCCCTCCAAAAAAGATCAAATGGGATCTAGAAAAAGATGCAGACTCATGTATAACAACCTCTTTTCAGTCTGACTGTGCTCGTACATTTTCTTCTTGAGTATAATTAAAATGCCATACAAGCCAAATATATTCATTTAGCAGCGCTGTGGTTAGCCTTAGTTACAAATTAATCTCTTACACATTTTCCTCGCTTGTTCAGAACAGTTAAGATTTTGTGGTTATACCCTTAGGTTATAATATCAATGTTATGTATACATAAGTATATTAACCTTGTTTACTGTTTAATTTTTTGTTATCTTTCTCAATCACAGATTAAGGCTTTATTTAATGATCAGAATATGCCTGTGCATTCCTAAAACACCCTTAAAACAATTTTTATGCCCACTGCGTAATACTTCAGTGATATATTCTGTGCTTACTGGTAGGCTCTGTATTGGACTAGATACAAACCTTCATCCCCCTTTTCCTTTCATAAATTAAAAAAAATGTGAATATTTGATGACATATCCACCCAAGCGAGAGATATATTTGGGGTACAGCTTTTAGTACAAAGAAGTCCTGACTCCAGATGTCGTCTTTAGAATGTATACTGATGATTTTCATTCATAATTATTTTTGAAGTATCAGTAATGCATATAGAATACCAATGATGCTTGCTCTCATGAGTAAATCGGATCACAGCTTTACTAAAGTATGTCTCCTCCTAATGGGTCAAGAAGTTAATTTATTCAGTTAAGTAAAGTGCAAGCTGGGTCAAAGGAACACCTCATATTTCAAAAATATCCTCCACATAGATCAATAGGAAATGTTCAACAGTTTTAATTACTTTGGGGTCTGGAAAAGATCAAGTCTTCTATTACTCTAAGTAAATAATGTCAGTGAGATAGTATAATTTTAAAATCATAAAATGCTTTAAAACTTTGGCATTAGCCAAATTTATTACTTTTATCTATTTGCATCAGGACTGTATTGTGATACAAATTTTCTGGGCACCTGAGACAGTGTACAGAAGATCCTTCACAGAGTTTCCAAAGCAATGACTAAACAGCAGATAGAAAACAATGAAATTAGCTGCATATACACTTTTGTGAATGTTATAGCCTGGATTATGAAGATTTCACAATGATAGTAACAAACAGCACCAGAAAGATTAACAAGCTCTGTACTGCTAAAATATTCCTCATGTGATCTACCAAAGCAGAAAGATTCCAAAATATCAGGAAGTAAAATGCTACCTGCTTAACAGGTATTAACCCTAAACTTCAGTAAGGTAAAATTAAAAAGAACCAAACTAAGAAAAACATGTCTTGAAATTCTACATGAGTTCCCAAAGACAGAGGAGAAGCAAGCATTGTTCCATTATTTAATAAGGAAATTGCAGATCATTTTGCCTGACATCAATGTCAGGAAAACTGATGGAAAGGCTGGTACAGGAAGCAATCAGCGTACAATTAAAGGATGATAGTACAATTAACGCCAGTCAACATAGAAAATGAGTTTTGTCAGGAAAAAAAAAAAAAACCAAACTTCCCATTTTCCCATGAGATTATGAATTAGCTTGATAAAGGAAACTTCTGCTCACAATCTGACAGCATTTTTGGTAAAACCCCAGCAATGTATATCAGGGTGATCCATACTAAATGGACTCAAACCATAATGAATGATCTGAACAGTAATATAAAATTATTCTGGAAAAAGCTGCAAATAATAAAAAGTTATAGACTGATAAATAATAGGAAGGGCAGGCCATTAATATAGACCAACTAAGATCACTTAGTAAGGTCTGGGCTATATTTTATTACAGAAAAGACAAAGTTGTTAATTTAAAGAACAAAGAAAACTGATCCTGTGTCCAGGATGGAAAATGATTTTGCAAAAAGCAGTGACTCTGAAAAGAAAGAAACAGTAGTAGTAGACCCAAGCAGACACACGTTCTCAGAGCAAAGTTTAGGCAAAAGTTACTCTTATTGTACATCATGGGGGATAGCTGGTAGGAGTTACTGGTGCTATTACCCCTCGCTGTGGTTTCAGAGAGCTCATTACTGGGCAAATGTGCTGAAAAAAACATGTCTAGAAAACCAAGGGCTTTACTGTGAGAAATTATACTAATAATTTGTGATGATAGGAAGGCTCTAGAAACTCCAGTTGTTAGGTCAATATGTGAGACATTTAACAGAGAGTTATGGTCTATGAATACAGAAATGGGAGAGTAGATGACTTTCTAATCTATTGGAAAAAAACATAATAGGCTCCATACATGCTACTGGAGACAGATAAATGCAAAGGAAAACCAGTAAAAAAGTTCAGCAGCAAGGAAAACTAGCTGTGTGAACAACATACTTGGGGACATGTTGGATATGAATCCTTGTATAAAAACAATAATCTTTCTAAAACCTTGCATTAATGCTGGATTGCAGGGTAAGGTTCCATGCCTTTTCATTAGGAAAACATGAGGAGGAGATCATCCTAAGAGCAACATGCTTTAAACTGCTGTGGATTTACTTCTTGTTTTCCCCTACGTGAGTATTCCCCCATGTTCCATTTCTGGCATGCTATATTATGCAAATACTCAGAGCAGAAAACATCCTGCTGCCCACTGTGCCAATGCTGGTCAGATGCTCAACAGACTTTGACACATAACCTGCTGTCTTCTGCAACGCCAGAATTTACCTGCTGCAAATCCTCAAGTGAAGCAGCAGTATGTTTAAGAAACATGAAAGAAAGAGAATAGCATAGACCTGCATGGTGGTGAGAAAGATGCCTTTCGCTACTCAGCATTGGGGCAACTCCTTCTAACTGTCAATTGAGAATGCAGAGAGAGACTGAAGCTGTGAATTGAATTACATTCTGGATCCAGTGACATGGGTGAAAACTATTGTGGTGCTCCAGTGGAGCCAGGGTTCTCCTCCTCACACATGCTTAAGCAGTCCATACAGTCCTAAACAGCATGGTCCAATTTGCAAGAATATGTACTTGAAAAACATCTGACTAATCTTTGATTTATACAGTTCATCACTCGGTCTCCTTCTCCAAACAACCACAATTAGGGAAAATGCCCTTTATAATTTGACTTCATAATTACAAGTCTAAGTACTTCAATTCAAAATCACAATTACTAGTAAAAGAACTAGTAAGAGCAACTGCTAATTGCAAACAACTCTCTAGCCAGTAGGTGCTAAAGAGCTCTTTAAAAATAAGCGATGTATCATGTAAATGAAAAAAAGGGGTTGTTACGCACTTGAGAAGGGCATGGAATGAAACCTGGCCTACACAGGTTTCCAACTTGCCTACTACCTTCTATTCAAACTCTGCCAAACCCTATGTATACACTAAAAGGAAGAACAGGCTGATCACACCTTCAATTTTCAACATGTCAGAAGCCCAGAAAGGTCTGCTGAATGCAACTGGAAATGGACTACATGGGTCCACATTTACCGGGGATTTTAGTCCACTTGAACTAGTCTGTGTATTGAGTTTGTTGTTAACCCACAAAATACAGCCAGGGCATCATCTCTCTGCTCTAAATCAGGGCTGTGTCTGAATGTTCACTGAATACGTGCTTCTAGCATGCAGGCACCAGAAGTTCTAGCTAGCCAAACCAGTAATGACGCTGAGAAGACCACCTACAGTTTCCCCCACTTGCATCATACCTAAACATTGCTCAGACCCGTGCCCTTCAGCAAATTTGCACTAAGCTTGGTTGAGGCCAAGAATGCGTTGGAGGACAGGCCTAGAATTCAAAGTAATCTTGATAAATTGCAGAGAAATGGATTGCAAGCACAGGATGAAATTAAAAAGATTCAAGAGCAAGAAAATACAGTTAGGCAGAAGTAAACCGCTGCACAGGCAACATCTGACTACATGGCAAGTATTTAGAAAAAGGGAATAGAGATTACAGTTGGTCACCAGAGGTAACAAGTCTTCAAATTTATCCTGAGACTTCCAGTAGAAAGGAGAAAAGGTTAAGATTTGAGCATACTGGTCATCTGACGTATTAAACACTAATATGTTAAACTCAAATTCTAAATTACATTCTACAGGAGATGAAGTTAGACAGTATTTTCCAGACAATGTCTGTGAATTACGAACAACTTGGAGAAGCTGATGCTTTCCTGAGGTTAACAATAATTTCGCATGCTACTTTGATTGACGCAAATGCTCAATCACATTCAGATCAAAATAGGAGGAAGCTACTATTTTACATGGCTTCCTGTAGGACATATGCAATTTTATCCCAGAGGAGAAGGCAGGTTATGCAATGAGTGAGAAGCTCAGTGTAGCTGTGTTTATTTGGAAAGCATTTCCAGTAATTATTTGGAAAGGACTGAGAGAATGAACTGATAAGACATTCTCATGATTTAGTATTTTCATCACTTAAGTAACAATTAGATTTTAAATAAATTGGATTTCGGTTGCTGTTTCACTCTCTTTATGCAACTTAAATGCAAGGGGAATGGAAAGTTGCTTTACTAATATTAGGATTCTTCCACTGCGTGTGCGTTTGCGTTTGTGTGTAAAAGTGCTGGCTAATAAAGAATAGTTTCCTCCACCTTATCATATTCTAGCCTCACTGGCAATATAGTACAGCCCTAAACTTGTTTTAGGAGCCAAACTGGACCAACTGTTTTCCAGATTTAAGCAATGGTAGACAGACAGCCAATTCCCACTTCTTAACAAAGCTGAATGCTGCTCCATTTCACCTAATAAGTAAGTCATAAAAATAAGTCAACTGTGGTGACGTTTGAAACCTTATTTTCTTCTAACAGGAAGTGATATAGGAATAAATTACTTCCAAATAAGTTTAGAGTTATTTGAACATAAAATAACACATAAATACTTTTCTGATGATGTACTTCCGTATTTGTTCTTACTAATTATCATGAGTCAGCAGCATTTCTACTTTATGTGCCTTGGGCATACAAAAAAACCCCATCTTTCTTATCCCATTACATGACAGTATTTGCAAAACTTACATACGAAATACTTCCACTAAAAAACTTTCCCATCAACCAGTCCTGCTATAGAATGGCCTACTGCTGGAAAAGCATCCTGGCTTCTGTACTGAGCTCTCAAGCATGCTGCTTTGCCACAAGCAGCTTTTACACTTGAACCGGACATATTTATTTGTGTGTCATTACTAGAAATCCTTTTCAGGTTTATAGCTACTGCACATCAATTCTGTCATCTGAGTTCAGGAGACAAACTGAAAAGCTGGGCGTGAGCTAAGATACACGGAGCTCTTTCAGAGCATTTTGAAAGCCAAAATTATGGAAGACTTTTTCCACTTTTACCATTCACTTCTTTGTTATGCTTGGCCTTCATCCCCTCCTGTCACCTTAAAAATGAAAACAGCATGTTCATTATTATTCATGGAAATTCATCGGATACAGAGAAAGTATCCCTTTTTCCCCTTGACTGTTCCATTTTTATTTCTTTTGGGAAAGTCTATGCTATTCTTTGCTTGGGTAGCAATCTTTTGAACTGCTGCTTTGCCATTGAATTCATAGGAAGATAATAATTCGCCTTGGCTTTACTGATTCTTATCTGTAAGTTAAATAATAATCATTGCTGTCAACCCTGAGCAAAGCACTGCCTGACATCCCCCTTCTTTGGTACACACTCATACGTACACTGGCCCAGCCTGGGCAGCAGTCCACAGCAGAGGCAGCTTCACCCAAGGGTCTCAGTACCTTGTGGCATGAAGTACAGGGATGCTGTATGCCTCTCAGCCAGCCTAGTGTTTAATATTACTTGTACTTATTTGTGCAGATACAGTACAGTATCTTGACTGGGGCTTACTGGATGTTACTACAACATAAATGCTTATTTCTATTAGTGCTACTCCTAATTACACAAAATGAGATGCTATGTACTGCAGCTGACATAATTTCATTGGCCATTACCTTGTTATCCTCCTATGAGACACAGAGAAAATCCCGTCTTACTTTTTAAATACCTGTAATTAAACTATTTATTTCTATTAATCCTTTTGTCAACAAACTCCTTCTGCTTCTTTACAGAAAAGGTATTTCCATGTGTTTGGTCATTCTTGCTTTTCCTGTTTAGGTCACCTCTGCAATAAGTCTGATAAGTCTGCAATTGCTTTTTGAGATGGGATGAGCAGTGCTTTATACAATCTGCATTTTATAATTGTATGGCTTACATTTCTGTTATATGTCTATAGCATTCTAACATAGTGTTATTTTCCAAAAGCTTTGCCTAGCTTAGAAGTTTTTATTGCCATGTCTACTGTAACCTCAAAACCCTTTTCCTGAAACGAAATAGTTAATTTAGAAATCTACGAGTTACATGACAGGCTTCTCTTCTTTATTTTTTTTTTTTCACATACCACATTTTCCAGATTCTGACACTAAACATCAGCTTCATTTATTGCTATGTTGCCTGTTTATGCACTTTGCTTGGTAATTCCTTATTTCCCTGCTGAAAGATTTCTCTTTGCCTTGAATAGCAGCTTGACTCTTGCAGCATGTCTTCACTGGTTTATACTTTTATATTCTCATTTACTCTTTGGTCACCATACACATTTCTCCTGAGGTTCCTTTTATAACAGAGTAACGCTCATGTAAAACTTCCCTTTCTGTGTGTCTCCTATTACACACAAACTCTCACAGCCAAAGGATACACATGTCCAAGTGAGTGCTATGCACAGATGTGACACAAAGATACAGAAGAGAAAATTTTTCCTCCGTGCTCACAGACAGGCTCTTAATCCCTTGCTGTCATGTTCCTGCTGCTGCCTCTTCTCAGGCTGCAGAATCCCACCTCTCTGTAAGTCAAGTCTCTGTAAGTCAAGTCCTTATAAGCACTGCAAAAAACCCAGTTAAGGTGTGCAGGGACGTCTGTTCTGTCTGAAGTGTGCTGCCTTGCATCCACTGCAAGGGCAGCACAAAACAGAGTGCACAGGAGAGTAAGGCACAGGAGAGTCATTTTAAAGACCCTGCATATCCCTTTCCCCAGAAATATGCATCTATTTGTTATTCATATCTTACCTTCAAAGATACTGCATGTGACAACACAGGAAACTGTACATTTAAAATATACGCATACATCCCATATGTGTATCATACTTTGTGTAAGGTCTGTTGTAAGTGTAGATTATAAACGTGTGCACATGTATATCTTAGAATGGAACTACAATACATGATAGTGATGCTCAGCATTGACCAAAATGTCAATCCTAGCTGTCTGATATTAGAGAAGGTAGGAGCTGTGTCTGGAGCATCTTCAAAGCTCAGCTCTGCTTATTAGATGTCTAAAACAGACNCGGGGCGAGGCGGGGCCGGGGCGCGGCACCCCCTGGGGCGCTGCGGGGCCGGGGCGGAGGTGGAGCCGGCTGCCCGCTGGGGGACGGGCGGGGGATGCGCTGAGGTGCCGCCGGCGCGGCGCTGGGGCCGGACCCCGCTGCCCGCACACCTGGAAGCGGAACGAAGGTCGGGGGTGGGAGCGGGAGCCACCGGTAGCAGGAGGGGGAGAATCAGCGGCAGCAAGAGCGGCGGCGGGGGGAGGGAGAGCGGCGGCGCGGAGCATGGAGGGCCNGCGGAGCATGGAGCGCCGCTGCTCCCCCCCACCGGAGCAGGAAGCGGTGGAAGCGTGGCTGGACGATCACGGCGACTTTACCCGCTCTTACTTTGTTAGGAAAGCTACAAGGTAAGACGGGAGCGGCGGCGGATAGAGGCAGATCCCAGCGCAAGGTCACTCTTCCATTTCCCTTTGCTGCCTCCAAAGAAAATAATAATAATAAAAATCTATTTAAATAAGCGACTCCCTGCCCTGCCCTTACCCCCGAAAGAACGCAAACTGAAACTAAGAAGCAGCAGCTCCCTCCGGCTGCCCCGCAGCACACATGCGGGCGCTGCTCCGCCGGGCGCCGGGGGCTCTCGCCGTCCCCCGCCTCCTCCTCGCCCGCGGCCCCTTCGCCGCCCGGCAGCGCCAGCCCGGCGCTCGCTGGGGGATGAAGCTGTCCCAACCCAGAGCTTGTGTTTCTTGATTTTTCTGTTTTCCTTGGTTTAAAACAGACACAGTCAACTTCTCGTGAGCTTCTTGCTAAAGCGATGTGTTTGTCCTTGCCCAGCGAACTAGATAGAGATATGTCGAAGCCCCAGATAACATTTAATCTCTTCGGGAGGGCGGGTCGTGTCATTACTCAATAATCTCAAAACAAAGCGTGCTCTTGAAAAGCTCAGTCGCCCCGTGGGCTTGTCACTTTTTTGACATCTCGGCGGCCACCGGCTGGGTGAACTGCCGGGGGAGCTGAGGCACCGGGAGCTGAAGCCGTAGGTGGTGTGTGTGAGGCCAGAGCTCCGCCCGAGGAGGGGACACGGGGCTCCGGCCGGTGGGNCACTAAACATCAGCTTCATTTATTGCTATGTTGCCTGTTTATGCACTTTGCTTGGTAATTCCTTATTTCCCTGCTGAAAGATTTCTCTTTGCCTTGAATAGCAGCTTGACTCTTGCAGCATGTCTTCACTGGTTTATACTTTTATATTCTCATTTACTCTTTGGTCACCATACACATTTCTCCTGAGGTTCCTTTTATAACAGAGTAACGCTCATGTAAAACTTCCCTTTCTGTGTGTCTCCTATTACACACAAACTCTCACAGCCAAAGGATACACATGTCCAAGTGAGTGCTATGCACAGATGTGACACAAAGATACAGAAGAGAAAATTTTTCCTCCGTGCTCACAGACAGGCTCTTAATCCCTTGCTGTCATGTTCCTGCTGCTGCCTCTTCTCAGGCTGCAGAATCCCACCTCTCTGTAAGTCAAGTCTCTGTAAGTCAAGTCCTTATAAGCACTGCAAAAAACCCTGTTAAGGTGTGCAGGGACGTCTGTTCTGTCTGAAGTGTGCTGCCTTGCATCCACTGCAAGGGCAGCACAAAACAGAGTGCACAGGAGAGTAAGGCACAGGAGAGTCATTTTAAAGACCCTGCATATCCCTTTCCCCAGAAATATGCATCTATTTGTTATTCATATCTTACCTTCAAAGATACTGCATGTGACAACACAGGAAACTGTACATTTAAAATATACGCATACATCCCATATGTGTATCATACTTTGTGTAAGGTCTGTTGTAAGTGTAGATTATAAACGTGTGCACATGTATATCTTAGAATGGAACTACAATACATGATAGTGATGCTCAGCATTGACCAAAATGTCAATCCTAGCTGTCTGATATTAGAGAAGGTAGGAGCTGTGTCTGGAGCATCTTCAAAGCTCAGCTCTGCTTATTAGATGTCTAAAACAGACCTGAAAGGATCACCGTAGGTATGAAAGACTGAAAAGCCAGGGCTTTTGTACTCATATCCAGGCTGGGGTCTATCAGAGATCACATATTGACACCCAGCAGTGAAATACTCCAAAGTGACATCCAATTTACCACGTTTTCGAAGCAGGCTGAAACAGGCCATACCTTGAAAAGAAAATAACTGTGAAATGGGGGCAGGAAAGAAAAATCCCTTTGCCAGACTCCGGGAGAACAATTTACTTTTTCATCGCTTTTCTGGTTTTTTTCCGTGGCCCCGTGGGGACCTCCTGGGCTAACGGTTCCAGCTCAGCCTCGGCGCAGAGAACCGCCAGCCCCGCGCGGCGGACACAAACGCCTCCTTCTGCCT
>VXBJ01005001.1:1354044-1461000 GCA_013400055.1 Nycticryphes semicollaris
GGTGGGGGTGTGTGGGGGGGGGGGGGGGTTGTCCACGGGGAGCGTGGCCGCCCCTCCGGCAGGGGGCAGCCTCCCCGGCCGGCGCGCGGCTCTGCGGGGAGTGGGCTCTTACGAGGCATCTCATGTGAAGACCCGAAGAGCTCTTCTGGGCTTTATTTACCCCTCCGGCTGGACATGCTGCCTTTTGGAGATAAGACGAGGTATTTGCTCACCGTTGTCACACTGCAGCAGTGGGACTTCAAGTTGAAACCAAGGAAATTTGGCTATTTTTAGAAGTGGAGTCAGGTTTCCATGTTGAATATTTTCCGATAAACAAAGCAGCGGGGATGCAGAGCACAGGCGATCTGCAACTCCCACGGTATATCTTGGTGGAGAGAGAGCTCGGGTTAGTAAGTCCTGTGGTCTGGTCCTCGGACGCTCCCGCTCCGCGCCATCTGCTCCCTGCCGCCGATACGCTCCTCTTTCCCGAGTCCCTTGGCAGGGATGGATGCCTTCTGACTGAGGCTTTGCTGCTGCTCCTCTCTGCATGGGATGGGGCGGTAAGAAAAGAAATCCCCATTAATAATTGATCCGTGGCGAGCTAGAAAGCTTCAGGGGTCACCTGCTTGCTTGTGACCATCTGTCATGCGGTCCCCTTTCTTCTGCGGCTTCTTCCTTAGAGTCATTTAACAGAAAGATGATTAAAAGGCCTTTTAAAAAGTCTTTTTAATGTTTTTGCTTTGTTTGTGGTTGGTTTTAGTTTGTGGGGTTTTTTTGTTTGGTTTTTTGGTTTTTTTTTTTAAGGCTGTACATAGGTGTAGGATGCATAGATGAAAGTAGTTAACCTTGATATTCTCAAGAACAGTAAGGCATGGTCTGGAACTGAAGGATAACTTGTTTGCCCTAGAAATAGGGTGTTAGCAGCTTTGAGAAGTAGCATTTTATTAGTTCAGCCTCTCACACTTCCTTTGGAAACTCGAAGTACTATTGAACAAATAGGGAAGCTAATTAATAGTAACCACTGTGTCAGATTTGTTTTCCCCGAGGAGAGGTTTGGTTAGTCGGGATTTTGGGGGGTTTGTTTTTATTTTTTGGTGGTTTTTTTTTAATTTTTTGTTTATTTTTTTTAATGCTGAGACACAGTTTTGTGTTTCTGTGGGTTTGAAAGAGGCAGTAGTTCACGAAACAGCTCAGTCACGTCTTCATGATGGTGATGTGTCTGCCGTCAGAGAGGGTTTTGCAGAGAAACTGTTGACTTTAAGTTTTTGCTTGGCAATTCTGTGTTGTTTTTGAAGTGATGAAAACATTGCATTTATCTCAAAACTCTTTTCTCCCCTGTCTTGCAGAGAATGGGGTTTGTTTTTTTCCTTACAGTGTAAGTAGAAAAGTATAACTGCGTAATAAGGATTCTCTCACTTTTGTGTAAGTTGGTATTTGAAAAGACAAATGGCAAGTTATTTGACTGTATGTTCCTTCAAATTTTATTCACTAAAATAATATTCTGAGCGGTTTGAAAGAACTGACGTACTTTGTAAAAAGGCTGAATGTTCTACACTGTAGTGTCATATAGAGCTTGAAAAGAGAAAACCCCTAAAATTTAATGCCATGCTCTTTTTTGTTGAGTCTTTGTACAACAGCAGTACATCGAACAGGTTACGCTTTTAATGTTTTGTTATTTAGCATTACATTTTCTCTGTCAAGTAAAGCAGCACTTCTTAAGTTAGTTTTAACTGTTTTCTAATTTTAATTTACTATTTCTCATTTCTTGTTTTGCTAAATAATATGCTAAAGTACTCAGAGGTCCTAAAAAGCAATAGACCAAGAAGGTAGTTAATGTGGTAACTTGCGGAGTACAGAGGCGTATTCTACCTCACATAGTAAGGTACAATTGCTAACAGGTAAAGATAGTTTCTGTATCTGTTTCTCAAATGTTTATACACAGGAATAGGAAAAGATCATCAGCTCAACCATTTGCTACAGTGTAAAACAAGCCCTCTCCACTGATCATAATGAGCTTTGAATCAGAACTTAATTTAGCAATTTTATGATAGGTATTAAATAATATTTTTTTTCCTGAGCAATTAATTAATTCCCATAGTGTTTTATAGAGTAGTTCTTTTGGTGATTCCTACAAAAAATGTTTTAATTAGGTGTCTAAATAGTACTTACAAAATAAATGCTTTGCATGCTTTTATGCCTGCAGATTTAGTTTGCTGGTTGTTTTTTTTTTAAAGTATGGGAGTCACATCATCTCATATAGCCATTGAATAGCTGCCTCTTGTTCCATCTTGCATGAGTTGGATTGTTATTACTATCTGTTTTCATGATTTAAATAAAAATTATATTTTCTGGCAAGATGGTATTTTTAAAGAAAATGGCTTTTATCAACAATTAGTTTGCATTTACTATTGTTCATGACAAGAAAAGTGTTAGAGTCACTAGGCTCTTCAGTCCACATTCTAGATTTCTTGGGGAGAAGGGCTGCAGGTAATCTATGTAATTGCGCCTGCTTTACCCCTGTCCCCTAAAATGTGTTGTAGAACATAAGTATATACAAATGGCTTATACCTTGTATTTTGATCCTGCAATGCCTTGAGGTTGATAGTGTCTCCAGGCAGGCCTCATTACTGCCTTCTTTAAGATCTTTGATAGTTAGGTGGACTGATACTCTGCAATAAAGCTAGGTTTGTTGACTTCCACCCATGTAGTGCAAGGTTGCAATCCCACAAGCATGCAATCCAGGTGAATAGCTTTAAATTGCTGCCTTCTTTGCATATGTGAATAAATTGTGATCCCAGGAGTAGGAAGCTGCAGAATCAGTTATTTATTACTTTATGTTGTACTGGGGAGACAAATCATATACAGAGATAATATAAATAGCTATTATCCATGAAGTGTTGTCACAGTACGATCAAAGTGCAGAACAACAAAGGGGAAGTGTGTCACCAGCATGCTCAGTGACGAGATGAATTTGGTTCACTTAGGGATGCAGTGTGCAGGCTGATGAACCTTCTGGCTGGAAAGCTTGCTACCTGAACGCTTACAGGTTCAAGAGTTTCTAAATGCCTAGCTCCAGCTAAATTTAAGCTATTAATTTTATTTCTTTTTATTAGATCCTCTTGCTACTTTTCCCCTTTCAAAGTTTTAGAGCTGCCTATCATATTTTGGCTTCCCAGAAAGCAGAAACATTTTGAAGGAAAATTATTCTTCCTTTAGATTGTGTTTTAGGTTTACCCATACTGTTGTTAAAGGTTCTTTGTAGCTGCTGTTACAAATGTAATTGTTCTAACTAGACATTATAAAGGCATAATCTGCGGCCATTCCTGTCAAGAAATTGTACTGCATTTGCCCCTGAATTTGTTAGCCTTTTTGTCTTTCTGAAGTTTTATCTTATCTTCCTTAACAAAAAGAATAATCTATGCATTGTCATGTTCAAACATCATACTTATTTTAACCTCCTATGGAATACTTCTGTATTTCTGACTTTCTGTTTGTCCCTGCTGTTAAAAATATGGGTGTGATTCTCTCTTAGTGCTCTTTGCAATCAGAAGAGACTGCCAAAACAGCCAAAGTAAAAATTCTCCTCTGGATTAGAGGCAACTGCATTGTTCCAGGCAGGTTTTGTCTGGTTTCCAAAATGTATGGCATGATAGATACAAATTATTAACCCAAGTCTGGTATGCCTTTCACTGGGAATAATATTACTTTGTTATAAATACATCTTATTAGAAGGGTTGGGAAATATTTACAAATTAATTAAGGTGGGGTTGTATTTAGGAAAATAAATGTCTTTTAACAGCATGGTACTTTGTAGCGTTTCACTGAGGATTCCAGAAATGGCATTTACTGGGAAACTGTACTTGGCTAGAATTCAGAAATTGCACAACTTGAATATATCAATTACATTTATTACTTTGATAAACAAGTACAGTTGTTTAGGGTTTTGTCCGCTTGATGGCTGGTGGACAATCAGCTTGTAAGATGCTGCCTGTGGTACTAAATTACTTAGGGCATTTGCCTTCTAATCTGTGTCTAGAGGGCTTTTAAAAAATGTCTTTCATTTTGAGCCACATATTTGGGGTTTAATCTCATAAATATTATATGTCATATGCATTATGTCATTGTTTTGTTTGGTAATTTGTGTATGCTTAATTTTTTCTAATTGAAAGGAAATTAATTTTTAGACAAGTGTATGAAAAACTCGATTTTCAAAGGTAGAGCTAGTGAAGATTTTCTGCACTGAAATATCTTTTGGCCTGTGTTTTTTCTTTAAAAGATAATACTGACATACATAAAAATAATAATCCTAAAAATATACAGTTATGAGCCGTATTCATCCCTAACGTGACCTTGGTAAATAGGCAGTGGGTTTTTAACTTCTGTGATTGAAGGGCCCCCAACAGTTTTCCAGTGGAGGCACAGAGTTTTATGCAAGTTGTTTCGTTATGCTGAAAGGGGACTTGCTTTCTAAGTTATCCTGTGCACAACATTTACAAGAGGACTGCAGACCCACTGATTCTTTGGGCCATGGCTTGAAAACCACAGGAAGTAGTGGTGTTAATGCAGGGATCAGGATATTTTCTGCCACTTACTTGGTTTTATTAGATGTTTACAGAGCTTTTCTGAGAATGAAGTACAGAAGAAAAAAAGATCAATTTCTATGAAATTTTGGAAGGTTTTCTTGTTGGTTTAATGATCTCTGTAGTTGTCTCACAAAAAAATGATGTATCCATACCCCTATGCCTTTCTTGATAACTGCAAAATATTAAGATTATCCCAAAATATTTTAATCTCCTGATTCAAAAAGCACTCAGGAAGGTAAAGAATGTTACCCACATTCATGAAGTTGTAAATGTGATTAAGTATTTCTGGCATTTATTCTTGGAAATAAAGCTAGGTGTGTGGGGGAGTATTTTGGAAACAATGACTAAAATAGCAATTACTGTAGACTGAAGAAACTGTCATTTGAGAAATGCAAAGAAAACACTTAGTAGAAATTTACATCTTTAATTCCCAAAAAACTATAAGCTGAAGTGCTACATAGAATCTTTGGTATGACGATAAACTAGTCATCAGATATTACTGAGCAGGTACAAGGAGAATGTGCTTTTACTACATACTGTTTATCCTGGGTAATGAAGAAACAAACAGATGTGCACAAAACATTCATTAAAATACAACTGGTGAACCTTAGAGGACAGGTAGAAAATAAGATGGGATGAAGTACTTTAACAGTTAACATTTATTTTTGCCTTCTTTTGTTTCAGGGTAATTTTATTATCATATTACAGTACTTTTGATAGTGCCAATGGAAATCTCATTTCTGGTTTTTTGCTCGTACTTGGAAGACTTTAGAAAACAGGGTCAAATTTCTAGCAATTAGGAAGAAAAGTTCAGCTGAGGCATACATTGCCTCTGTGAGAGACAAGAAAGTTAGGCACCTTTCTTTTATTTCTAAACTGTAGAAGTTCATGGAAGTTTTGTGTTGGGCATCTGTTGAAGAGTCATCACAGGAGGAGGGAATCCCTGTCTTTCTACTGGATCAGGAGAAAGGCTCCATATATAAAACAAGAATACTGATCAGTCTAATTTTGAAGCTGAAGTGAGACTTCCTTAGTGTGCAGACATTGTTCTAGCTCTCTGCAGAAGGATAAAATTCATGATATCACCTCTGATGTCTTCAGATTAAAAAAAAAAAAGTACACTATAGCCTATTGCATATTTCAATGGTAAATTAAAGCTGAATTGTGTGGGAATATACAACTCAGATCAAGAATTGCAAACGAAGCCATTTTAGACAATAAACTTTTGAGTCGAACTAATGCTCCCAACTTCCAAGAGGAAGCATTTTGCTTTTTCTCATGAATAAATGTAATTGATAAAATGACAGTATACAAGTTTTTTTCCTCCTTACTGGGCAAGTAACATACATAAAATTGTCTTTGTATGATTTACTTGAAGAAAAGGGGGGGGGAGGGGGGAAGAGGAAAAAAAGAAGGCATCAAATACAAAAGGAGATATTTACAAAGTGCCAGAAAAGAAGCCCTACTCAAATGGCCCTTGTGAATAACTCAATGGTTGTAATTTCACATTA
Source organism: Nycticryphes semicollaris (assembly GCA_013400055.1). Classification (NCBI taxonomy): domain Eukaryota; kingdom Metazoa; phylum Chordata; class Aves; order Charadriiformes; family Rostratulidae; genus Nycticryphes; species Nycticryphes semicollaris. Next base: position 1,360,118 of record VXBJ01005001.1, read on the forward strand.
GGTCTGACACTGAAAATACAGCCACAAAACGTATTTGCTTAGTAAAAGATATATTTTCCCATTTATTTGTGCATTACGGTGAACTCGCCCCAGCACACAGAGCCATTCCAAAGCCTCTGTACCACTTAAGTCCTACTTTACCCCTATTTTAGGAATTTAAGTGTAACTGAAGTGCTACCTAAGACTTATGTGAGGTCTCCAGACAGGTGTGAATTTAACTTTTAATCCATCTTTCACTAGAGTCACTGGCCCTATTGCTTTCCACAATGAAATCATTAGGTACATAGTTATTTTTAATTTTTTTGAGCTTGGAACAAGAAGTAGACATTTGGAGGAGAAATAAAGGTCATGTTCTAGAATTTGACCTTCAGTCCCTGATGATTTATTCTGTCTCTACACTGTGAATAGAAAATCCCTTCTAAGGAGAAAAGTTTTGGGTTTTTTTTGTGAAAAGTTAAGCTTGCCATTTGGTTGTTAAAGAAAACTTGAAAATAGCCAAGAACAGCCTATTAGTGTTAGTCCCCCATTTCAAACACTTTTGCTTCAAGTAATAAAACAACCTCTGCCTCCTACTTGAAAAAATATGATCATTAGACAAGATTTACATTATTGCATTGTTCTAAAAAGTTGTTAACTGCACTCTTTTGTGAGCATGGTTTGAATCAAGAATTAGAGTTCTTAATTCAGATCTGTATTCGAACAGAAGTCAGTCAGACCACTTAACATGTTTAAAGTTAAATGTATGCTTATATATTTGACTGAGTTGTGCCAAAAAACTTGGCTGTGACTTTAAGTGATACTTTCTATTCAAAAACTGTTTGCCTACCACTGTTAGAAATAGAATCAATCTCTAGCAACTATAATTGGAAAGAGTTTAGGGAAAAACAACTGTCTTTGTCAATCTACTTGTTTAGTTAGTTTGAAAACATTTCTCTTACAGTCAGTTTCCTGCTTCCCTCTAATGAGGCCTTATACAGTTTATTTAAATCTTTCCATGGCCAGAGAGATGACAAAACAACATGGAGCATAATTGTGAAACAGGAAGTACTGGGAAGAAAATGGGCAGGCAAGTATAATATCCAAGTGACTTCAACTTTCAAACTCATTTGGTAAAACTGAATAGTTTTCAAGTTGTTGCTAATGCTTGAAATGATTTCTATGTCTAAAGTATGCCAGGATTCAGGAGAGAAATTTGAAGACACCTAGTGGTTATTTTAAGGAAAACAATTGAGAAAATAGTTAACGAAGCTTGGCTTGAAATATTGTTGATCTCAACACTAGCAGGATTAGGCCACAGAAGTTCAGATACCTGAAAGCTGACATTCTCTAGTAGACAAGTTTGGATTGAATCCCTGTCCTGCAGTGTGTTATCAGTAGCTGCTGCTTTGAATGCAAAATTAGCAAAACAGTCCACAAAACTTCTGAAACATTACAGGTTGCATATATGAAAGATTTACAAGCCACAGGGGAAAGGGGGAATTATTTGTCGTTTTACCGAAAGTTACTCATCGCTCAGTGCTGTTATGGTACAGCAATAATTATGCATTCTTTGTACAAGATAATTAAGATGTGTTATACTATAATTGTTGCATCTTGGTGTTACTTTTGTGTTCTGGTTTTGCTCATTTTGTCCAAAGATACCAAGTACTTACTGAATGGTCACATCGGTATAGTCTTACATATGTAGCATGGTTACATGTGTGAGCAACACAATTATAGTCTGGCTATTACTCTTTGAACATCTTCACTGGGTTTTGGGTTTGAGAAGTATGCTGTCTATTTTGAAGATGGGCACAACGAAGCAAAGCTGAGTAAAATAAATTATTTAGTATTCCCAGTGTATGAATAGTAGTAATTAGTATTAGGTCAGCACAGTTTGATACATACAAAGCAAGTTTCCCTTCAGGTCTTAGACCAAAGGTTGTCTTCAGATCTGCTCAAGCCATATTGCTTCCTTGTGTTTGTGTTTTGTCACCCAGTCATTTTCTGGTTTTGTTGCCTACTCTTACCGAAAACTTCTTGCTTTAGAAGTGGGTCTACTTGCTGTGCAGTGTTTAACAAATCACGGCCAAAGAGTCTTAATTCCTCTGAAGTTCCTGAGATGTCATTTAATGCAGAAAATTTGTACTTGTATTTAAATGATTATAGAGGGGATGATCACACAATCTTTTTTTTTTTTTTCTTCAAAGCTTTTACCTGCCATTGTATTTTCATTCCCTTCTCATTCCTACCTCTTCAAAATTCTTCCCCAGTTTTATCATCCGCTGATAAAAGTCACCAGCCAAATTCAGCAGTCACTATTGTCATGCTCCTTTGAAATTGTGAGGAAAGACTGGATTTGGCTGACACCATTTTTTAGTAATTTCTTACTTCATATTCATCTATTCCTAAATTATAGCTTTCTCAAGTAGAGGCTCATACTGCAGTAAAGGATGCATGCCATGCAGTTCACGAGGAATGGATGCCAATGCATGTAACTTCAGCACGCAGTGATTGCTAGGGTGGGATGGAGACATTGCATTTGTTTTAACTAGCTGTGTAGATCACTAGGTATCAGTATCTGCTCCTGTTTAATACACTCCTGCAACTTCTAAACTTACTTCTACAGCAAGGGTCTTGTCCTTACAATCAGCTCTTGACAATGCTGATGCTTACTGAAGACTGTTCATTTGAATAGTCACAGACATTTGTTTCTTCCTTTTCAAAATGACATTTTAATCACACACAGCACTAATTTCCAGTAACCTTATTTGTAGTTCAGCATGTGTCTAACATCAGACACCCGTTGAGCTAATACTGTGCTGAAAAAGTAGTTGTGTTAGTAATAATACTCTTGTTAATTAGGATTGTCAACAAGCAAATGCATGCCAAGACTTTGTCTGATAGATTTGAAACATCAGTTAATGTGAAATACTAGTTCTTCCACCCATATGTATAACTGTGTGAGTAAAAGGAGCTAAATAGTTTCCTTGTTAGAAGAGGCATTCAGTAAAGGTCAGTGAATGCTGTTCTTACTCCAGCTGAATTTGAACGGCTTTCCTGTTGCCCAAATAAAAATGCCTAAATGATTTGACGTTGAAAACTATGCTTTAAACAGTAGTTAAGGATCTGTTGTTGTTAACCTACAGAGCTTTTTGAGAATCACACGCTATGTTGGCAACTTACTGGACCATCATCTAAGACACATTAAAGGGAACAGAAATATGTTACTCATAATTATGCAGCTCCACTTACAGTTCTTTTCAGTGTCAAAGTGCTTCATAAATAGTGCAGATACCTCACAGGCAGTCAGTTCGTATTACAGAAATGTAAATACTTTCATGTGAAAGATTTTACAGTATCACTTAATAACCATAACATAGAGGAATGAATGCTTATTTTACATAGTAAAAAGTCAAGAAGGTAAAAACTAAATTATCTCATGCCCACAGTTTGAGAACTGGTATTAAAATTCAGAGTACGTTGTTCTTGCTGTTTGCTATTACTATACCGTAAAGGCCAGGGGACAATCATTACACAACATTCCAGAATAAATAAAATGCCAGCTTTTAACTGATAAGCAAAATTTCTGCTTTAGCTTTTGCTTTGTCCACACAGGGCCCCTTGTTCTTTCTCTGCCTTCTATCTTATATCAACTCATTTGTGTATGTAAATTCAGTGTAGAACAGAGCTAGGTGAAGTGACAGCATTTTGTATTCTCCTTTCCTCGTGTGTAAGTGAACAGTGAATGGGCTTGCTCTACAAAGTGCTGTCACTCAGCAATAGTAGGTTCATGCCTGGGCATTTTCAAACATGCCTAGACAAAGTGCCTAGGCATGCATGGCTTACTATGCCTAATCACTTGCTAGTTTAAGAATGCTCTCCATCTGATACGAGGTTATTGCTGTTACTTTTAAATCTTAGTTTACATTAATGCTGGTCCTCAATGTTCGAAACTCAAGTCAGCACACAGTCATGAAACTGGATTAAGTCACAAGCCTTCTTTTAAAACTGTCAATTATTCTGTATCTACTTTCTTGTGCCTGAGGTTTCAAATGCACCCACCTTGCATTTTGAGGTTCTTGTCTGCAGCCTTGCTGCTAAATGCTAAATTTTCTTTAGATAAAGCTAACATAGTATCTTTTCTTGAAGAGATGAGAATAAACCAAAAAGAACCCACATATAACATGACATACATGATGACAAGAGTTATTAGCACTAATTTTAGAGGTTGTACGGTGTTCATGTACAATTTTTGCATTTTTAGTTTTTTATTTTTCTTAAGGGTACTTTTGTCATTTTCATCACAATTTTTTATTGTTTTCTCATTCACCTTAATAAATTTCCAGTTGTTATCAAATGCTAGCTTCTTATTTTGACTCTTACTGAAACAGCGTTTGCAAATGTGATATTGCCCTTTGCAAATTGTATTATGGGTTTTGGTAATGCATGGTCAGGGCACCCATATTTAATATTTATGCTGTTTAAGTACAATAAAGTAATCTTGTTAAAGTCCTAATAATATATTAATTGTTCTTTATGCTTCTCTGAAAGAAACATTTGGATAACTCCACAGAAAACTCCGAAGAGTGTTACTGCTGTAATAAAGAAGGATCACTGGTAGTCTTTATTAATATATGTAAAAAGCAGAACTTCCTTTAAAAATAAGTAGCAAAACAATGAACCAAAACTCTTTCAGAATAACAATAGAATTTCATTGTGTTCTCCGGCAAATGGACTAGCTTTTGATTGCTGGGAAATTTTATAATAGATATTGATTGAGGTATATTATTGCTACAGCCAGCACTGTTCCAGCAACTTCATGGAAAATATAAAAACATGGAATGTAATTCTAGCTCTATGGAACTCAGAGGCAAAACTCCCACTGCCTTGATTGCGTCCAACTTTTCATTCAGTGTCTTTAGACTCTCACTGTCAGAAAATTCACAAATGTCCTGTGTGACCACACTGACCATTCAGCCTTGAAGATCATGGGGGCTATAAATGATGTTAACCATGTATGTAGGTTTTGCATAATCAGGACCACAGTACACTGACATACGCCAAAATAAAGAGTCTATCATCTATTTATTTGGAGTTGCACTGGTGTGAATAAGAGAAGAATTTGGGTTTAACAGTGCTACGTTGACTGATATTTACCTCAGATACAAATATATTTTTTGAGGGGAAAACAATTATCAGGTAGCTCATACTAAAGCTCTAGTGGGAGGTGTCGCTGCTCATGGCAAGTGTGTTGGAACTAGATGATCTCTAAGGTCCCTTCTGACCTCAACCATTCACTCTATGATTCTATGGAGTGGAATGGTTACAGTAACATAATGACTTCCTTTTGCCCAGGTGCTCCCCGTAAAGGGATACGCGCTCTACTTCCTACATCAATTCAATTTTTCATAGCATGTGTGCCTATAGTTGAGGTCTCCAAATGGTACGTGATTGCAAAATCTGAAAAACTTTCAAACTTTCCTGACAGAGGGCAAACAATGTAGATTTCTTGCTAATAAAACTGATAATGATGGACTTTAGATTATAATTGATTACTTTGAATTAATGGTTAATTATGCTTGCAGTATTGCATCCTAGAACATAAATCAAGCTGTTCTGTAAGGAAGAAAGGGCCATGTACAGTGCTTTTCATATTTAACATGTACTGCTGCATGTAACCGATCAGCGGCTGACTAACCTGACTAATTTCCATGGTTTCATTCAGCTTCACTCTCAACATTCCTGTGGTCTGCTGAGCAAATAAAAAATATCCCAGATTTAAAACATGACCACCATGAGAGGTTTCCAAAAGATCAGACTTTTTAATAAGATTTTTGCTGTTCATAGGGCTATACATTATCTAATTCAGAAAAAAAAAAAAAACCAAAAAAAACCAAAAAAACCCCCACATTTCTTTTGAGGGCATTTAATGTGCCGTTAGGAATTCTCAATACTGAGTAAAAATGAAATGAAAAGCCCTGTGTTTAAAAAAAAATCTAAGAGCTTTTGGACAAGAAAACATTATAGTGATAAGGAAAACTATGCTTATGTTATTGATGATATGTGTGCTTAGGGATAATTCAGTTATTAAAGTTGGCATTCTAGCACTAAGTTAATTTGAGAAACACAGTTAAATACTAGAGATGCGTAACATTATTAAATTAATGGTGAACTTTTCAAAAATATAACTTCGGTGGTATTCAGTATTTTGGGTTGAGATAGACGAGTTTCATCTGTGAGGAAAGGAGATAGGAGAAATGCATGAAAACTGTCTTCATTATTTTGAATGGGTTTGAATTAAAAATATCCATGTTTCTTTCTGACAGTTTTTAAGCAAAGCTTTTGTGTTTTCAGTCAAAACAGCATTTTTCATTAACTCTGAGAGTGCGGGAGCAGTGGAAAAATAGTGTATAGGTGACAGAAATAGGAGGGGCTGCAGGTGATTTGACAGAATTAAAGTTCAAAATGCTCTTTTTAAAAGTTAGAAATGGTCTAGAAAAACAGAATTAAACCAGAAAGCTTTGTCTTTATTTGAATATAAATACATCTTATACTGAAATCCAAATCTTAGAAATGGAAAGGGCCAGAACTTTTCAAATTACGGTATCAACTTCTCATCTTCTATATTCTGAAAGCCACCGCATAAGCAGTCTTCCTCTGCCCTGTTCAGGTATTTCCTTTAGGCAGAAATAGCTTTGATTTTATGGGGCATAAAACACTGCTGCGTAACCTAGACTAAGTGCTGCGTAAAATTGAAGAATATTGATAGAGAGGAGCACTAAAGGTGCACTCATGTCCACTGGATTAAAAGGTTTAAAGTTATCCTCTTTGCAGTGTCCTCTTCAAAGATGTGTTATTTCCTATGGATTTTTAACTTACATCATTCACTGTATTTTTATTTTACAGAGAAATGGTTAATGCATGGTTTGCTGAGAGAGTTCACACCATCCCAGTCTGCAAGGAGGGAACCAAGTCCCAGAGTGAATCCTGTGCTTGTCACCAGCCTTCCTGTGCTGAGACCACCAACTCTGGGACACCAGCGAGGAAAATCTCTGCTTCTGAATTTGACAGACCCTTAAGGCCTATTTTTGTCAAGGACTCAGTAGGAGCAGTGAGCTTCCTCTCTGGCTCTGAAAAGAAGGAACAGATGCCTCTGCCATCTCCAAGGATTGAGACCAGTGCAGGAGATCAGTGCTCAAGACTATTAGAACTTGTGAAAGATATTTCTAGTCACTTAGACGTCACAGCGCTTTGCCATAAAATTTTCCTACATATCCATGAGCTCATAGCAGCTGATCGCTATTCCCTGTTCTTGGTCTGTGAGGATAGCTCTAATGAGAAGTTTCTTGTAAGCAGGCTCTTTGATGTGGCAGAAGGCTCCACCCTGGAAGAAGCTTCCAACAACTGCATTCGCCTGGAGTGGAACAAGGGCATTGTGGGTCACGTAGCAGCTATAGGCCAGCCTCTGAACATCAAGAATGCATATGAGGTAAACCAAGAAAATTTATCCTGAGCAATTCTTGAAAAAAGAAAAAGCCATAGTATCTGCTGTTATAATTTGCCATTTTAATATATGTATTTGGAGCTATATTGACTTAAACCAGTCAAGAGGCAAACCTGACACTGGTACCTGAGAGGAGGTTGTAGAGAAGAGGGGGTCGGTCTCTTCTCCCAAATAACAAGCAGTAGGATGAGAGGAAACTGCCTGAAGTTACACCAGGGGAGGTTTAGACTAGATATTAGGAAAAAATTTTACACTGAAAGCATTATCAAGCATTGGAACAGGCTGCCCAGGAAAGTATTAGGTTGACGGTTGAACTTGATGATCTGAAAGGTTCCTTCCAGCCTAGACAACTCTATGATTCTATAATATATGTATTATAGTTACACATGTGTACAGAAACATGTAGCTATGACTAATGCTGGAGGAATGCTAGCATCAGAATAACTATGCGAGTTTGATGTTAGCAGTCAGATATCAGCCCCATCTTAACCAGCGATGTGCACAACAATATGCATTCCTTGCCAATGGACACTTAAATGTTTATATTTCTCCTGGTATAATGATGTTAAGATACTTCTGCATCAAAATGAAAGAAATTTTGCAGAACTGGAGTCCTCTGACTAAAAATATTTTGGAGAATGTTATTATACCTGAGGCAGAGAGAGTAGGAGCTGAATGAACAAGAACAGGATGAGGGTTAGAACTGTACCGAGATCTCCCAAATGAAATTATACGCTGTAATTTGAGTTATTAATACAAGGCCAGATACAAACATTAAGAGAATCCAGCAGTGGGAGAGACATCTCTTACATTTCCACGTAACATCTCTTCATTCTATGATCTCTGGATATGCTGATTTTGTGCTTTGAATTTAGGGATGATAGAAATTTTAATGAATAATTTGATTAATTAACTAATTAATAAAAGTATACAGAGCTGAAAATTATGACTTCTGATTGATCATCTCGGTTAATCTGAGCATGTTTACAGAATTAGGTAACATTACTGAGTAGATTTTCTTCAGGAGCAAAAAAGAGTGGTTTCATTTTCAACAAACTCTTGTTTACTGCCTCAGAAGCTGTCTAAACATTTGCTAAGTACATGTTTCCAGTGGGGCATCATCTGTCCTTGTAGTTTAAAAGTTCATTCTTTAATTGTGTCCATCATGTTCAGTCAATTACTAGAGGAACAACAGCAACCTTTAAAAGTAGTCTGACTCATTTTGGTAAGATTTTAACAAATCATTTATAACAATATTCAGCTGAAAAAATGAAGCAAGTAATCTCTGGTAAAAGCAAAACCGCTAACCACATTCATGAAACTTTGTTTCTCTGTGGCCATGTGTCTTTCGGTATATTTCTGTCATTTCTTGATGGTAAAAGCTATATTGGGGAAGGTCAGTCCATTTATATGTTTATTACAATGATGGTCTGGGGCTCAAGAAAGGCTTCTCCTAGGCCTTAGGGGGGTTTTGTTTTTTTCTGGCAGTTGTATTTATGCACAGGCACTCATGTTCCACACAAATGTTTTTGTTGTTGTTTTAACACAGTGATAGTAACAACTTTATATAATTATTACCTGGTAATGGAACCCGTGTTATCCTCAGTAACAGTTAAGTCAAGTACTGTAATTTTCTTAACTTTTAAACCAGGCAAGGAAAAGAACTGGTCTTTAGGCAAGTAGTCAAATAATTCTATATTTTTCCTGTGTCAGGATCCAAGATTCAATGCAGAAGTTGACCAGATCACAGGGTATAAGACTCAGAGCATTCTCTGTATGCCGATAAAGAACCATAGGGAAGAGGTAAGTTGCAGTATTGGGATCACTTCATGTAATACCATTTCCAGCTATGCTAATGTTTTAAACTTCTATTAGCTGGCAGGCATTATCTTACAGTATAAAACCACCTCTTTTTTAAAAAGACTTTTTATGTTTGCTTGGACTTCAATTTTATCTTATCTAGTTCAGTAATGCAAGCCAAGTGGTTTGTCAAGAAGAGTTTAATCCCAGATGCAGAAGTAGAATATGTGTATTTAACTCTAGAGGTGCTATTCCTGGTTCTTGTATCAAGTATCTGTCAGCATTAAAGTTTTCTGCACACTACTTGCTCTATCTGAGCGTACACTCAGATTGCTGATTACAGAGTTACTGTACTGCAGCTTAGTTTGTATCTACATTATTTCCTTCAGAGCACACAAACTGTGTTTCATCATTGTTTAAAAGGCTGTTTCTTACATTTTATTAACTCAGCTCATAAGTAATAAATTAAGAAATATGTTAAGTGCTTAACATCGGGCATTGAAAAAACACATTGTGTCTGTGTAATTCAGAAAAGTCATCCGCACGTTGTAAAACTTCAATCACTCCTAATTGAAAACAATGTGAATCTGCTCACTGAACTCTTGTACATATTTCCTGTCCATGCTATTTCTCACAGTTCTCTCTTCCTGTCTGATGCTATTGCAGTAGGGAGAATTCTTACTGGGGACTAACAATGTCTTCTTGCACTGAGTAGTTTAAGAGTGAATTCAGTAAAGGCAATGAAAGCCAATGAATACAAAAACAGTCACGTACATTGTTTTACTTAGGGAGTCAGTAATGTAAGTTTGGGGTTTTCTTGATCCTAAATGTAGTAGCCTTCAGCTACATCATAGTTCTTAGAATACTCACAGAGTGCAAGGCTCTCTGTAGAGTCTATCAGAGCTTAAAGATTGAGATTTTCTCTCCTGTAATTCCTTTATTTTTCTGAGAACTTATAGTTTGTTTCCAGAAAGATCAAACTCCAAAAAGAAATGCTGCCAGGATTGGTTTGAAGACATCATACCTTCTTTGTCTTGCCCATCCATCTTTCACTCCTCTTATGGAATGTGTCACCTTGACTCTTACTGCACTGAACCTTTTTTCTTTTTTTCATTACATAAACTGATTAAACTCTTGATTTAACTTGTTTGTTGAATCTTATTCTAGCTGACCCAGATGAGCAGCCAGGATTTCCTTTCTTTGCCTACTGCTAATTTCAGTTTAAAATATTTTTTTTCAGTTGTTCCTATGAACAACTTGATCCTCTCCTACTCCTGGTTTAAAAGTTTTCCCTTTCCAACCAGCAGCAGCCGCTGCTGGCCCTGGGCCAGCTGATGAGCAAAGCAGATGTTGTGTGGAGAGCTGTCAGGGACCAATGGTCCTTGTCAGGCTGATGTAAGGCTTTAAATTTCACCCAAACCATCTCATTTTCTTTTTGTTGAATGGAAAAATGCTACGCTGTATGTAATTTGGATCAGAAATAAATTATGAAATCTTGTTGGCCACAGAGAGTGAAAGTGCTTAATTCTTAACAGGTCATGATGGTAGGTGGGGGAAGGAATAAGTGCTGTAGTCTGTTGGTCCAAAACACCGTGACTTACAGGCTGAATAAACCTGCAATTGGCCGTATCTTCAGCTAGCTTTCTACTCTGAAGTACATCAGCAAGTGGAAATGAAGCAGGAATTTGTTTATTTTTAAAAGTTTGGCCAAGCTGAAGTTTGAAGAGAATGTTACACTCTACTCATATGCAGTAATTTGAAGGGGCTAAACTATGCGATTTCTTATAGAAAAGGATGGCACTTCTTAATTTTTTTTTATGATTTTAAAGTCTCTACCAGAAGGTTTTTCTTCCTCTCACCATAACACATGGCTGACCGGTGTCTGGAGAGACATTGGAATCAGTGAATCAGTCCTTATTTTGCCATTTGCATTCTGCTGCTTTTTCTGTTTAAAAACAAAAACAACCAAAAAAAAAAAAAAAACCAACCCCAAAATAATCAAAACCAGAATACTGGTTCCTCCCTGTAAAAAAAAAAAAAGTAGATAAAAAAAAATTCCCAAGGGTCTTGTAGTAATATTGAGGTTAGTGAATGCTGCCTCAGCCCAGGATGTCAGCAACCACAGTCAAAAGACAGTTCTGGAAGGCCTCCAAAAATAAACACTGAGAAAGAGAAGGAACTGGAGTTTTCTGTTTGTTTGTTTAGTATTAGTACTAGTTTTTTAAAACAAAAGACTCAGTAATTGAGAGGAAGAAAACCTCATGCTGATTATTAAGTCCTCTGAGCCATCTGAATTATGGAGATTTTTCCAGTAGATATTTTTCATATTTGTATATTTCCATGAGGCATGTGAGAAACCAAAGGCTCACTTAAAAATAACAGCTAGTCAGAAAATCCATAGATGAAAAGAAGAAAACAGTTTGATTCACAGAAGAGCTTACAGAAATGATGCAGGAACTAGTAGCAACAAGAAAAATGCAGTGCAATAAGAGGACTTTATCTCTGCACAGATGCACGTGACTTTCGGAATTACATGCACTGAATAGTAAAAGAACTTTTCTCAATCCCATCCTCAACCTATGCTTGCAGACAGATATGCCACAGAAATATTGCATTTCAGATGTAGAAATTTCTGCTGATTATGTCCTTTAAGATCAGCTCATAGAGGCACATAGAAGAGTTTTCATTTTCCCATGGAAAATTACAAATGCAAACTGACTGAGCTTTGCATCTGACTTCAGGAGCTTTGAACAAAGTTCTGATACCTGTAAACCCCTGCTGCACAATCTTTAATAATGAAACAGAAATTCTTTCCATCCCATCATGTGACAAAAGTATTGGCACGTGGTGTTTTCTGGTATGCAAGGCTGTATCATTTGCTGGTTATCACCATTGAAGAAAACAAGGAGGAAGAAAGGCCTTGGGAAACTGTAGTCTACTTAAAAAGAAAAATGAAATGTTTCTAAGTCAAGCCGTTATAACATGTATTCCTGTATTTAAAATTGTCATAAAGTGAATGTGAAGCCATAGAAAAGTTTCCATTTGATCCTGAAAGATAGCTCTCTTCTGGTGATTCTTCTGTAAGAGCAGATAACTGTAACCTAGACAGTTATCTACACATCAGTACGACTTGCTACTTGGATTATCCATGAGAGCAGAGAACACATCAAAACCTTCAAAACAGACTGAAGTTTGACCCTCAGTAGTACAAAAGCCACTAATGAAAACTTAGTAATAGACAGCTTGTACCACAGACTCACCATGGTTATTTCTTTTGCAAGAGGAAACTGGTATTGCTGGCTATAGGCTTTAGCTGTAGCTATTAATGCTAACAGTGTCAGTGTTACAGTGCTTATACAGAAATCAGGGTTTTACCACTACTGGCAGAAGACGTAAGGTTGTGGCAGTTCAGCATAGTGTATCTCAAAAGGCAGCTATTCATTCCTGATGTGTCTTTAAACCTTTAATTTTTTAGAAGCTTCAAATGGTACTGATTTGCTTTCTAGAGCTCCTTTAATAAAGTCAGTGAATACAGTGTCACTTTCTTCTGGTTTCTTTTGGTCTTGGATTCAGAGACCCAGAAACAGAACTGCAGAAGTTACAAATAATTATCACCTTGAATTTCTCCATCTGGTTTTGTAGGCATTTGTAAACAGACATTTTGACAAAATTTGACAGACCTGAATAGGGACTGGAAGTCCTTAGCTTAAACCAACTTGCAAAGTTATCCAGAGCTGATACAAGACTCATTACAACTTTCTGACTGGTTTGGAATATCTTTAGAATGGATGGTCTCTGATGCACAGAGTCATCACAGCTGCCGTAGGACATCTATAGAAATGACATAATTTTCTGTTGTCTGGGCTTTTTTTTTTTCTTTCAGCTGTGTAAGATGACTTCTATAAAATTCTATTTTAGTTTAGTTTCTATTAAAATCTGGAGGATTTTCTCATATGGAAACTTTAGCTGAATTGAGAGCTATCTCCCAGGTTTTGAGTATGTAAGGTTGAACTTTCTCCTAATTGACTAGGGAAATGTTGTATTCTCACAATGCTCACTCCAGTTGTTTAGTTTTTTGTTTACTTTGCCCTGTCTCCTGTCACTGGGAAGCTCTTCCCAACAAATCAGGGGTGCTACTCTACTTACAGCAGCTGGTTGATTTTTGTTGTATAAAATGTGACCAGGCATATTACTGCTAGCCAGCTAAGTTATTTTCTCCCACAGTGAACACTTGAGCTATAATACGTCACAGTCACTGCAGTATAGTGTAGATCTAGCCAAGCTAACTTTAAACAAACTAACTCAAGTTCCAGTAGCATTCTTGCTGCAGGACTATGGAGATCAGTAATGTGCATCTTGGTTGGATTTTCAGCTTATGCAGCTACTTATGTTATTGTAGCTAGACTGCTGGAAATCACGCACGCTACTGCTGGCAACAGTGATACACAAGGATGTAAAAGTTTTTTGATTAAAAATGAGAGACTGTAACTACAATTCTCTCCCTGCAAGCCTAAATCAAACCTCTGCAAGTCCAGGAGAGCAAAGTAAGGTTTAAAACCACTTAGTCTGTCTTCTCAAGTCTGTCGTCTTTAAAATGAGATAAAAGTTGAGTTTCCTTCTTCCTGTTGCTGTTCTTTCACTTAATGTAATTTTTCTTCAGATGCCAGCAAAGTGGATAAAAATTTATCTTCTTGGGAAGAAAAATTATGTTAATTGTATTTTCAAGTCATCTCAAATATGAACCAACTAAATAGGACACTATCTGCCTGCAAAGCTGGAACAGCTTTTACAGAGTTAGGCCTGTAATCTTAATGCACAAAAACTGCAGCATAAAACAATCCAGATAAAAGTCAGAGCACAGTCATCAGCACTGAAGTCATCATCTACTGGGAAATACTCTAGGTAGCCTGCTACTTTTAGAGGCAGGAGTCAGCTATTGCAAGGAAATAGTAAAAAATTAAGCTTTGATAATTAGAAGAAATCTCTCCTTGTAACATGGATCAGGCTTTATTAAATGGGATGACTGGTATAGATTGAGAAGCAAGGTTACAGAACTAGTAGCAGTACCTAGTAACTACAGAACTAGTAACAGGCAACACAGATTACCTGTGTTGCCTGCAATAATTCAATTACGAAGGCTGTCTTCAGGTGTGGTAAAACAAGCGTGGATATTGACTATGGAATTGTTTGAGGGCTTTTTACCCCCTTTTGGGGACTGAAAGAGAACAATTCCTTCATCAAAACTGCTTTTTGCCTTTATAGTGTATGTCTATTTTAAGTGTTCTGAATGGAAAATAACAAAGTACTTGGTCTCTGATCCAAGGGGAATTTTTCCAGCTGACGTTAAATAAAGCTAGACCACTACGGTACTGTACACACAGCTTCTTCCCAACAGCTCACTGGTTACTTTAGTGATTAGGCCATAAGCTCACAGGTATCAAAGTATAAGCGGATACTAATTACTTCAGTCTTTCTTCTCCCTAAGTCTTGGTTTTCTTCAGTCCAGAGAACTACCTTAAGCTTTTCTAGTGGCCATCCTCTTTCATAGCTGTTTTTAACCAATCCCTTTCTTTCCTACTAGTTTTGTCTTGGGTGACCAAGAAATATACAGGATAATTTTGTAAGCATAGTAGGAGAACAACAAGAAATAAAACATATATGTCTTTGCTCTATTGCTACCAAACTCAACTTTCACAGTTTACTTGGTGCCTGCCTGTTAGAGAGTTAAAGACACATAAAATATGGCACCTAACTAACTTAAAACCCCACCTTTTTGTTAGACTGGAGCAGTGCTTCCATGAGCAAGTGTTTGACTGGACTGTCTTTTTTTTACAATATTCTCCAAGCTTTACAGACAATTATCTCTGATATGTCATATCTCAGATATGTCTTCTTTTATTGCCACAAAAATGTCATGCTTTTAATGTACCTGTTATCTGAATTAGTTTTCTGTGTAGCTGAGTTCAGAGCAGTTAGTCACCTTTGATTCAATTTTTCTGCTGCCACAAACATAACTCCCAGCTGGGTATCACAGATCAGGCCTATTGTTATTTCAGATTTGTTTATGGTAAGTTTTAAAAATGAGGATTTGGGTTTCATACTGTGCTTAGCGTTCTCTAACATGCAGGCATATGTTCGCAATGGCCTAAAATGCTACCACATGATTTACTTTTGTCCTAATTACATAATTACTTTAGTAACAGGAACAGATCCTCTTGAGTTTCCTACATCTTCTAATGCCCTGGTTGCAGGCTAGCTAAATAATATCCATCTGAGGTTTTTGTCATTACTGTCTCTACACCACATTCTACGGAATTCAGTGAAATTAACTGGAATTAGTACTGATATAAATGAGGCCAGAATTTAAATTGGTTTCACTCTTAAAACTGTTTATTTTGTATGAAAAAAATAGCACATACTACAAAGTTGTCTTTAAAAGCTTAAATACCACTGAAACAACAACGAGAAAAGAAGAAGGTTTGCATCTGCACAAATGTTTTACCATCATCAAGACAACTGTGATTTTTCATCATGTTTATTCTCATTTACTCTCTCCCTGTTCAGTTAAAACTTTTTTTATTGAAATGCCTTAGCAAACATGTGAAAATGACCATTTCACCTGGAACACGTCTTGTTAGTGTGTCAGAAACTTGAAATGATAATAAAGGGAGCTTAAATAGGCTTTTTTTGGTACATTAATATGGTCCTCTTACTGTTTTCTTACAGCTTTTTTAAGCACCACAGACTTTCCTTTCATGGAGGTGATATGTTTACACAAGATGAAAGTACTCACCTTTTGGATGCCTCAAAAGCCTCTGACCTCATTAAAGTTGTCTTAGCTCATGCTGGATCAGAACTGAAAAAAAACAAAATAAATTAAATAAATACCTACAAAATAGAGAGCGTGAGAAATACCCACAGTATGAGCAAAGGCCCAACCATTAATCTCTGCACATGCAGGTTAACATAAAAGCATATTGACTGGTTAAAGGATGTGCTTGCTATTCAAAGCCTGTTATAGAAGTATATCAGGCTAATTGTACATTGTTACAGTAGGAAAGTTCACTGGATAAGAAATATTCCCCACTGAAGTAAATGAGAAGTTGACTGTGGGAAAAACTGGGTTGTATTGGAATGGAGCTGACAGTTAAGCTTTATTTCAGACAGACGTTTTTGAGCCCACAGTTGGCAGTAATTCATACTGCAGAACAATGACCTTGTTTGTAACATCAGTATTTTGGGAGGGCTAAGCTGAGAGACAGTAAATTGTCTTCTTTTCCATTACAAAACCAAAACTGTGTGCCTTCCATCAGTTTAGCAATTATAAATTTAGCGATTAACAGTTAAGTACAACTTTTTTTAACATGCACAACACACAGCTTTCCTCTGATACTGTTTATCCCCCAAAAAAAAGATGAAAAAAAAATTACCATCATTAACACCTTGCACTGGTCTTACACTACTTGGATCTCAAACAAAGGAAGTTCTTTGCAGCTTTGTCAATCATTTGTTGTAAGTGTGCCAAAATATCTGAAAAGAATCAAAAGCTTTGCATGTACTTTAGGGCTTCTTACCACGTACACTTTCATGTTATTGTACTCGGCAAGGTGGGCTTCATCTGTGCTAGCAGGGGTTTTGAGTAAACTCAAGCCTTTGAGTTTACTGTGCAAAAGATTTTTTGAGTTTATCAGAAGATGAGATCCAGCCATTTAAATAGGGTAAAGGTCTAATTATAAGCATGTGCAGAGCCTTAGTGAGTGTCTTCCAGCTCTTCCCAGTTTCCAGCCTCCTTCTTGCTCTGGCACTACTCCTTTATCAGTTCTGTCTTAACCTGAATAGCTAGTGGCTACTCAGCTTGATACCATAAACCTTGGGCTTCCTTGCTCAGTACCAATCTAAGTACACAAGCATAATTGTCCCCACCCTCCACTTGGCAACTCCTCAGGTCGTCTACTTTGGTGCATTTCTCGTCCACCCTGATAGACAGCATTGGATTCATCCACCTTATAGTTCCCACTTCTAATATCAATTCCAGAAGCCTGTCATTACTCACTAGCAGTCAGAATATTACTTTTTTTTTTTACTTAAAAAATTAAGGAAACTAATACTTTCTCCAATTCTTTTAAGCCTAAAGTCGGATTAATAATAATTTGCAAAGTCTCAAAAGGAGTGGAAACATACTGAGTTATGTTAAGGAAAAGCCAAAGCCTTAATATCCTATAATCTAGGAAATGTTTATGTATCAGAGAGAAACATTTTTTATAGTAATTATTTGATGTAATAGAGAACAAGAGTGTGCATTAGTAATGTGCAGTATAATAACAACAATAAATAACCTTTTTTAATGGAATGACAAAATATTTGAGTTAGAAAATCGTTTTCGCCTTGTCAACAGTGAAAGTCAGAAGTATCTCAATAGAAATTAACCTGTCTCCTTCTGAAAGCCTTCCACATTCAGTGTGTTGTGAAATTATTGTGTGGTTAACTTATGACTCGGAAGAGCTGAAGCACGGAAGTACAAGCGGAAGCGCAGAATCTGGAAGAAATTTAAACTAATTTACAGGAGAGAATGGTCACTGCCAGTACACAGCTTGAATAACCTCACTGAGGAATCTACAAAAATACTATCCCAGTGAATTATTTTTTTTAACAATGCTCACTTTCTCTTCATACTGACTTGTGTGAAGATCTCTTTAAATTCTCTTGTTTTCCTTGGGTTCTGAAAAACAGATCCAAGTTACCAGAGAAGTAAGTAAATGGAAAGCCTTTAATGTTGATCAGGGCATATGGGTCTGCTTCTTTGTCTGTCGCAGATGTCCTGCAGGATCTGTGAATGACTTTTTACCCTTTGCTTAGCTTCTTTATCTGTAAACCGGGATTCTTCCCTACCTTCTGAGTTGCTCCATAGGGAAAATAATGAAAAATGCAAGGGTAGTCTATCAGCTGAAGCATACCCAATTTCTCTCTCAGTGCTTGTTTATTGTGGTCTTAGCAAAAGCCTACGTTTAAAAATGTACTAAGTTTAAGTAGCAAACTTGAATCTGGCAGGAACACGACCTTTGTATACTATTTTTCAGCAGATGAAAAACAGTCGGGTAAGAGAAATACAAAATGCAAAAAGATCACTGTAGCCAAACTCTAGATCCACTAAGGAGGGTAGGGTTTGGAAATCTTGTCAGAGCTAACAGGAAGGGTGTTTTCTACACAAGCAAACAGATGAACTTCACAGGGAGCTGTTGCGTGGTCTGGCTTATGATGGCAGAAGTGTAAACTGAACTGTTGTCTTTCTGGGAAATGATTGTTCCAATTTATAGAAGCAATTTTGGATGATATCAACCCCTCTTCATAAGAACATCTAGGACTCATGCTACTTTTTTTTTTATATATACATGTATTTCAGCTTCGTGCTCAGCTATTTGTAATGTGAATGAATTAGGAAAAACAACAGGCTTAAATACCTTCTGTTATCCAAAGGTCAACCAAATGAACACCTGTAATGATAACTTATTATCTTCTATAAATGTGCCTAGAAATAGAATCCAATGACAGACTCCTAAAAATTATCTAATTGCTCCATTTTGTGTACACTAGGTGGTTGGTGTGGCTCAAGCAATCAATAAAAAATCGGGAATTGGTGGCACTTTCACAGAACAAGATGAAAAGGTATAAAAGCTCGACATTTATGTCTCTTCTATTTTCATAAGGGAATGGGGGATGGATATGTTACTACTTTTCATGCTGATCAGGAATTTTAAAGTTATTATAAATTAAACACCTCTGAAAAAGTAAAAATTCCTGGTAATACTGAAAATTTCTTTTTTCTGAGGCCATGAGAATGTGGATGTGGAATACTTTAATTTCTGGATCAGTGTAGTATCTCATGTATCTCTCTGAAACACAGGCTTAATCTAAAACAGTTTTATAACTTTTAGTAGATACCGCTTTTATTAACTGGTTCTAACTCTCCTGGCATCCCCAGCAAACATATTTTGAATATTAAAATCTGTGTAGTGATTCTTTTTTAAATACTTTATCACTTTTCAATATAGCAATTGTAGGACGAAAAAAAGCTTTGGATAAATTGTGAACAATATATGAAATAATCAGTAGAGCAGACAGCACCTTGATTCCTAATTCTCACACTGCAGTTGTTTTCCAAACATTTCCAGACTTCACAATCAGATTGTTATATCAAAACTCAGGCTGAAGAAGCTGACTTGACCCTCAGCAATAAAAAAAAAAAAACAGAATTCATCCTTTCCCTGTGAAAAGTTCCCCTTTAAAACGAAATGCATATTGAGTACCTGCAGGATATCAGATTTAATCCCATTCTGAAAGGGAAAAAATTGCGGGTTTGCTATGTTAGCAGAATTTTATTTCCATTTTCCAAGAGATTGAATTCCCCCCCCCCAAAATAAAAAGAGCAGCTGATTGTCTGCACTCAGTTTTTCTAGATAAAAAATGCATTGCTGCAAAATGAGTTGATTCCTCTGAGCTGCTGCTTATACCAATTCTACTTTTACCAAGATAAACTGTGAAGATCGTTAGTTTAAAAAAGAGAGAATAGATTCTTGAGGAAAGAATTAATTATGAGTAACTGAAAAAAAAAAAAAACCCACCCAGAATGTGTGGTTGCCAAAAATAACTTTAAAATGTTAACTAAGTGAGAATAAAAAGTTGCAGTGCTTTATCTTTTAAATAGAATTAAGATGCTGTGAGACATTATCTTCATGAGGTGTTGATGTTCATTTGTCCTCAGGATTTTGCAGCATATTTGGCGTTTTGTGGAATTGTTCTTCACAACGCTCAATTGTATGAGACATCTTTGCTTGAGAACAGGCGTAATCAGGTATGGTCATCAGGTTTATCCCGAGAACACAGAAATTACCATGTAATTAGTAATCAGTGCCTCCTCCTGACATTTCTCCTATGGTTGTTATTCCTTGGCTATTTTTAATTACTCTGAAAGCTGTGCATCTCTGATAAAGTGCTGACTAACTGCACTGGGAAGTATCTGGGCAGATTCCAGCTTAGACTGTGAAGTGGACTATGTAGGGGAAGAAGGTAAAGCTATATGTCAGAAAATTCATTCCATGTCAAGGTACGCGATACTGCCTGAAGTTATCCTGTGGCTCACTGTATATATTACACAACCAGAGGTCTACATACTCTAGAAATTTCAGATAGAATTATCGCTGCAGAATGGTAGAGGTAATAAAGATCGCTCTTTTAGACTACTACAACTATAAATCGTCAATAGCCATAGTTGCAGTAACGATCAGATGGATCCATTACAAGTCCAATAACGATCAGATCTACCTGGATTTATGCAAAGTGTTTGACACTGTCCCATATGGCATCCTGGTCTCAAAATTGTAAAGTCAAAATTGAATGGATGAGCCACCCAGTGGATAAGGAACTGCCTGGATGGCTGCACTCAAAAGGTTGTGGACAACGGCTCAATGTCCAAGTGGAAGCCAGTGACGAGTGGTGTTCCTCAGGGGTCGGTACTGGGACCAGTGCTGTTTAACTACTTTGTTGGTGACACGGACAGTGGGATAGAGTGCACCCTCAGCAATTTGCTGATGACATCAAGCTTTGGGGCATGGTCAACATGCTGGAGGGAAGGGATGCTGTCCCGAGAGATCTTGACAGGCTTCAGACTTGGGCCCATGCAAACCTCATGAAATTCAGCCAGGTTAAGTGCAAGGTCCTGTACCTGGGACATGGCAGTCCCAAGCACAAATACAGGCTGGGTTGAGAGTGGATTGAGAGCAGCCCTGTGGAGAAGGACTTGGGAGTGTTGGTGGAGGAGAGGATCAGCATGAGCCAGCAATGTGCGCTGCCAGTCCAGAAAGTCAGCCACATCCTGGACTGCATCAAAAGAAGTGTGGAAGCAGGTCACAGGAGGTGATCCTGCCCCTCTACTGCACTCTTGTGAGACCCCATGTGGAGTTCAGTGTCCAGCTATGGAGTCCTCAACACAGGAAGGACATGGACCTGTTGGAACAGGTCCAGCGGAGGGCCATGAAAATGATCAGAGGGCTGCAGCACCTCTCCTGTGAAGACAGGCTGAGAGAGTGGGGTTTGTTCAGCCTTGAGAAGAGAAGGCTCCAAGGATACCTTATAACAGCCTTCTAGGCCCCTGAAGAGGGCCTAGAGAAGAGATGGGGAAGGACTCTTGATCAGGCGGTGTAGCAATAGGACAAGGGGGAAAGGTTTTAAACTGAAAGAGGGGAGATTTAGATCAGATATCAGGACGAAATTCTTTACTGTGAGGGTGGTGAGACACTGGAACAGGTTGCCCAGAGAAGTTGTGGATGTCCCATCCCTGGAAGTGTTCAAGACCAGGCTGGATGGGGTTTTGAGCAACCCAGTCTAGTGGGAGGTGTCCCTGCCCATGGCAGGGGGGTTGGAACTCGATGATCTTTAAGGTCCCTTCCAACTTTTATGATTCTATGATTCTGTAAAAGCTAAATTTCCTTCTGCTTAAAGTAACTGTATTTTGCAGCCATCTTTTTAACTGATGGGTTATTAATGCTGTGGCCTTTACAGGTGAATATGTCTGCCATATACAATATGAAAAGGTTTTGGAGAAACAAGTAAGCAGCAGTTGTTTTAAAAATTTTCTGGTACGTCTGAGTTTCCAAGTGACTATCAGTGTTTGTAGATTGGTACAAATTTGGATAATCTTTTCAAATTGGCACCATGCTTCTTGTGAGGAAAAAGGGAATATAATAGGAGTATCTGTGCAGCTAAGTCCTTCAGCAGTAGCTTTGAAATACAGCAGACTGTATCTAAGTCATGTTTTCCCCAGTTGAGTTCATTAGGATGTTAGAATTACAAAAGATAAAACTTGTAAGAAATGTAAATATCACTATTTTTAGAATGCACACATAAGCCGTAGGAAACTATTAGGTTTCCTAAGGACAAGTAACTGTGTGTTGTCTGGATTTCTCAGGTTTCATTTGATGAACTGTTAATGCCTAAATCTGTTCTGTCTCTCAGACTGACAAGCATCCGACAGTTAACTCTGCTATTTATTTCTTCCATTGAAAATGTCAAACTGGCTACTATTTACTGTTACCTTGCAGTCTGTGCGAGAGCCGAAACTTAATTTCGGTCAGACATGTATTGACTTCCTTGATGCAAGGAAGAGGAGAAGAATCAAAGACAGTAGTAATGATATTTATTGCTTAAGTCACAATTAGTGAAATTTTCACAAAAGACCTTTTCCCCAGGTGCTTCTCGATCTTGCTAGCCTGATTTTTGAAGAGCAGCAGTCTTTGGAAGTAATTCTGAAGAAGATAGCTGCCACTATAATATCCTTCATGCAAGTGCAGAGATGTACCATCTTCATAGTGGATGAAGATTGTACTGTGAGTATGTTTTTTATCTAAGGCAGATTGCTTATTGCCTGTGAGCAGTGTGGGCTTCCCTCCATTCTGACTTAAAAGCATTTCAAAGCCATAGTACATTCTCTCACCTTTTCATGCTCTGCCTTTTCTTTTATGGCATCTACTCAGGTCAACTGTTGACTTGGGAAGCTTCAGTCTTTGTGTATGCCAGACTCCCATTTTATGCAGCCATTCTGCGTTGCCTGTTGTAAACTATGGCTCTAAGCTCTCTCCTATGGCATAGAACTTGAATGTTGAACTCTCATAACTCATTTCCTTGGCTACTGAAGTAGGATGGAAAAAAAGGAAAAGGCTGGGAGAAAAATGTGGCCTTTGCTTCCTGTGCAGAAGCAGTTTTGATGGCACTTTTATTTCTTGAATGTATCTAAGCAGGGAGTATCCAAACAAGGTGCTTGAACAGAATCGTGGTCTGACCCAAGATCCTGGCTCACTGTAGCAAAGCACACAATACAGAAAAGGCATTTACATAATTTTTGTATTCACACATTCACACTGTTTTTGCAGTTAGATAAAATCTAGCTGCTCATTTGCAGTCTGCAGTTTGAATCTTTAGTACAGAGAGAATCTAATTTGGGCTTCTCAACTGTTAAAAAAAACCTGCATGAAAAGCAACGCAGTGATCAGTCAGTATGTTTAAAAGGTTTGGATGTCCTCTCCTGTCCAAGCAATGCAGGTCCAGAATGGGATTAATACTAAGATAAGGAAGTTTCGTGCTGACAGGTAAATTTGGTATAGCTTGTAAATACTGGCATTTCTCCTCAGGGTGATCTGTAGAGATTCAAGACACTTCAATGATACTTAAAACTGTATCAAAAGGTATTTTTGTGGTAGGATCCTATAGACTTGCTGCTAGTTGTGAAATGAAGTTAAAGCATTTTACGTTTGTCTTTATTACAGAATAGGTTTTGATAACTGCAACATGAGTTTAATGAATATGGCTATTGTAACTTATGACAACCGTATAGACCTATGTATTAAAATATCCTGTTGGTATTCCAGGATTCATTTTCTAGTGTGTTTCACATGGAATCTGAGGAATTAGAAGATTCAGCTGAAAATCTGAAGAGGTAAAACACAATTAATTCAAACTTTTGTTCATCCCAGGAGAATGTTGAAGAAATTATACTTTTAATTTATTTTTTTTTATAATAACAGACCTTGTTTCCACTGGGTACCATGTATTACTGCTATTGTCCTGGAGTAGGTTTTGCCCTGAAATTTACATAGACAAACTCTGTTGCTTTAAAAAGGTCACACTGAGCAGACCAGGAGAGTAGGGCCTGATCTCTTTACTTTGGCAGGTCTAAGTACATAGTTGTATCACAAGGCTAAGCTATGGAAATGTACAAAATGTGAGGAGTAAAAATCTAAGTTGGTGGGCTGCTCTAAAACTGATCTGTAAGCAATCTCGGTAGTGACTATACTGTAGAGTAGACATAACCACATTAGTAGATACTAATGCTATTTATGATTTTAATCAATTATTTTAATCTTTCTTCTTATTTCATAGATAGGGAAGCTGGCTCAAAGAATATTACTGACTAAATCAAGAATAAAGTCTTAAAGTTCTAACTTTCCTTCATCTTCAGGAACCCATTAAGACGTTCAACTGGGAGGAAGGGAAAGATGTAAAAATAGTTGATTTAAAACACTCAGATTAAATAGTTTCCAAATTTAATCTGAATCTCTGTATTGAAGTTTGAAAATTAATGTCTCCGTTACCTTTTTTGGTCATCAAAAACACTTGTTTCAAATAATGTCAAAAGAGATAGACAGTTGTTTGTAAAATGCACTGCTACACATCCAGTGGGCAGAGAGAAATTGGAGATTTCTGTACCCCTTTGATCTCTTTTGCAGTGAACATTTAACATACTAAAATATTAATTCCATATATTGGAAAATTATGCCCAAAGTATGTTGCATGAGCAACTAAAAACTTTTGAGCTGCATTATAATTTTAGATGATATACAACCAGAAAATACAGAGGTACAACAGGCAGTAAGATCGCAGGGTGAAAAAGAAAGTTCCCGTTTACTTCCTCTTCCACACTAGATTCCACAAAAGATAATTTACCCGTCCTGGTAATCATCCCTGTCATGGTCACTAGTTCATGGACTCAAAATGTAATTTACTGCTTGCATTGGGCCATCAGTAAATTATTTCTTATAACTGATATGGAAGCAATCTTGGAGGCTTAATTGCATACCGGAATCTTGTTCATGAGACAGCAGAATTATATGCCAAGAACTGAGGCAACCGCTGGAGTTAGAACTTCTGCTTTGCTTGAAAAGAACAATTTTGGGCAATAGAAAAAATATAATGACATGAATTAGATGGGAAGTATTACTTTATGTAATAAGAATTCAAACTTCTTTCGTAATCAAGGACCCTGAATCAAACACCAGATCAGACTGGCTTCCAGAATTGTGGGGCATTGCCTTTTATAACCATATTTGCAAAATAACAAAAGAATAATTCCCTTCCTCCAACACTGTGAATGTCCTTACACCAGAAGGATAACTAAAGTGAAGTAGAACATCAGAAGGGAACTGCAGGAACTTGATAGGAATATTTTTATCATTAGGACATCTGTCCTCCTCCAAAGCAGGCATATGGTCCAAGAGAATTGAAATGCCTTAATTAAATACATCATGGCTAAAACAATAGATGATTAATTCTGTAAAGGTATTTTTTGTCCTGATTTGGAAGAAGCAGTTCTATTGCAGTAACAGAATCCCCATGCAACTGACTGTGATTTGAAACGATCTCGGAGGCAGAAAATTCACAAATGTTACCTACTGCACTCTGTTTAAATAATATGTGAATATAATCCAGTGTTGATTTTTGAAGTGTATCAGATTTGTGAATGGAGTTTGTTTTCAAAAAGTTCTGTTTATTCCATTATAAACACAGTTATTCATTCTTTCTCCTTCATTTGCATAAACTGTACTGATTTGTTTACTTCTTAATTTTGGTGTTCAGTGTTAACGTTGTTGAGTATTAAAGAAATGTTGGAACATATAAATCAATCCACTCCGCAGTTTTGTGATGACAGCTGGATTAGGGTACAGGATTTGAACTCAACTCCATTGGTTACATCCTTTCCGCATACAGGAAAGATGTACCTGCTTTGCTAATTTAATGACCCATTTTCATATTAAACACATAACAATAATAATGTTGTATCCTTCAGGGACTGTGATACAAACAAAATTAATTACATGTATGCTCAGTATGTCAAGAATACAATGGAGCCACTCAACATTCCAGATGTCTGCAAAGACAGAAGATTTCCCTGGACAGTAAGTAAAATAAGTTTAGACTTGAAATTCAGAAATGGAAAATGTTTCTCTGTTTACTTTTCAAGTGGTTTTTGCTTTCCCCATATTATTTCTGTTAATTTAATGGCCACAGTTAGAATTATGCAAACACAGAGGAAGGTACATTTGCTTGATAAAATTCATGACCAGTGAAGAAATGGTACAATACTCACAGTGAGCTGGGTGGCCAGGGAAGGGATTTGTCCCTACAGCCATTACTTAAAGGCTAATGTTAATTTGTCAGTAGTCAATGTGACATGGAGAGCATACAACATGATCAATGGAAAATATTTAGGTGAAGAACAGTTAGGGGTTTTCACAGCAATCCTCAGTATTTTACTGAGTGTTGGGAGGCTCTCAGAAGTTTCTTCCTTTTTGTCTTCTCCTTTCCCTTCTTTTTCTGGCAAAAGTTAATGTTATAGATGTGAGTTTTGGAGAGGGAACAACTTCGCTCTTCTTTGGGAGCTTTTGCTTCACACTTTAGTTGTGAGCTTGTGGTATGGTGTACTACTGCACACACAGACACTGGAGAGTTAGGAGGGAAGGTCACTTAGCAAGGCTGAGATTACAGTCAGGTTGCCTTCAAAGTCATCATCAACAAAAAGCAAACTTGTGATTCTGTATTTTCCTGTCAATGCAGAAATTAGAACAATGTCCGATCTTATTATATTTAATCCTAGCTAAGAGAGAGGATAATAAGATGGAGACAAGCAGACAGGGTCCTCCTTGGACATTGGCCATTGCAGAAAAAGAGCTGACCCTTTGATACCTCAACTTTTATACTGAGTGTGATGCAGATGGGATGGAATACCCTGTTGGTCAGTTTTGTGTCACCTGTCCTGTCTGTTCCTCCCCACAACTGCGACTCCTCTCTGCTTTTCCACTTCTGGCCTTCTGATGGGGCAAATACCAAAGTTAGTTGACCTTGGTTATTATAGCAGTAAGTATAAGCAAGAGCCTCTCTGCACCATTCCTTGGCATTATCAGGTGTTATATGTGAGAGTGAACAGTTTCTGAACAACATGCTGTTAATTTCAGAGTTTAGTTAGAAGAAGTCCAGCTAAAAGGTAAAATTACTGACAGAAAATTGTTTCTGTTTCACCTCCAACCAGCAGAGCTACTATTAAGTAGTAGTACTTAAGTTCCTGGGTCAAGTAAAGTATCTGGCATGATGTAATCATTTAATGTTTTCTTTGCAGAATAACATTTCCTATTGCCACTTGTAAGCATTATAGTGTTTGTGCTTTTGCCTGCAATGAAACTAACTGCAATCCTTGCACAGGACCAGAGAGCAGAGCAACAATTGTAAAAAACCAAGCAAAAATAGCCTTCTGATCCAAAATTTAATATGTAGCCATTTATTTTTGTCACATACAATTAAAGATTGGACCAAATGTACTTCTCGGCAACTGCCACGTTATTCCAGGAGCAGTCAGAACACAACAGTGTCCTTTTCTCACTGAGTATTTGAAAAAGATGCACTGTCTTTTTGTTACACCCTTCTACCCTTTCACCCCCAAAATTCAGTTTCCTTCTCTTGGAGGATGAAACATGATAAAAACACTGCAGAATATTGACCTAGTTGTCTAGGTCGAAAACTACCTAGAGGTAGTTTTCCTCCCTGTTTTTCTTTGGATTATAATTTGATCTCCAGTGAACCCTCTTTCATTGTGTTGATGGATTAATCAAGACATCTCAAACAAACCGAAAGAGTTTATGAAAATGTTGGTGCCAGAAAATGCGCAGCTAGCTTAATGTCAGGTAGTTACTCTTGGTTTATGACATCTGTTCCTTACATTGCCATATTGCAAGTGAGGACATATGCTGGAAAGGGGAGAAGTCACTTCCTTTTACAGCTCATCACCTGATGAGAGTATAAATGTGTCCTAAAGCTCATCTGTCTCTTCTTCAGCTTCACTGAGTGGAACACTGTCTTGGTGCAAACTTGTCATTTTCATGGAAGTGGTACTTTCTAATGAAAGAACCTATTACAAAATTAGCACATTTTTAGCACAATTACACAAGTCATACTGTATGAAGGTTATCATCATTACCTGTATTACTATTCAACAAAGTTTGTATCAGAGACAGTGTTTATTGTACTGTCCAGACAAAGATGTGGGAACTCTTTGAAGGTGTGGTTGCATTTTGCAAGAGTACATAAGCCAAGAAGAGTTGTAGATCCCAGCTCTACAGCTTTTTCAATTCAGCCACTCGAACCTTAGTCTTCAAAATTGTAACTGTGTTTTTTTGTTTGTTTAACAGAATGACAATGCAGAAAATGTAAATCAACATATAAAGAGTTTGCTGTGTACACCAATAAAAAATGGGAAAAAGAATAAAGTGATAGGTAGGTATCTTTGCAACAAATATTTTTATACATTTCATAAAAATATCTCTGTGCTCCACAGTAAAATCACAGCCACATGGAATCTCAACACAGGAGTAGAGATTCTGGATTATCATATTTTCAATTAATAAGTCCACTTGAAATGTCTGAAAATTGACCAGAAATTTCTTACCTAGTAAGTTACCAAGTATCTAAACTACTCTTGTGATAGTTTACCATTTATATAGCTGCTTTGCATTCAAAATTTTTTTGTAAAATTCTTTCCATTGCTTCTTGTTCAGAGAGTCAGTTACTGCTCTTGCTCATGTAAATCTTTTACAAGGCAGTGATAAGTAAATCAGTAAGTAAGGCTTTCAGGACTGAGCTGTCTGTAGTGCTGGGCTTTCAGGGAACAGTGGTGGCATGTGGAAAGGCAAGCTGAACCGCACAGACAGCGACAGTTTCCTCAATTGAGATGGAAATTGGAAAGATGGAAAGATTGGAAATGGAAAGATTCATACATTAGAAGGCAAGCTGCAGTGTAGTTCTGGTGCTATGGATTGCCCTTTGGAGGTGCCTCTTCTATCTGTGAATTATTTAGGGAGCCTACAGTCCTATCGATAGGTGTCTAAAGCTACCCAGTGTAAATATCTTTGCAGCATCTCCTTTGCTTTTTCTAGAACTAATTTTCTGCTATTTAAGAGTAGCCATAGTACCACTGGTTTCCTGGGGTAACATTTTCAGAAGTAATTTGACATCACTTAGGTCCATATAAGCCTACATGCTTATGGAAACTTAGAAGCCCAGTTATCTCTGATTCCCTAAAAATACTTAGGTGGCTATCATCTAGGTCCTCAAAAATTACTATACACCTAAATAATTTGGAGGATCTGGTCAGGCAATAAGCTTAATGAGTCTTTTCAGTGAGTTTCAGATTCACCTTAAACAAAGAGATGATGATGCTTTTGGAAATTGCCAGGACTTCCCTGTTCACTGAGGAGTAGAATGAGCTTCAACCTGCTTTCCCTGGCATCAGTAAATTCAACCAGCAAACAGAACATAAAATATACCGATTCCAAGACAGCGGCATGAATCCAACTTCCTTAGCTTTACAAAAATTGGCAAGTAAATGTTAAAGAGTTCCAAGAATGCATTTTTAATGGTCTTCAAATAATTTTAGAATTATGGCAAAAATGCATAACCCAGTGTACAGAGTAAACATGAGGTCCCTTTTCCATGAAGACAGGTTTTTCAAATCTGAGTAATTCTCACTGGGAAATGTTTTTCAAAGTCTTTTAAGATTTCACAGCCTGCTTAATATTCATATCTTTAATAGGGCAAGGTCAAGAAGTTGACTTTGGGACCCAGAAGCTCCTTTAGCATACTATATACTATGTAAGACAATGATTATAATTAAGATTAGTATGCCCCAACCCCAAATTTGGGAAGTGCGGTGTGCCGATAGGCGCGGTGTAGGAAAAGCTGTCCACAGCAAAACCAAGCATATCTTTCTGGCAAAAAAAGATGAAAAGAGCTTTTTTATTCTCGTGACTTGTGAATTTTTCAGGTACGTGGTGAAAGCTTTACAGAATCGTTCAGTGTTGTGATAACTATGTCCCAGTAAAAGACTTTTGATTTCCTTTAATTGTAATGTACAGAGCCTCAATGCTTTGGGGAAGTTTTTGAAAAAAAGTTAGAGTTAAAAAGTCTTAAGTACTACGTAGTATATTTACTGCAGTTTTCCTTTTTCAGAAGACATTTATGTCTATCAAAATGCTGTGGTTTTTAAGAATTCATTTATTTTTGTGCCTCATTCACCGTTAAGTCTTAATCTTGTGTTCATTACATCACAGTTGCTATGGTAATAATTATAATTTCATAAACAGTACTAAACAGAGATCTGAAAGTGAGTTTAATGAGATTTTCCTATAGAGTTTTATAAGTCAGCTTCTTTTTTCCATGGAAAGTTAATCTTGTTCTTAGTGAATCTATATTTGCTGAGACTGTGTATTTTCACTATCATTCAAGTATTGAGTGTCTTCTCATTCTATTACGGTTCAGAATCCTGTTTGCGATATTCAGATACCACAAGCCCTGCCATAACAGTTTACAGCTACTGTTGTAATATTCTAACTGGTCTCTTCCGAGGAGATTCTGATACTAAAATAAGTTCCCAAAAGAGAATGTAATTCGGAAACAGAACAGTGTTACGTTGTCACCAATATTAAAACTTCTACATGCAGTGTCAATGTTCTTCTAAAAACACAGTTTGCATGTGTATGCTATATTCTTTTCCTCAGTTTTCCTACCTGCTGTAACAGGGAAGATGCACACTTGCTCCCTCAAAGACTTTTTTTGCCTTTTAAATAAAAACCTCAATGAGCTTTTTTAGTCTGTAAATATGGTGTACTAAAAAGGTGGAAATACTTTAATATAAAAATTATTAGCGCTGACAAGATCTTACAGTAGCTGCTGATTATGTTCACTGTTGGTACTGCTGTAAAATGGGATTGATTACAATTTCTTCCCTGCCCATAAGCAGAGAGCAAATCTGGCCTCCCTGACCTTACAGCAGCGAAGTGTAAGACAGTTAGATTCTGTTCATATATCCTGTGTAAATAGGAGTAGCTCTACTGACGCAAGAAAACCTAAAAATTGTTAAGTGTTCTGGAAACACTATGCTAAATAGTTTGCTATTTGCTTTTTTGCTGTTTAAATATTTAATATTTTATTCTTTCTGCTGCAAAATGTTCTTCATAAAATACCTAAAGTACACAAACTGGTACGCAGCAGCCATTTATAGAAAATGAAGACTTTTTCATTTAGTAATTTTTTTCAGAATTTTTAATTTGCAACTATGACTTTCACTGGAATAATGATTTGCAGTTGGCCAGGAAAAGGCCTGAAACTGTTAGCGCTCACACTCACAAGATGAGAAAACACTCACTTAAGACAATAATAACCCCTAAAGCAGTTTTGGCCAAAGACAAGTTATACTTAAAATGCAGCTGCTTTAATTAACATTCTGATCTCTTAACAGAAACTGCTGTCCACTAGGTAAAACTAAAGTGATATTTACTAAGTGGTAAAACTAAGATATTTACTATATCTGTAAATTTCTCTCTGCTTAAAAAGGTATCAGGGATTTAAGCTGCAGTGAGGTTTGGTAGAAGTTACCTGTCAGACCTTTCAACAGCACATGCAGAAAATCCCCAGAAATTCTTAACAAAAAGTAAACAGATGCAACTATCAACAAGTTGAACCTAACAAGTTCAGTAAGATTCTTTTCAATGAGTTTGGTTGTCTTTGGAGTAAGCTGTAATTCAGTCACATCCTCATAGAATCAGTGAGTATTCTTACGCTTTGAGTCTCGACTCGGGTAGTAGTTTAGTTCATTTAAGTTAAAAAAATTCTAGTACTGACTCAAATAAGGAAGTGAAAACTCTGTGTATTACTGTTCTGACTTTCAGAAATGTTCTTTTGGCATGGTTACAAAAATTTAATTAGCCTCCAAAGGACAAATTGTCTTCAGGGACTGAATCAATCTAGAATACTATTAATATAAAATCTAAGATGAAAATGACCCTAGAATTTCACAAGATGCTCAAGTCTGTAAAACCCTAAACTTTTGTTTTAGAAATCCTAATAATTACTTTTGAGTCTACTAAGTAATATATGTTTTAGCATTTATTCTATAATACAGTGCAATTACTCTAAACAAACTTTGGGGGAAATCCTACAGCACTTCTTGTCTGTCACTTCTATGTGTATTGGTGGTTTATACCATAGGCGAAATTGTAAATTTTCTCTTGGTGTTCCACACAACAGGTGAAATGCTTGCACTTCTCTGTATTAATTCATTTCTGTGTCCTGGCATAGGGGTTTGCCAGCTTGTGAATAAGATGGAAGAAAACTCGGGCAAAATCAAGGCTTTCAACAGAAATGATGAACAGTTCCTGGAAGCATTTGTCATCTTTTGTGGCTTGGGGATCCAGAATACACAGATGTACGAAGCTGTAGAAAGAGCCATGGCCAAACAGATGGTGACATTAGAGGTGAGCTCAAAATCTAAGTAGTCCTTAATTAGCCCAAAACAGATCCACTTTTTTTCCAGACCCTGTCTGTTCTACACCTAAGTGCAGCTTCTCACATGGATAGTGAACAGGAATTGTTCTCCCTTAGAACAGCATTTGACCTGTTGAGTTGCGTAGGGAGTTTTCTGACAGTTTCTGTATCTGCCAGCAGATTACTTTATTTAGTATTGTATTTTAACTTTACTCATGAGATTTAGTGGTGAGCTGAATGCATCTTTTCCTCTACATGAGGCTATATATTGGCCACGTAGCGGGTTTGTTCTGTTGCATAGGAAGAGGAAATGGTTTGGAGGATTAGGGGCTTCCTTTTCTTGTCTGAGGTTTTCTGTGATGATTTTGGCTCAGTCCTTTAGACAAACCAGTTTCTGGAGTAACAGCAGCATTATTGTAGGTTTTCAGCAATTTCCTCAGACTCCATCAAACCATACCAAGATGAATGTCATCTGGTCTCGACCTTTGAATTGGTTACTGTTATACTTAATAGCTAAAGAGGGCCTTAGTCTGAGAAGCTGAATTGCTCAGGTGATAACTTGCAGCTGAAAGTGAAAAATTTGTAGACTTTGGATCTCCTAATATTCATTATGTAAACAGTGTTTGCAGAATTCCTAAAACGGGGATTATGTACTCTGTAGCCTCTAAAAGAGGTATTACAACTCTCAAATAAACCTGTATTAAGTCATGTTAAATAAAAAAGGTGGTAAAATTATTGCCAAAATAATTTCAGTGCTTTAAAAAAAAGCTGTTTGTTTATATGGAAAATTAGCAATTCTCTTTACAGATATTGTAACTCTGTAGACACTGTAGAAAGTCCAGAAGGATTATAGATGAGTATCTGAAAAGCTTTTTACAGAAAAAAGAAGTCAGTCTCTAGCTGCTAAAAAAACTCCATAACTTTTTCACGTTCTGTGTTCTCAAGATGTTAAAAAAACAAGCGTATTTTTTTAAGGTAAAACAAACATACTGTCTTTCAGAATTTTTTTCCAAGTTTTAGTTAAGGCAAACCTTTCTTTTATGTCTGAATAAACTTCTGAAAGGATTGTTACGGCAACAATGTCAGGATCATAATTATAGCTGTTTCATGTATTATTTGTCTTTGAAAGTGGGGCATGAAAACTTTCCAAAGAGAAAATCAGAGTTCTTTGCTTTTTTTATAGAAACTATTTACATTTTCTTGGCCTAATTACCTCAAGAAGATTCTGTGCTGTGGGAGATTTGTGAAAGCTACAGACATCTCCGCATATGTTTTCAGAAAGCTCTCTTAAAACTAGTGTAGGTCCTGCATGGACACTAGATTTCATCAGCAAATGCAATGCAACGCAGTGCAGCTGCAAGCTGAAAATTCTGCTCTAGGAAAAATACTTTTTAGTCATACTGCCCTTTTGCATGTACTAAGAGCAGCTTTTCTCTTTCTGTAGGTTCTCTCATACCATGCTTCTGCTGCTGAGGAGGAAACGAGGGAGCTGCAGGTAACAGCGGTAATTGCATTTTTTACTATTACTTTAGAAACATGCCATTAATAGAAGAACAAAGGGCGGTCCTTTACACAGATGTGATTCCTAAACATGAAGAAACACAGAAATAAAAATTATAGTGAAGCTTCAGCTGATTTGTTCCTGAGTTGAATCAATACATCACATAAAAGGGAAACGTTACAATGCCTGCAATGTGAGATACAGGCTGGCCAGACAGCTGCAATTACAGAAGAAGCAGAAGAACACTGAGCGCCTTTCTCATGAGTTTAAGTGACAGTAACGGCTGAAGCAATGTTATATCAACTCACAGTGATTAAGTGTTGCAGAAGCGAAATGTTAAGAACTCTTCTTTCTGCAGCTAAATCCAAATGTTTTATATTTTATATCTTTGGTACCTTTCAAGCATCCCAAGGATGGGTGCAGCTTTATGCCCTTACACAGAATTTCTGTAATTGTTAATGCACCAATTTTATTTTTTTTACTTTTTATGGTTATTTTTCTTTACAGTGTCCTCGTGTTTAATTCTGTGTTTAGAAACTACTGCCTAGGGAATAGCGAGAGCTGTGATTTCAAGTGTAGTTCAAAGAATCATAGAATCACCTGGGCCAGAAGGGACCTTCAAAGGTCATCTAGTCTGACCCCTCCGCAGTCAGCAGGGACACCCCCAACTAGACCAGGCTGCCCAGGGCCCCATCAAGCCTCCCCCTGAATATCTCCAGGAAAGGGGCCTCAACCACCTCTCTGGGCAACAGCCTGTGCTTAGTCTCTCTAGTTCTCTTAGTTCTGGGGACATAGCATCACCTCTGCTGAACAGAGGTGTCTGTACCTTCTGTGTACTTCATTTTTTCATTTGAGCTCACTCAGGAATTCCCTGTTCACCCATGCTGGCCTTTTACCATGCTCACTTGACTTCCTGCATGCCAGAACGGACTATTCTTGTGCTTGAGGCTGTCCTTGAAGGTTACACCTTGCTGTGTGAAATGAAGTTACAAGCTTTAGAAGTAGGTTTTTCAATCATAATCATAATAGAACCCAAGTTTTTAAATTTATTTTCTATTCTTAACCAAGTAATAAATGGAGCTACTAATTAGTTATTCACTACTAACTGCTATTCATACAATGCCTGTAGTAGGCAATAGTAATTAAAAAATAGTAATTTTACAAAGGGGGGAAAATAACTGGCACATTTTTTTCTTTTCTTGGCTATTTCATGCTCTTTATAATATTCCTGAGGTGGAGAAATTGAGCAAGAAGTTGTAGTTTTGGTCAGTGCTATTGATCATAGCTCAGTAATTTGAAATGAAAATAGCTGACGAACTTTAAAATAGGTGGCAGATAGCTCTACTGGCTTCAGTAAGTGAAAGTGGAAATATCTGATCCAGTTAAATAACACTAGAATAGCTATAGAGTGCAGTTTTTTATGTCTCAGATGAAATGAATCTTATTGTTGTGACTGTCAAAGGCAAGAGATCAAGATTCATAATCATAAATTATGAATGAAGTCAGAACACAGGCATGAGGGCTTCTGTTGAGCTCCTACTGTGTCCTTCCAGCCCTTTTCCTCACAAAATACTAGGCTTCAGTTGCAGTTTTTCAAAATTATGTCATTACAGGTCCTGAATGATTGCGTTATTTTCCACTGAACATACAAGCCTGGTGGTTCTTTCACATGCTTATGGGTGAAATAGCATATGAATCCAAACTGAGAGACATAAAATTACCAGTATGAGAAATTCGTAAGAATGTTGGAAGTTTTTTCCTCTGTAAATACTGTTTTTCATAATCTTTCATGACTTTCTGATTCTAACACACAGGAAAGATAACAGCAAACTTAGATGGAACAGAGTTTGGTAGATATGGGGAGAACTGATTGGCATGCTAGAATTACTAAGGGGAAGATAAGCACATAGGTTTATTTCTTTAACCCTTCCTTTCATTTTACCATACTCATACTGAGGAGAAACAACTGTAAAGAAGTAGCACTGAGAATTCCACCTGTTATTTTACTGAAAAAGATGACACTGGTTTTTGTTCTACAGTGTAAGACTTACTTACCATTTATTTTCTTAGCAACCTTAACATCTGTATGGGCCAACTCGTACTTATACTCTAAATTTTCTAGCTAGAAAAAGTGAAAATGTGATATGTAGAGTTGTAATTCATCTAAGGTTTGTGAAATTACTGATCACAGGTGAACACTTATTTTTCAGATTTCTAGCCTTTAGAAAGCTCTGTCTGTGGACATATTCTGACCACCACAGTGCTGAGTGTGGATTCCATCAGGAATTCTGCTCTACTGGCATCTCTTTCCACACCATTTTTAGAAAATTGTCAACAGTTACAGATTTTGATGTCTGCACATCCATAAAAACAAACATATAGCTCCACTGCCTTATTTTCTCAGTCTCATAAAGTCATACATACTCTCTTGGTTAGAATTTGCTGTAGGTGATTTAAATAAGACTGGCCAGGTAATCATTTCTTTATTCTCTTGATCTGTGGAAAAGCATGTGTTAAATCTAAGCAAATAAAGTAATATTAAGCAAGAAAGGCTAAGGAAAGATAAATGAGAAGTAATCATCAGGTTTCAGTATAATGTGAAGGTAAAATCTCTACTTGTCTGCTGAAAAAGCAGATATTTATGTTAATGATTCTCTTTCCTAGTACTAAATAGCGTTTTCTTATTCTTTTCTAGGCTGCTGTAGTACCATCTGCACAATCCCTCAACCTGACTGACTTCAACTTCAGTGATTTTGAGCTATCAGATTTTGAAACAACACTGTGTACAATTCGAATGTTCACAGACCTCAACCTGGTGCAAAATTTCCAAATGAAACATGAGGTATGAATGCTGTCAAACGCTGCTTCACAAAAAGAGACAACTTAATTATTGGAAAATTCAGAGAATAGTGAAAGGAGCCTGCTATAAATCTAATTTCAAGGCCAGGCTGGATGGGGCTTTGAGCAACCTGGTCTAGTGAGAGGTGACCCTGCCCGTGACAGGTGCATTGGAACTTGATGATCTTTAAGATCCCTTCCAACCTGAACCATTCTATGATAATTGGAGGTCTATATTAAAGACTAGTTAGCAAACTAGGAAGGTATATAAAGTGGGCAGTACAGGGTCTTGTCCTCAGTAGGGTTCTACTAAATGATTAATAATTTGGTTAATGGACTGTAAATGCTTTTAGAAAACTTGGGGAGTGGAGGTAGAGGACTTGGTTAAAATTCAAATTAGTCTGAAAATGTACAACAATATTTCAAAACTAGCAAGAATAAATATATAAAGACTAACAAAACCAGTCAAATGCATAAATTAAACAACAGAATAGCTAGTGGTAACAGAAAAAAATGTTTCTCAGCTGCTTGTATCAGCAATGATGTAAAAGTCAATAACATGCCATACTAGCAAAAAAAGGCAAATTTAATTCTTTACTGACAGAGTGGTGTTTAAGGCCTATGGAGTAATTATATTGTAGCTCATATTTGAAGAGATAAACAGAGATACAAATTGATTAAAAAAAAAAGAATAATTTAGAAGATTGAGCAATGTTTAACTGAACTAAGATGGTTTTCTCCAGAAAATAGACTATTGAGAATTGAAATGATAGCAACTTTTCTAGTACGTGAAAGACTGTTTTAAAGAAGACAGTAATATTGTTCTCTATGTCCATAACTATTCTAGTCTTTCCCCCGCAAAAAATTAGAGATTAGGGGGAACTTTATAGTTCTAGAGATAGTGAAGTCTGAAACAGATTACATATGTGAGCTGTGGAAATTTCCGTGAAGGTTTTTCCCAATAGATCTAGATGTAGATAGGCTTCTGTCTGAGGTGATCTAGACCAGTATTCTTATTTTGCTCCTGGACCTGGAGGTAGAGTAGATAATCTCTTAGGCATTTTCCAGTTAATATACACAATTTCTACTTGTACAAACCTTTGTTTTTTAGTACTTTATTTTTGCATTCTATGGTTTTCAACCAAACTTCAAAAATTCTGCATCGAAATGCAAGATTAATTCAGAGGACTCCATAAGAAAACAAATCAGTAAAAGAAAACAAGTATTTATTTTATAGATCAACAGTTTATAGACCAATGTAAATTAGTAGTGTTTAAGGGCCAAAAGGAGTACTGTATTACCTACTCTGATCTCTTGATTATCCCAGTAATTAGTTTCACCTTTGTAGTACGGCCAAGAACCTGTACTTCCTTAAGGTGTATGTCCCAGCAGAAGAGAGGGAGTCAGGTAGCCCAGGAATGAGTGGGCTTGTAGTTCCTAGTGGAGAAACTGTAATGAATTTGCAAAACAAAAATAATACCAGGACAACAGATGCATAATTACCCATCTGAATAGAAGTAAGAGAACATTGACAGCTTTGAAGCTACACTTTCAACCTTCCATATTAGAGCTAAAGAAAATGGGCAGTAGCCTAGCACTCTTTTTAACAGTGAGAAGGTGGAGAATACTGCTGCTTTTGTCTCTGTGGAATTGTCTATGTGGGTGAACAACACTGGAGTTTTATTTCTGTCAGTACAACATCTTTCACTAGGAACACTAAAAATTTTCTTGAGCAAACTAAGGTCTAGATTCTCATCCAGCATTTAACATAGAGCAGCAAGCTGTATCCATTTAAACAAGGGGACCTGTGTTAGTACACATCAGATAACTATCTGACCTTAATAACTTCGACTTTCTTCGAAGTATAACCCACAACCCATAACGACTGTTGCATAAAAACTTTCTTCCTGCATAAAAAAAAAAAAAAAACTACCCAGCAATATAGTAATAGCTGTCTTTCTATCATACTTATTTGCTTTCCAAAGTCCAGTCCTGCTTGTCTTTTGACAAGCTGATATGAGGGAAGAGCCGTATGTTCATTGTCAAAACAGGTCTTACAAGAACTCTGTCATTAACAGCCTTCTAGTACCTGAAAGAGGCCTACAAGGATGGGGAGGGACTCTTTATCAGGCAGTGTAGAGATAGGACAAGGGGGTAATGGTTTTAAACTGAAAGAGGGGAGATGTAGATTAGATATCAAGAAATTCTTTACTGTGAGGGTGGTGAGACACTGGAACAGGTTGCCCAGAGAATCTGTGGATGCTTCATCCCTGAAAGTATTCAAGGCTAGGCTGGATGGGGCTTTGAGCAATCTGGTCTAGTGAGAGGTGGCCTTGCCCATGGCAGGGGGATTGGAACTCGATGATCTTTAAGGTCTCTTCCAACTCTCACCATTCTATGATTAAAAAAATCTAATTTTCTCTATCAAATATATTATTACAAACAAGGATTTTTTTTTTCTCCCAGTTAGCTCAACGTAACTCAGTTTCTGAATTAACAGCAGTGCATCTGACACTAACATTTAGCTGTTAGTACTAAACTCCCAAACCCACAAGTACTATGCTTTCAATGAGAGGCTGAACTAGTAGCTGGAACCATATTCTTATCTATGTTCACAGTTACAAGTATGTTATATTTGAACTTAATTGAGTTAGAAGGAGATACTTCTTTTCTCTAAGAGAGACAGTTTTCAAGTGGGATTAGACAAAGATTTATTTGCAGAAAAAGAACAGATTTCTAATACATTTACAGTTAACTATGTGATGCTGTTTTTTAAAGGTTCTCTGCAGATGGATTTTAAGTGTAAAGAAAAATTACCGGAAAAATGTTGCCTATCACAATTGGAGACATGCCTTTAATACAGCACAGTGCATGTTTGCTGCTTTAAAATCTGGTAAAATTCAGGTACATTTTGTTGTTTCTATATCAAGAATCTTCTGGCTAAACAAATTCTGCAATGATGCTTAGTTCTGATTGTCATGTCATTAAGATGTTCATTATCCTGTGGTATTGCTAGTCAAATGAAAATATTTCTGGCTTTAAGGGCTTGGTTTATGAAATTGTTGTCATGTTTTTATGTAGCCAGTTTTAGCTGAATCCTCTGGAAATGGTCATGTGGATGTTCCCAATGGGAGTATCTCTAATAAGGCACATACATGATTACATCCTTTCTTGAAGTTAATGCTTACACTACAAGCAAGTCAAAGAGGCAGAGAAGAAAAGGACTGACCCATGTCAGGATGTTTCCTTATAATATTCAACAGGAAATTTTTTTAAGTTCAAACACAGAGCTAAGCACAACTTTAGACAAACAATAGAACTTTTTTTTTTTAAATAAGGATTTAAATGCTTATTTTGGTGCTTTTGAACAATGTTTCAACCTTCTACTTAAAAGATACATAATAATTTATGCAATAACCTAATCATTCTTTTGTACAAATACTGAAGGGGTAGATGATCCCCAAAATAAGATATTGATTCAACATTTTTCTAAAATATGCTTTTATATTCATGAAGAAACAAAATGCTTCTGTTCATTCTGAAATCACATATTTCTTCAGTTTGATTATAGACAACTGTTATTAGTTGGTTTATACTATTTTACAGTAAGTGCTTCTGATAGAATAAATAAATACTATTTGTAGACCAAAAACCCAATACCAATAATGAAGAGGCACTCCCTTTTGCCTACAAACTTTGTCTCATGAAAAAAAAAAAAAAAAAGACGAAAGGTGCTGGAAGAGAAAAGGCAAGGGCTTTCATATTCCTTCTCTACCAAAATGGCCATGGTAGTTTTGCTCTGTGCGCGGTCTAGCAATGTCAGATGATACTGATAGCTGGCTTGCTATTTTTGGAATCCTGTCAGTTTCCACTGCAATTTCCATAAATTGTTTTATTCCTAACTACATTGGATTCACTCCATAGTGATTTTCATGCCCTAGATTCTGGAGTCAGAACAGCATTGAACATAAGTCTCTCAATTTCCTCTAGTTTGAGGGGAAAAGCAAGCATTGGGGGACATATCTTTCTAGAAGAAGCATAAAATGAGTCATTTCTAAACTGATTTGTCTTTTGACTAGACTAAGGACAGGTTTCATTATCTAGAAAGCAGATGCAAATCTACAGAAGCTGTAACTGCTTAGGAAAAAAAAAAAAAAGGATTTGATTGTATGGAGGGCACAGTCCCACAGTGGTAGTGCTGTCACCAGTGGTTCTTCGATTCCGGTCCCGACTGTTGTGCCTGCTATTCCTGTCCCAATACAAAATGCTGCATGAATACTGTAGCTTTATCCAGCCACTGCTTCTTGCTGGACAGATTTAAATAAATTTTCCAGCCAATTCTATTGAACAGTATTAAAGATACAAAACAGTCACAAAAGAGAACCTTTAACATCTCCACTAACCTGCGTTGTAGGTCCAGAAGAAACTCTTTAATAATAAACCAGATACTGGTTAATTTTGTTTTTCAATTTCTGTTAATTTATTTGTCCAGTGGTGGATGAAAAACATGACATTTTTCCCTTCTGATTATTCCAAGGACATTTGTATAATGATTTTTTTATACCTGCCTAGGGAATGTCGCCTAACTCCCTTGAGATAATAGAGGAGCTGAGCTAAAAGTCACAGAGCCAGAATTTTAAAAAATTCCTCATGCTTTTCTTCACTGCCAGGTGACTTTATGCAAGTCACTTCCTCTTCTTCTGTATCCGTTTTCTCATCAGTATATATAAGGCTAGATGATGCTCCCTTGGAAAACTGCACTGAGGCCCATGGAGAATGATTATTACTGTGCACCAAAACTTGAGAAATAACCCTTATTCTCAGTATACCATTGTACGTCCTTGTCCTCCTTGGGCTGGCACTCTGTCTGCTATATGGGTAAAGACAAGACAGCAGATAGGAAACACACTGTGCAAAATAAAGGCCCATCACAAAGCTAACTCACTTCTTGTATTGCTCTTTACATGTAGAGCAAACTGACTGACTTAGAAACACTGGCTTTGCTGATAGCAACTCTAAGCCATGATTTGGATCACAGGGGAGTGAACAACTCTTATATACAAAGGTAAGTCTGAGAGAAGTTAAATAAAAAGAAATGAATATCAAAATCACAGAGCTAACAAGTACAACCTAATTGATATGATGATGTGGGGCTGTGCGAAGGGAGCAGGGTTTTACAAAGCAGTAAGGGTGAGAACAGCCAGAAACACTCAAGAATGTAAAGCGAAGATGCACCACCTTAGTTGTTGACAAAGATGGCAGATAGAGCAAAGTCTTTATAGATTCTGGAGGGGCAGCGTGTTCCTGCTCCTGTTCCAGATGTCCCATGCCCCAGCTCCCATACAGTGACAGCAAAAGGTCCCAGCTTCTCAGGGACAGCCTGGAGGAAATGTGCAGCTTTTCAGACGGCTCCCTTCCTCTTAGTCCAGGCCAGCACAGAGCTGAGATCTGCAGCCAGCTGATACAAACTCTACCATTTTGAACTCTGATTATTTTACTCAGGATTTCACCATGTTTTTCCAGAAGTCTATGTTGATTTGGCTAATATACATATTTAAATTCACATAAAAAATGTATGACTGTTTTGCATTAATTTTAGGTTATCTGTATTCTTTAACTTGGATCAATTCTGGAATTACAGAAAAAAATTTACAACGCAAAAAGTCAAAATATGTTCTAAAACCTTGAAACAAAATATTTGTATTAAACAAAATATTTAACTTTGAAGTTATCAGAATGAAGCATCTGAACTCTCCTAAAATTTCCTCCGTATTTTAATTTTTAACTAAAAATACTTGGTTTTTATTAGTAGTTAGACTTTATTAATAGTTTATTAATACTTTCAGATCTGCACAAAATGTGTTTTTCAGTGAATTTGGTATTCACTTCAAATAACAGTGTATGATTCTTCATTAAATAAATAGCTGGACTTAAAACATGGCATAATGCAACTACTGTGATACGGCAGTGTGTCCTGATCTGACCAGAGATGGGGAAAAGATATGCAGAAACATATACTTGTATCTTTTTTGGGCAGAGTTGGAGAGTGGTTTTGAAGCTACCTTTGGAAGAAGTGGTCTGCTGTTCTCGCTGTGTGTGAAGTATGATACTAGGGGAGGAAAAGGTTGTTTGAGGCAGAGAATAGTGAAAAGAAGAAAATAAGTAAGCTGAAGCAGAATTCCTGCTTTTCAGATACATATTCAGAATAACACTAAG
Organism: Nycticryphes semicollaris; assembly: GCA_013400055.1. Classification (NCBI taxonomy): domain Eukaryota; kingdom Metazoa; phylum Chordata; class Aves; order Charadriiformes; family Rostratulidae; genus Nycticryphes; species Nycticryphes semicollaris. Next base: position 1,403,092 of record VXBJ01005001.1, read on the forward strand.
ACTGATGTGTAAAGAAGAAAAAGAACCAACAAACCCCCAAGTCCCACAAAACTGAAAGAGTACCCTTTTTCTAGTTCCCTAATAGGGGATTCCAGCTGTAACTGTAGCTTTGCAGTGATTGGAGCCAGTTAGCTATTTTTTGCTTTATTTATTTAAAAATAAATTTCCTGGAAGACATCTGGAGATGCGTCATCTCCTCTCAAAAATGTCCTGGGAAAGTGTCATAGACAGCAAAATCTAACATTCGCACATGCAGGAAAAGCAGTGATGATTACAGCTTAATAATTTTTATACAATAGGAAGTTCCATGAATTTTGTTTTTAAATCCCTTGTTTAAACCTAAATGAAAAGTTATTTTTTTCCAGGAACGGATCTCTATTGTTTTATCCTTGGAAGCAAGGAGAATGGATATGTAGCATATTCTTTTCTTAAGCAACAGGGTTTCAAAAATTAAAATGTTTCCCATGGTAGAAATTACAGGAAATTAACTGTTTACTATTTACAGTTCTTTTGGTAGATATGCAGGGGTTTTATTTTCTTTTTCTTCCAAACCCACACGTACAGTAGGCAAGCACAGAGCATGAAAGCTGCATAACCAAACCACTGTGTTCAGAAAGCGATGGTGTCCTTGGTCCGGCGTGGTGGTTTAACAAAAACGTTATGTACTACAGAAGTAGGACCTGAATTTATTTCCAGCATTTCTGTCTTCCCAGACAACCAGGGTCTGTAAGTACTGAGCAAGCTCTAGTTTGGTGCAGTACTTGGGAAGATAACCTAAGATATTTCTCACGTATTTCTCTCTTCAGTCAGAATGAACTTTAGGGGATGCGGTATGCATCCCACTTAACTCAATGGGAATTTCACCCAGCATGCGTTGGCACCATCCTACAATTTGTTTCCGTACAGAAACACACAAGCATATTTGCTCTATACTCCTTTTGCAGTGGTCTCAGAGGAGATACTGGGCAGCCAGCCCATAATCCTTAGGGGCTCGCATCCTTTAATCTCCCTTTCCGCATTTCTGTTTGTCTTTCCATCTTTCTCTCAACATTTTTGTGCTGCTTAACTCCCCGGAGTCTCCCCTTACGACTTTTAGTTGATTATCTGCGTGCACTCACTTAGACAGTCCTGCAACCACTAATTCAAATGAATGATCCTTAACCATACAAAAAGTCTCCTGGAACTATATGCTAAAAAAGAATTTTGTACACAATTAAACATTTGTAGGCCAGCTTATAATTAGGGTAATAGATTCAGGATCAGCAGCAAAACAGACTTCTAAAAAAATCTGATTTAGTTGAAGAGATGACATTAAGCAATGTAAGACTAGGGGCTGAAAATGAGAGAGTAGGAAAAGCTAAGAACCATATTATGCAATGAGGAATAAGGGGAAATTAGAAGTCCTCAGGGAGGAGGAGTTTCTGTATTTTGTCTAAAGCTACTCAAACAGTAAATTCTATTTTCTAGATTAGGATAGCTTTAAATTCTGCATTTGCACAGTTGGTTTCATGCTGTTTTTCACTGCCTGTAGTACCCACTAATACCATGTTTCCCTTTTGGATTTTACCCTGGGCAATGGGTAGGTAATGATATTGCAGTGGTTTGATCTTGAAGAGAATGGTGATGAATGAAGTACCAATACAGTTACTATTACTGGGTAATTACTTGATCAACGTTTTGGGCCCTGCCCCACCAAAGTCCACTGAGGTCAGCAGGAATTACTTACAAGCTCAGTAGTTAAGCTGACGAAATATGCCTGGTAGGTGTTTAAAATGTTACAAACCCAATGCTCTCAATTAAATTTTGCTTGTGAATGAGCCCTTCTTGTTGCCTTTCCTTTTCATAAAAGAACTTCAACTCTTTATTAAACATTCCCGCTCCTTGTGTGCAGCTGGTCTCTACAGGTAACAGAAGGCAAAAAATTAGAGTTGTCAGTGCTCTGACAAACAGCATTGTCTTTTTTATCTGTACTCCCTCTGCATCCTTCCAAATGTATTCATTTTGTTTGGCCAGTTAACACAGAAGGGGGAAGAACAAGCATGGGTGGGTGGGGGTAAACTGAGAAAAGAAGAGGACATTAAAAGGGAAGTTCTTTCTGAATTACTAATATGTTTAATTTGATTCCTCCATCTGATGGGTCTTTTTACTCCTCAGAAGCGAACATCCACTGGCTCAGCTGTATTGCCACTCGATCATGGAGCATCATCATTTTGATCAATGCCTAATGATCCTGAATAGTCCAGTGAGTGCCACATTTTCATGGATGCTGAAGGAAACTATTCCCTGTTTTTATTTTTAGCTTTTGGATAGATTCCCACCCTTATACATTCCTAAGAGATCTTTATTCCTTTTTGGGTAAAGAAAGCAAATGCAGCAGTTCTGAAATCACAGTTCCCTTGCTGAGCGCCACCAAACCTTTCCAAGCGTCGCCTGATAAGGGAAGCCTTGCTAATATCCTTTTGAGTACCTGCTTCTTTGGACCAAAGGAAACAAAAGGCTTTGTTGCCATTTTCGTGACCTCTTAGGAACGACCAAACAACACAAATCCTTGCTCTCATTTCAAAAAACATTCCAGCCTCCACATACACAAAGCAGTCCTGATGAGACCAAACCAAACACTGCTAATGTTGACATTCCAAAGTGAAGCCAAACCTAAGTTAAGTAAATATGCAAATAAAACTACATTCTTCTTGTTTTATATTATTAACTAATTCTAAGGCCAGTTATTCTGCATGCACAATCAGGTTAAAGCAGTATGTTTTCACTGCTCATTTCATATCACAGGTATGATACTTCTGACATCCTTTGTATTGTAATGATTCTTTCCTATTCAGACAGGAAAATATGGAAAAAAGTGGAGGCAAGTTGTCATTTCATTAGCTCCCTACTGCTTTGGTTTAAGAGGGCTGCTGAGCTTATATTTCCATCTAATAGCTTGGGGGTTTATGTTTCTTCATAAAAGGAAAGTGTTTTCTTTTATGTGAGGTGTATAGGCAGGAAGTGGAATCTATTATAGCTCCTGTTTCAGGGAGGGGGGAAGAGGAAGGAGAAATGCTACAATAGAGCTAGTGGCAAATTTAGTTTTGATGAATGAAATGGACTTCAAAGCTTTGATATTGCTCTGCTTTCGGTTTCGTTTTGTAACAGTTGATTATGATGTTGTTGCTGTGCAGCTTTCTGCCATTACTCAGGAAGACTGGAATTTTTATTTTTAAATTGGTGATTCTACAAAAGGAAGCAGGGTACAAGAATGACATCAGATATCAGCAAACAACTCATAATGATTTAGTATCTAAGAGACATTTCAGCAAACTGGTGTGCTGTTGCCCATTTTAGTGGTAACACTGCTTTTGGTTTTTTGTAAAGGGAAATCAGATTCTCAGCAGCCTTTCCATTGAAGAATACAAGACCACGCTGAAAATGATAAAACAAGCCATTCTTGCCACGGACCTAGCACTATACATAAAGTAAGTGAGAGGCAAGTTTCGCTGGACAGTCATTGCTGGATGTTGGGATTGTGTCAGTATAATGCAAATTTCTTTTTGTTTTAACTTCTCTTAAAGGAGGAGAGGAGAATTTTTTGAACTTATAAGGAAGAAGCAATTTAATTGGGAAGATCCTACACAGAAGGAGCTATTTTTGTAAGTAAAAGTAGAATGATTAAGAAGTCAATTAATATTACCAGGTACCCAATTTTCCATGCCGTTTTGCTGTGAATTTCAATAAACCAGCAGATCTGGGTGCTGTCAGCCTGTACAGACTGGCACATAGGTCACTGAATGACTTCCTGGGCCTGAATTACCAAGTCTGCAACCTGTATAATAAACTTTGCTAAGTAGCACGTGGAGTTATATGAGTATTTCTGTTCTTTCTAAAGAAGGCAGGGTTCCTGTCTAGAGAGCATATTTTTTTTGCTGTTGATATTTTATGCTCAAATATTGAATTTCCAGTAACTAAAGATTCAGGACAGTCTGTTTTGAAGCTGATTCCTTAGTGGCAGTAAAGGAAAAAGATTAAGAATAAAGACACATATTGTAATGCACAGCTACAGAAAATCAGGCTTACGTAGGCTGTCTCAGAAAGGAAGGATGCCATATTTCAAATTCAATGCCTTTAAAAATCAGTCTGATTTAGTCATTTTCTATGTCTATTTCTATTTCAGTCCTTGGCCCTCATGCTGTCAATAAAGATGGTAGTCACTGCTAATATCTGAAACAAATAAAAGTGTTGTCTGTCAAGCAGCAAATAGAATAAAACAGTTCATTTGACATGAATCCATCAAAATGAGCCAGTCCAGGTTTGCTCATTTCTGAGTGCTCATTTCACACAGGTGGAAATCTCCCACATCATTGAGCCTGGGAAACCTTTGTAACTTTGCTTTAATTTCACTCTGACACTGACGTTCCTTGAAATTTTATATTCTATTTTACTAATCACTTGAGTTGGTTGCTACATACATTTCACAATACAGTAATTCATAGATTTCTTTCTGTTTTGTTGTTTTGTTTTTTTTTACAGAGCAATGCTAATGACTGCTTGTGATTTATCAGCCATAAGCAAACCATGGCCAGTTCAGCAACGGGTATATGATTAATTTTAAGATTTACTAAATATAAACTCCACATAACAGCTTTTGTTTCCTCCATCCAGTCCTTTTTGCAAGACAGTGGTGGAGTGCAGAGCCTTAGGAAGCAGCCCTTCAAAGTGCTGTATGTGGATTGCAGACTTTATCGGTCTTTGTAGCAATATCTGTGCATTTAGCTATGTCACCGTGTTAGCAGTAATCTGAAGGTAAATTGGGGATCTTCGTTCTTTCCACCGTTTCTGTGTTACTACAAGGGAGTCAAATGATACAGCACAGTAGTGTCAGCTGACCTTTTTCTACGTGTTGACAATTCCAACTGTTACCAATGGCACAAGATGCCTCCGTGCCATTTTATTCACTTGGCTAAGTTTTAGCACACACAGGTATTTTGTTTGTGCACGTATGTATGCATGAAGAGTTCTAAATGCTAACTGTGAAGCTGGAGAGTCTCATTATGGGGGGTCCCAATTCAGTATGTCCTAAGGAGAGGCAGGAAGCACAGGAAACAGTCTTGATTGTAGGTAGCAAACAAACTTTAGAGGTCTTAATGTGTGAAATCTCTTACAGATTGCTGAGCTTGTAGCTACTGAGTTCTTTGATCAAGGAGATAAAGAGCGGAAGGAACTCAACATAGAACCAACAGTAAGTGGCCAAATCATGCAGGATCACCTCTTTCAAGACGGCTTCTACAAACAGCACTTGCAAAAGTCACAGTTTCTCCCACTGATCAGAACATAGGTCCAACTCCTTCCCTGTCTTCCCAGTGTCAGTTTTTTTCTGCATTTCCAAAAACTCAACAGTGTCTCTGAGACAAAAAACCAAACAGCATTCTTTCTTCTAAATTGGTATTACTAAATGGTCTACATTACTAAATCGGTACCTATTTGCAGCCTATCAAAAAAAAACCCAGTAAGCTTGTCTATTCATCTAGCTGTTTGGGCTCTGTCAGTCCAAAGACAATCTCCTAAAGCAAGTCATACACAGTAAAATTACCTGCATCGTAGTACTGTACTGATGTACATGTATTACATATCCTGCTGTGCTGAGCTTGCTGTGCTTTTTAAGGTGCTGCTTTTTAATTCCAGCCTGTCTCTTTGGTTTTGGTTAGTTTTTTTATTTAATGCATTTAAATACAGAGCTTGTTTACTTCTTACCTGCAGGATCTAATGAACAGAGAGAAGAAAAATAAAATTCCCAGCATGCAGGTTGGATTCATAGATGCTGTTTGCTTGCAGCTATATGAGGTATGGTGCCTAAGAAAGAACTGCAATTATCCAAAACCTAAAATGGAACTGCTCATTGTAACCTCTAATAGATGCAGATTTAAAATTAGAATAACAATAAAATAAAAACCTACTCCCTTATTTTAAAAATTTATTTTGTTATATATACATATGGTTCATTATTCATTTGAAGAAATATTTATTGTAGTATTTATCAGGAATTGTATGTTTGTCTGATTAATGTATTTTGTTAGATTTTTTTTTTTTTAAAAACCTAGTTAAAATTGCTGTGCTCTTTGTATTTGGTGTTACATCCTCGGGTTATATTCTGGATTCCAGCAGCTCCAGTGAGCTGCTATGACCATCAGGGAAAGTCACAAAACTAATACTTTGCTGTACAGGAGTACATGTAGTGCATTGATAAAAAATGTTATTTAAGAGTTCAGAATGTTCAAGTGAGAAATCAGAATTATTAATGCAAAAGGTCATATGCTACATATAGGCATTTTAGACAAGTTTTGCATTTCGCATCCTATCTTTTTCTTCCTCTTTCATCACACACAAAAGCAGTGCATGAGAGAATTCATTGAAATTATTTTCATCCTGGTTGCAAACTATAAGCAGATACTTGGTCAGATATAGTATGAAACAAAGCATAAAAATTTCTGATTTTTTAACCAGTAAAGCACTAGAGCGAAAGGCTTTTCATTGGGACTATAGCAAGTATTTTGCAGGAAATGAGGTGAGAAAAAAAAAGGGCGAGGAACAGATATCTTCACTCTTAAGAATATTCCAAAGGGAAGAACAAGGTGCTTATTCAAACTTTTCCCTCTTACACAGTAAACTTTTCTAATAAGAACCCACATCCACCAGTGGGAAGGAAACAAAGATAGAGGAAACAGAGGGACCCACTAGAGGAAACAGCCGCTGCCCCTGAAACTTACCTGTCGTCTTGTCTCATTGTCTCAACTGGAACAGCATGTAGCAGGTTGTCAGTGTGTGGGACTTTATACACATTTAGAGTATACCAGCATGTGTCCTGTCCTGACAGAACATTGAGAGTGACTTACCTGCAGGGGCAGAGAGCACTAAAGAGAATGAGGAGCCTATGAGAAAGTGACAAAACCCCTAACAGCCTTGGTAAATAGGATTTGAGCTGATACAGTGTTTGTTTATTTTGACTGGAGTAACAGCAGGGGATATTACCAGCTTACACAGGTTTTTGCTGTCTTCAATGAGTAGTAAATGGTAAAACTAAGACCAACTTCAATGCTACTTTGAAAATGAAAGAGCACACAGTTCACTCTCCAATGTTCTAATGCTATGAAAGCAAGCAATAAAAAGGGTTGTAACAACAGCCTTTTCACTGCTTTCTTAGCTTTCATCCAGTCAGTAGGAATTTGACACACAATGAAAACAGACAAGTTTCCAATACAGCACTACAAGTATGTGACTTACCATGTTACTCAGAGTAGGTTAGACCGCAATGAAGTGAAGTTTGTGGCTTGTGTTAGCTAGATAACCAGTGCAGTTAAACTGAATGATCTATAAGTCTTCCTCTCAAGTTCAGAAATCTGGAAATAAAAGAGAAATTTGTTTCATTGTCTTAATTTTTAGTTGAAAAAAGTACTGTTTAGCAGTTCTAAATGCTGTTTAGATATATTCAGATAAATAAAACACGAAAATGCAGAGATATTTGACAGCCCTGTTCTTATAGAGGTATAAGTCAAGAATAATTTAATGAAGTCTACTGGAACTAATGAAGCATACTACAAAGCCAAAATGAAGAACGAAGATTTATACAAGCTGATAACTCCACAGGGTCCCTATGTAAAATTACAGGAGAATTAGACATTGCTACCTCATGTTATTTGAATGAGACCTGAATTCCATGTGAAATTCTGACTGATTTTACATTTTGTATAGTGACCAGCAGAGAGGACCAGGATTCTTCTCTGTGTACTTTTCAGTAGGTCATAGTAGTTATAGAATCAGTGGGCTCAAGCACTCTTTCCCATACCTTGCTGTCCTGCACCATCTGAACTATGAAACTTCCAGCTTACGTTTCTGAGTAGTGTGACTTCATTTTACAAGCCAACAGAACCCTCGATGCAAGTAATGACTGTCATAGCATGAGGATACATTTTCATCACTTCAATCAGGAAAGAAAATCATAGTGAAAATGCTTATGAATTCTTCTTTTATTATTTTCAATTCTGTATTTAAATATATCAGAATCTAGATTTCCCTCACTCTGATATACACAGTAACGTCGCAAAAAGTATTGACTCACTTCAGTTATAGTTATTCCTAAAAGGCACTAAGTGTCAAATGTGATTTATCTTTCATATGCCATCTTTAATTGAAGTATTTCTGGGAGAACTCCTCTGAATCAGTTGATACATGTCAGTGAATATGGTCACATTGACTATACCTACTGTGTGTCTGATCACCATTCCAAGGTCGTCTTCACGACCAGCCCTGCCATACATTCAAAGGACTGGCTCACAAACAGCACCCATGCAGAGAACTCCACTAGGAATACTGGACAGGTCACTTAGGCATAACACAGCAAACTTATCATGGTTCCTTCTGCACCTATGTGTCAAGTGCTGTATGGACACTGTCACTCATTCCTATCTGCAGTAGCTCCAGGTAACTGTGTTCACGTTTGGTGTCCAGCAGGAAGCCTTCCTTGAAGTTCAAAATACAAGTTTGATTTCAATTATAGATAGACCTCATATTTCAACCATTCTGTTCTCTCTCAAGGTCGTATTTAAGAACAGTTCTTTTCTTGTTAAATGTAATCTGTTTCACTTGTTCTTAATTTTCAGGCCCTAACACATGTGTCAGAGGCCTGCTACCCTTTACTGGATGGCTGTAGGAAAAATAGGCAGAAATGGCAATCCTTAGCGGAACAACAAGAGAAGAATCTGATTAATGGAGAAAGCAATCAAGCCAAACGGAACTGAGGTGCTGATTTAATAACCACATAGAAGACATAGTAATAGAGGAGTACTGCATTTTGCTAAACACTGTATAAATTTGGCTTACATTTTGCCACTGCTGTATTGCTTTTCCACATTTCAAGATATAGCATGACTATGTATATGCCAAGGTTATATACTCTTTTGTTACATCTGATTGAGATGGAAAAAGATCTGCAAGGATAGTTTTTGCTACCCTGTTCCACAAGAAGGTACGAGTGCAGTTACTTGACTGTCCTGAGAGCCTATTACTTTACAGATGTATATAGTTGTTTAGTGATCATGTTGTGGCCAGTATCTTAAAGACTACTGCATTTCGCACCTTTGTTCCTCTTCCAGTCTTGCTCTGTTATGTTATAAAAGTAATGAGCAGTCTTGCCTGTTCTCTTGCCAGAGGTTCAGAGGAAAGATTGGGACTAACTCTAGGGAACCTAATCCAGCATATACTATGCCAACCTCTTTCAGAAGACAGAACTGGACTTTAAAATGAAAAAGCCCCACAATTTGTGCATTAGAAAGTATCTTTTCTAATATTAGAGGAATGGCTTAGCAAATATCTTACATTTGGAGACACTTTTTAAAAACCTATGAAGCACTAGGCTATTGCGATCTTGGGTATTTTGTGGCAGAAGTGTCATAATTATCCATGAATAATGGATACTGCTTCAAGATTGATGAAAAGTTACAACATAACAGACAAGCTGCTATGGAAGAATGGCTCCCACAGAAAGATACAGAAGCACATAGAGAAATGTAAACTAAAAAGGATCAGTTTTGTATGCTGCTTTTAACTTCATTTGGAAGTTGAATTTAACATCGTCAGAACCAACGGACTGAATCGCAGGCAGGAAGAGTAGAAGAGAACGTGACTGCAAGAGTAAGAGATGAAAATCTGAATCAAAGTGATGCAGGAATGGCACCCTGCTGGTGACTATCAATCACTGATTCTGTAGGCCAGTGCTATCATGAAATGGCTATGACCACTTTGAAGAGAGTTTTACGTTGACATCTTTTAAAAATAATTTTTAGCATTAGTTAATGTTAGCAATGACTAATCACAATTTCTTAAAGGAATAGGAAAAAAGAATACTGAAAGCAAAAGTAGCTGAGAATGCTACAGGAATTTGCCATTTGTATATGAGGCATTAACGTTCAAAAAAGAAATCAAATAACTTGCACCAGTAAAAAAAGCAACATTGATATTTTATTTAAATGGAGATGAATAATAAGAAATGCTTTTAATTGGGAACCAATTCTGGAAGATGTACACATTAGACCAAGCCCAAAAGAGTAATACAAAGAGAGTACTACTCTTTGGGTAGACAGTATTAGGAGATTAACGTCAGCAATCTAAGATTGGTTAGCAGTAGGTATAACTGTGGCTGCACAGACACACAAAAAATGTCGGATCCTTTTTAATCTGTAGTAATGAGTTTTAAGTTATAATCACCAATAGTTTTAGGCAAATGTAATAAATTAGGAATTATATTTTGAAGTGTGGGAATTTATTTCTATCACAGTAATCCAGAAAATTCTAGTTGGAACTGCAATAAATTCTTTTTCTCGGCAGATTACCAACCCTTCCTTGTAAAAGTTGGTCAGAAAGACAGTGAAAACAACCTCTTTATATCAGTTTCTGCATTTACATAAGCTATACTAGATGCTGTTTCAAAATGTTTGACAATACTAAGTTTCATAGTTGATTTTTTTTTTAAATGTAGAATAAGGTATCCTGATAGTCTGCAGCATTTCTGCCAACCTAAATTATTTGTCACTGTTTAAATCCTGTCTTAAACTTCTCTAATGACTACCAATAATATATTATTGCAGCTGAATTTGAAAACATTTTTCTGCAAAAGTATTTATCCAGATTTTTTTTCCCCCAGATTCTCAAAAAAGTATGGAATTCAACAATAATTAAGAATTCCAAGGCTACTGTTTTGCAGTGCCCCGTATGTGTACTTATATTCATACACAGTACAATGTACGTATGTAGTGTGTCGTAGCTACGCATTAAAATGACAGCAGCCTGCCCATCCAGCGTACAACCCCTGCAAAAGAAAAGGGGTTTGGTACTTTTTGATAAATAGGAAACTTTGCTTCAAGATTTGCATAGCCCTTGTATATTCTTTTCCTTGAATGCTTGAGATACGGAAATAGAATTATTACACTAACTAATGAAATACATATTTAATATAAATATGAATAAAGTATATGTATATAAAGGTGTATTCTTGCTAGTATGGTTGAGACTAGTAATTCATGGTGACAAAACACCAAATCAACTATGGTCATATTACAGTGTAGTGACACACCATTTACATTAAGATCCCAATATTTCTTTACTATATTGTGTGTTCAGCCAAGCTTTACTATGACATAAGTTTATAACTACTAGACAGGAATGCTGGATTCATACCTTTGATGAAAAAAAAAGACATGTTGCATTTTTTCAAAGGTTCATTTACAATGAACACAGTTATACAGTATAAGCATATATTTAATTACATACCTGTACACATTTATCCCACAGAATCTCTTGCACTGCAAAGATTGCAACATACATAGAAATACAGTTCCTAGTAAATAAACCATTCAAATGCCGTAATACACCTGTGTCTGTATATATTTATACAAAACCAAACCCTTTAAGCTACCCTTAAGAACCTTAAAAGCATAATTTACTGTACTTCACAACATTTCAGAGAGTGATCAAACTGTTTATATAGTGCTTTTCTCTGCCTGAGGCAAAGTCAGAGGGTGCTGGTTTTATGTCACAGCTTTGCGTGAACTGTTAGCAGAAATTGCTCATTCCTTTCCTAATGTAGATAGGTGACAAAACCAAAAAAAAAACACCAAACCAACACAAAAAACCCTCAGACCAGCAGGCTGGTTTCTGCCTGAAATTCATCACCTTCAGAATTCAACATTTTCAAACCCAGCTAGTGGATTACAGCATTACAGCCATGCAGCTGCCATTATTTCATCATGAGTTGCAGATCTAATTATTTGAATCTGGTCTCAAACATAGTCTCCCCAGCTGTTGTCTAGCTCAAGCAATCAGTATGGATTATTCAAGAAACAAACTGAAATGGAGTTTATCACTTTGTCAGTTCAGTTTTAAATCCATTAAGGCCATTGTGAAAATTTGGTATCTAAGTCTTTGGGTACAGAATTTGCCCCTAATTTTTAATACTTGTCTCAATGAAGACATCTACATTAGCATCCTACTTCTCCTCAGTCACTCTGCAGCACTGGTTTTGTTCCCCTTCTGAAACAATTATTTGTCATAGGTATTAACACATATGAAGTTACTGATTGATCTTACATCTTCTAGTTAAAAATAAGAGTGAGACTCTTAAGCTGTAAGCAGTACTTCTTTTCCAACAAGTTAATCACAATTCCAATATTAGCTGTAGAATGTCTTAAGTTTTCTATTATTTTGGACAATAAAAGAAAGGAGGGGAAAATAACGCAATGTCTATTTTGGAGATGGTATTGATTTTTAATGAGCAGTTTAAAGTTAAAAGCAGATTACTCTCATATCTTCACAGAATACAAGTGTGCTAGTGATAGAAGTGAATAATCTATTCCATTGATGACCAGCTGATCTCTCTTTAGAAGAGAGGAGTGAAGCCTGATTTTATGCACCACCCTCTGACAATTGCATGCATGTAAAGATAAACTTTTGAACTCCAGTCCAATGCATTTTATCTGGCAGTGGCAGAAACTGACAAAATCAGAACACCATCAAATTCATATATAGGATTTTTCAAAATTACTAGGTATCTGATTTTCCAACCCATCATACAGAAAGATTACAAAGAGTCAGATCTAACCCTTTAAAATTAGGGGACATTGACTGAGTGATGTGGTTGGCGCCCCTTTCAGTTATTCATGAGAAAGTAGCAAGATATGCATGATGGAGAAAACGCCTCATTCATAATTAATGCATTTTCAAAGGTTTTGTAGAGACCTGGTATTTTAGGCAGATGTACACATTAGCTTTAGTTAGAAGTTTTGTCTCTGTGATACTACAGTTTCTTCTTCATGTCAAATCACATGCAGTTTACATTCTACAAGGTTTCGGCTTTATTTCACATTCCCTGCTATATTTCTTCAGGGATTTGCACTAATTGGAAAGATAAGCTTGAACATTGGAGCTTGAATAAAAAAAAATCATTTGGTGAGAGTATGATAAATAATGAGGGACTTTCATAGGAACAAGAAACATCACAGAAGCTGGACTGGTAATTGGTGACATTTGCTAAACACAGCAAATTGTGACAGCAAGATACTTTATCTTTGTCATTGCTAGATTAATGGAAATTGCATGGGAAAGTTTATTTTTTACATAAACAAGTTTGTTTCTGTAGAGAAACTCATATCTAAGTACCACTGTTTGTAAATGTATATTTATGTGACAATGCTATATAATAGCTAGTTTCCACTAACTTTCACAGCACGAGCTTGTCATGCCAGGGCCTAAGGCACACTCAGATGCCTGTTTGAAGTCAAGTATAGGATTCCCATTTACGTCAGTGGGAGCTGGATTGAGCTGTATAGAAAGTGTAAGAATGGGTCAAATCCACCTTTTTACCTATAAAGAGGGACCAAACTCTTACCCAGGGTAACACCTGCTTCACCTGCTCTTTGCTGTATTCAGCTATTCCTGCTGATGCCCAGGGTACCTTACAGATGTAACTGAAGTTAGAATTTGAGCCCTCTATGTATCCACATGGCAAGACACTTGCATGTGTCTTTGAAAGAATGTAGTGTGAAATGCACTGTAAATAGTTTTAATATACATTTCTATTATAGTTTAATAAAAAAATCTTAATCGCAGTCACTAGCCACTAAGTTTGTCCATTTGTATTCTTTTATCTTTTAAAAATATTTGAACAAAGATATAGTTTCTGGGCACCATATTTTTGTACTAGGTTAAGGGGGTTACTCTGTATATTATGTTTTGCCTTTAAGCAGTATTAAAGTCTTCTGAATGTTATGTGTTCACGCTTGCTTCTGTCCTATGACTACTTAGTAAAACTAGTTACATCACTTAAGAGAATCATTAGTCCTACTTACTGTATGACTGGTAGAGAATATAGAGTCAGCTTATTTTCTATGGTCAAACTGCTCCTTATTACTTGTTTCCTCATTCCCTTCTTTGTACTGTTTTAATGCTTTTTAAAATAAAAAGGATTATGTCAAATTTTACTGTTTGTTAATTAATATTATTGAGGTTGAATTTTCAACACCGCATTGGTCCCTGATTCAAATCACTGCTTCTGTAAATTTAGCTTTGATTTGACCTTCTCTAGGTCCTAGAAATCCTGAAGAGAAAAACTTCACTATTAATATCAAGATAATTCAAACATAAGTACTATTAATATGAGACACTGGTAAAGTAGCTCTCGTTTATGAACAGCTAAAAATAAATCACTGCTACTAACCACTAGAGAGCACTGCAGCTACACTTAATACCAGCTGTCAGAAACCAGTTTTATTTATTGAACAAATAGAACCAGCAAATACAACTGTTATGCAGATCCATCTTCATCCTCTGCCCCCAAATGTAAATTCCTAGGGTAGCATGTAAGAGAGATGGTAATAGTCAAGCCTGTAACTTCAGACAAAACTGTGAAAAAAATATTTTTGACAACAAAAACCCTCATCATGTGTGAACTGCTGATCCTAGATGTAATTCTAGAGCAATGGGCTTCTTGGCAATTTCGGTTCTTTGCCTATTAGGTTCTCCACAGCAACACTTCTGGCTTAACTTTTTTTAGCTCTAGGCAAAACCAAAAAGTATGTACATCCTTGACAAACAACAGCCTCATTCAAAAAGTTATGAAGGGCCAGATTTAGTTCAGCACAAAACACAAGCACTGTTTGCTTGCACCAACGGCAATTTATGAGTGCAACTGAACAACGGTCTATGTATATCTACATATATCAAGTAACCATGTGCTGTCGGGACTCGCCAACCTAGTCATGCTCCTGCTTTAGTCTGCACTGGCCTACTCAATGTTTGGATCCATTTCTGAGAAGCAGTGCAGTTTGCAACAGGAATACTGGAATACATTTCTTACTCAGCCAGGAAAATAACATAACCTTGAACAAGGGCATTTTTACTGACCAGGTGAAAAAGAATATTATACTTGTTCTTTCGCATCTTGCACAACGAGGATGACTTTTTCACAAATGGAAAAGACACTAGCTCTTTCCACCAGCCATATTTTTAGTGACAGTGGTGACAGTTATTGCTGACATGCATTTCACATTCCCATGAAATCTCGCCCTTTAAGATTTTTTGGTAATAATTCAAGTCTAGGTTTTCTATTTGAGTTACTGTTGGAGTGCAGTAGTAAGCTTTAAGATCTAAATTTATGGAATCTGACATCCATTGAGTTTCTCAGCCCTTCAAGGGAGAACAGCATTTCTTAGCATATACAGAACTGTAGAGCTTCAATTTCCATTGAAAGATATGACAAGTTATAAACAAAGTACGTTTTCACTTCAGTACTTAGAATTCAGAATTTTTTTAAATTCCTGGCTGCATGTTTGCCCTTCACTCCCCATTATTCCAAAGCTCTTCTTTTAGTTAACACAGAAATTCATTTTCACATTTCCTGAGATTGAATTTTCTCCAAGACAGATGTATTATTTTCTGTTCTGAATCTGCACTGTCAAGTAAAAATAATCCTCTTTTCTGCTGAAATGTGAGGATAATCAATTCAGCCATTGCCTGCTACTGCCCAGCCAGTGGTTCATAAAGGCTGATAAACAGATCTGTACTTTATACAGGTTTCTTTTCCTTAACATAATCAGAGATCTTTAACGAAAACTAGGAGTAAAAACCATGGTTAAATCATACCACTAGTTTTACACGTGATACAATCACACATTGGCATTTCTTCAGAATCTTTTTTTTTTTTTTGTAGTAGTTAAGTCACTGGCATGTTATTTTGTCATACATATGACTTTTTAGTGGAAGAGAAGTTAATTTGACTGATAGGTAGAGCAGTTAATTTGATCAAGGTCACATAGTCCATTTCTGAGCTGGAAGTAGAACCATAACCATATAGCTATATATTCTGTTTTTACAAGAAACATGGAGAAAAGAATGTTTTGTCTTGAAGCCATCTTTTCCTTTTGTAGATACAAATACTTAACTTCTGAGCGTAAAGGGTGCTCTCTTGCTATTCTGCTGAGCTCAGAAGAACTCTGAAGCTCACTATTCTACAGATGAGATTAGATTCAAGTCACTAATCCAGATAATCACAATAATCTTCGGTGGAGTTTGGAGCTATATCACTATCAAGAGCAAAAGTGTATGATCAGCAAATAGCTGTGTTGAAATAAGCTAGAAGTCCAGTTCAAATTTTGGAGAACCTGAAAAGACTGATGCAGTTGTTCAATACTGTACAATGTTAGCTCACTGGACTGTAACTCAGCCCCACCTTTTGACCACATTTCGTAATCTGAACAAAAAGAAACTACTTCCCTAAATTTGCCTGCTGCTAAGTATTTGCCTGGAAAGTACAGGGAAATATTATTAATATCTACATTTAAATACTTTAGCTAAGTCTGGTACAAAACCCTGTGGGTCAGCTGACATATCAGTTTCTATGTGACAACTGACTAATGGCACTCAGAGATTCATATAACCTTCACTGGAAAAGCACACTTACTTTTATTGGCAATTATTCACTGTCACTCTCTTTTCATTGAAACAAGGTTGGACTTGACTATTCTAGGTAATCCTAGGATTCACTTTAGCATGCAGTAACAGATGAAGTAAATACCAGCATTGTCACTACTTTAAGAAAATCTTGCATTTTGCTTCTAGATTTTTTGGTTTTTTAACCTGGAGGTTATTAGCACATGCACTTCAGTTCTTTCCAATAATCAACTCTCAAAACCATGCAGAACTTTATGGATCAGAGCCTTAAAAAGGAATATCTACAGACACTAAAAAGTAAGTTTTAAGATCCACAGCCACTATTAACTAATCAGACAAATGGATCTATACTCATTGGAAACTTCTAAGTAGTCTGCAAATGTTGAATCTTCACGTTGAACAGATTGCATATTAGCAGCACACAGGAGATTCTCCTTGGACAAAAATAAAACCAGAAACTTAGGACAAAATCTATCTGAAGTATGATCTAATCCTGCTGCACTACAACACCCAATTGCAAGATGTACTTTGAAATTACTTATCCAAGAGATGGCTCCATCAAAATCCTTGACCTAGCAAGGCCACCCATGGTTATGCTAAAGTTGGCTATACTGGCACAGGATTATCTGTTTAACATATCAATATGAAATTGTGTATTGTGGATTAAATGGTTAGCAAAACTTCACAATAAGGGATCCAGGGGCCCTTAAATTATTTAAGTGCCAAACAGTCTTTGCAATCCATCCCAAGACAAGTAGGAAAATCACACAATAGAAAACATGCATAAATACAGCCAAATTGGTTTCTGTCAGGTAGTTGTGAACTAATCAGCATGGTTTTAACAGTGATTAACCTCTTTCATAATACAACGTATTATAATAATTACTTAAGTATATTATGTTTATGCTGGCACAAAGCCATTATCACTTCATGGTAAAGCTGAGTTCTACCATTCTAGTTAATTTTAGGCAGAAGAACTTGAACTCGAGTCACAAACCAATAAGTAGTACAGATGAATATAAGCCATTGCAAATTGTCACCCTGATCTTTGGAACTTCATTGTTGATTATCATCATAATACAGCTTGGTATGATTATCACAGACCAGCATGTTGAGATTGGCACAACCATTTAAGTTAATAATTTAGCTCCATCCACCTCATTTAAAGATCAAACTTCAAAGTTAATAAGTTTTTCCATTTTCAGTGTTCTGAAGCTGGCACATTGAAGAAAGCCACGAAGCCAAGAATATACACCCTTAGTTTTCATGGCTTTCATGCACCAGCAAAACTGAAAAACAAGTTTTTCAATGTACCATCTAAGCAAAAATTTTAGTTTTGAAAACCACATAAGGGAGAGGGAGACAGAAGAAGAAAAGGTTGTAAAATACCCAACATTAAATATCTATCAAACCAATTTTAATTCTAATTTTAGAAGGAACCACAGCCTTTATAGGAACTCAAACTCTGCATACATACAATCATACATCGTATGATTCTAGTACAAAAGCTAGTTTCTAATGTAAGAAAACTGCAAGTCTGATTTTAGTGCATTAACAGTCCTAAGAAATTCATGTAAATTGTGAGAGATTAAAAAGGCGGCTCCTTGTTCTAGCAGCAACATTCCATCAGACCTCAGAGAAGAACAGTTCTTTATGCTGCCAGCACTACACCAATGTAGAGACACCATGAAACTCATAAATATTGACCACCTTTGGAGACCTGTACTTAACTGAGAGATCTGTGGGGCTAATCTGAACAGAATCAGAAGGATTCATGCCCGGGGAAAAGAAATGCTAAAGAAGGGAAAAACGGAACAGAGATGGAACAACAAGCTTTGATGTGAAATTCAGGACCAAGCTACATACTGCTCCCGTGGTGAAAAGGTTTGGACTTGGCTGGTTAGCCTGACTTCTGAGGGAGACCAAAGAACCACAAGGGGGAAAGGCAAGTTGTGAGCACATCTGACACATCTTCCTGTTAGTTGAAGACTTGCTCCAGAAGACCCTCCCCCTTTTTTAAGGCTCAGAAAAACTGCTGAAGTAAGTTTGATGTAGAAAGTGTCAACACTTCAAGTTATTTTTTTCCAGGGTTAAGAAGATAGACTGGATTCAGATGAGGAAAGTAATCAATAAAATCAGTTTTGTTTACTTCAGATACCTTAGCATTTCTTAAATGAAATGAATCAGCAGGTTCTTGGACAGGATGCAGAACCCCTGCCCTATGATTATTATGTTGAGCTGAACAGATCTCTACCAAATTATAACAGACAAAGGGCACATTTGTCTTTGGTTTGTTGGGTAAGCATAGAGACTCTCCTACAAGCATGAAGATACAACAGAGACAGAAAATGGCAAGAAATTTTCTTAATCCAATTATTGCTTTCACTAAATAGCTGATTTTTACTACAACTCAAACATGGTGAATAAAATGAATGGATTAGCAATTCTTTATTTAGACAAGCAATAAAGATACTGTCATGATTTGGGGGCAATAACGGAGACATTCAGCAGCAATGTGGGCACCATCGGAAATTTGATTTAACTCCTCCTTGAAAACATCAATGCATCAGTTGAGCTTTAGTCAGCCACATCATCCTGTAAATTGCTTTCAAGATAAGCCAGTACATAAATGCCCTTTGCAAAGATCTGTTACTTCAGAACAGTCTTCCCACACACAGAAACATGGCACTTAATGGTACTTGGAAAATAGAGAAAAATGAAAACTATGAAAAGTTCATGGAGGCGATGGGTAAGTCTTAACTTTTGCAATGACTTCTATGAGAATAATACCATTATGGGTGAACACAAACTCGAGCTGTCTGTGAGCTACCTTCCAGCTAGCCCCTTTGCTATTTGCTGCTCTGCCCTTGCATAGTGTACTGCATTTATTTTCAAAAGATTCCAGGGGAGGCAGAAAAGACATTGAAACATGTTCTGGTTTTAATTACATTTACAATTAATCTTAAGAAACTTAACTAATTCCAGCAGATTTATTTCCAGCAGAGGAAAGAACCTCGAAGTCTATATTTGAGGAAAAGGCTCAGAAAATTTGAATTATAAACTTTAAGCAGAACTTAATAACAGAAATATTATTTTGATAACATGAAACTAGTTTAAAAATTACACAGGGAGGAAATAATCATTCTTCAATTTTATAGAAACACAATTCAAGTAATTTTAGAATCCTGATACTTACTTTAAGTTTGTATAAACTGTACATTTTACAGATATAAATATAACCATTTCAGTTGGATAATGGTTTGTGATACATCTGTACTGGTAAATATTGCCTCAATAAAGTGATGAATAAAAAAAAATAATCTGTGTTAGAACGCTGGAATAAACTCCTTTGACCACATGAAAATCACTAAAGACAGACAAACATGATGCTATACTGTCTTTTTTTCTGATAAGTGTTAATCGATTTTTCTAGGTGTTAACGTGATGAAAAGAAAGTTAGGAGCCCATGACAATCTGAAGCTCACTATTCAACAAGATGGAAACAAATTTACTGTCAAAGAATCCAGCAACTTCCGTACCTTAGATATTGAATTCACCCTGGGAGTCGATTTTGAGTACAGTCTGGCTGATGGGACTGAACTTACTGTAAGAGACTTTCTAAATAATTATATATATATTTTATACGCTAACAACTTTATGAAGTACAGGTTCAAGACAAATGATTTTTCTTCCTAGTTTTTAATTGAAATTTGACTTTTAAAGTGTGACTGTTCAGAAACGCTTGCAGATTATATACAAAAACACTGTTAATTAACTGTTAATTGTTTAACACTGTACTGTAGAACTCAGGATTCCACAGAGTTCCCAAAAAGTGCAGCATGAAGCAATTTTAACACAATCCAGGCAATTACAATTTTCTTTCTTATAATACTCAAGCACACCACCTAGAGTGCAGAATGGGTATTTATAAGAAATTTCTCTGTTGATATAATCACTTAAAATAAGGTGTATTGAGCACTAAAAAAACCTAGCTTGACTATTTATGCAATTAAATAAACTAGGGGTTTTATTAAAATTTCATTTTTACAGATTTTCCTATAAAAAAAGCATCAAAAAAAAAGCTTTATTATTACACTGTTTTAATCTCTTCTTACTTTTAAGCATTTCTGCAGTCTTTAAATCAAATCAGTGTTATATCTATGGCAAAATATTTGTGTGGTTTTTTACCCATTATAGGGTTCTTGGAACATGGAAGGAAACAAATTTGTAGGAAAATTTACCCGAAAAGATAATGGAAAACTACTCACAGCATACAGAGAAATCGTAGGTGATGAACTTGTTCAGGTGAGTTAAGCATTTGCTTACATATAACTTCACCAAAAATATTAACTAAAAAAATTTCAGAAGGTTTTCTGAAAGTAGGAAATGTTTTCTTCAAGCCAAATAACCTCATTCAGTTGAAGTTCAAGCAACCTACCAAAACTTAGCACTTTAAAATAAAACTTGCAATCTGTGTTTTTTTACATTTTTCTACCCATGTGAACTGTATCTCATTAATGCATTCTGAAATCTGTGAATACAAGCTGTATCCAGAAGATATACATAGAGATATATATATACGATATAGACGTGTTCTGACTGAAGGCCCTTTTCCAATTGTAAAAGCCTCCTTGCCACAGGAGCTTACTACAGGGTGAGGTAATGCTGTCAATGGCTGATAAATTCCCTTTTAAAGCAGAGTTTGGGGTTGGGGCAGGGAATGATGGCACAGGGGGTAAGTAAAGCCAGAAACTGAACTGTAATGCTAGAGGGTCACAAGCATCTGAACAGAATAAATAAACAAAACACCAACCTTATGGACAGCTGTGAGATTTGGGATATCAAGACGTACGAGTTGAAGCCCTCAATGCTTTTACACACTTCTAGTAAAAGCAGCCACATAGATGAAAGTTGTAAAGTAGTGATATTGAAAATATAGAATTTCAACACTTTGGGCTTTTTTCTGAAGCCCTCAAAATCTGTCTTGTGCTGGTTCAAATATTTGCATAGCACATTTATACATATTGACAACACGCTGCTTTCCTTACATTCCCTTCCTTAGAGCCTGCACAAGGGATTGTAGGCCCCACGTGTCTACCGGGCACAATTAATTAAATCCCTACTGACCATCTCTCAATCGCATCTTTGAAACAAAACTTTGTAATAGCAGCCACTGATTTTTCTTCTAATTTCTTAACAGACCTACATATATGAAGGAGTTGAAGCCAAGCGATTCTTCAAGAGGGGCTGAGTACTTTACCCAGAACACCACCAGAATCAAAAAACAATGAAAAAAAGACCGTTTTCCTACATATCTTCTGCCTTTTTTTTTTTTTAATCCCCTCACAGCACATCTTAAGCTGCAAATACTTAGCTCTATTGAAAACACGGGTTTTGTGTTTACTGCTTTGCCTTGAATAAAAAAAAAAAAACCAAACAATTACAATCTGATACAAATGCTAAAACATTATTTGTACCAAGTCCTACTTGAGCATCATACTGTAAAAGGCTGCAAAAACTATTTCCTGTAAGCAGAACGTAAATATTTATTCCCAATGGGCAACTTAGTTTCCTTATGATAATATTTATATTGAATATACAGTTTCTCTGTGTACTGAATATTGTGTAATAAGGATGGCAAAACCTAAAACAAACCTGACAACACCCAAGTCTATTCTATATAAATATAGATATGGAATAAACAAAATATGGTGTCATAATACAGCTCACTTGGAAGGCAAATATTTACTACCCCATTGATATCTTGCTCATATCAATAGGAATAATATAACGCAAATAATGATGATATGCAGGTATCTTACATACAGTAATTTCATTGCATTTGTTTCTAAAAGCAAGACCGTGCTTTTAAACATGCAGTTTTTGAGTGGTTCCAACTGATTAGAGGTTCAAATCGTCCTGCATCAGGAAAAGCGTTAGCAGGCTCTGAGTGAGTTTCTTTCAGTTCATGAATAAAAATATTGACGGCGTCTTGACAAGACAAGGAATGATTTCAGCCTATGGTGATTTCAAACACTTGCACTTGTTGACTTAAATCTTGCACCCTACTGGTTCAAAAAGCCCAATTCTAGCCCACACCTGGTATCCAGGCACTTACCTCTGCCACTCCCTGCCCAGTAACACCCTGATTCATGGTTATTTTGAGCTAAGTTACCCGGTTTGTTTGATTGATTGATATTGGCCACAATAATCAATATCTTATGGTTTTTGGTCAAATATTTGAGAAATTGTTTTAGTTAATTCTGGATTACATACAAGGCCACGAAAAGGAAAAGTAATCTGATACTTATTAAAAGAAAAAATTAAAAAAAGAGAAAAGGTAACACCTTAAAAGTAGTTAACAGCTCCAAATAGTGCAGACCTATGTGGTAAGCAGCTGTACTTAAAAATAGGGAAAAAATCTTTAAAGAGTCAGTCTCCAATACTTAAGATAAGATCATCAATTAAAGGAATGGAGGAGAGCTTTGGTAAACTAACAAATACGATTATTATATTAGAATGTGAACAAGATAGCCTAGTAAATTTGACTGGGAGACTTTTGCTTTCTAGGCACGAATTTCAGAAGTACATTGCTTTGCAGCTTAATAGGAAATTGTTTGCTTTGGGGAAACCTGCAATCCACAATTCCTTCTGCTCAAATGAAGTAATATATACGCTTATCAGACTTAAAGGAGAACTATTGACATTGTTTCTCCCCAAAATCTCTATTATTCTTCTAACGCACATATGCTTAACTGATACTTGTTCTATAAAGACAAGTTCAAGTCCATCCTTATTTCTAATGGCAGAACTTATTAAGGACAATAGCTTCCCCTACGTGAATGCTTATGAGAAGTTAACCTGTTATCAGATACACCTCCCCTGCATTCTGCAGCAAATATTGCATTCTCCCTTCATAGGAGGTTAAACAGCGTTAATAGCTACAATGAGACAGCTTTTGTTTGGTATACCCCTAAGTTTCTGGTCACTTCTAGAAACAATGAAAATAATTGCACACCTTTCAATATGGAGAGAACTGGCTGGACTGAGGGTAGTGCATCCCAACTGGCATCAGATCGTTCAACTTAATTTAATCTCTGATGCAGCTGTGTGTGGTGCAAATAAAGCACACAGTAGACACTACCTACACGAACTTTTCTATGGTTGTTAGTTTCTATCAACCGACCTTCAAGTATAGGAGCATATCTTAAAAACAACTTAAGCTTTCCTAAACTTCTTCACAAACAGCGTTTTCCAGAAGAACTTTCAGTTTCTTCCAGGGCACCATCTGCTGTCCAATAAACTGTGTCAGGAGGAACTTGCGAATGGTTATCTCTGCACAAGTCCCAGTACTGCTTAAGAGAACCAGGCCAAGCCGGTGTGCCAGGACTGACCGCCTGCTTTCCCCCACGGCCCTGTCTCACCTGGCCAAGTGCTCTGAGGACACAAGCAGGAGAATCAGGAGCTCCCTCTATATCCAGCATCTTTACCACATAGCCTAGCATCGCCATTAGCCCCGCAGCAGGGAAGGGGAAAGGGGCCGCTACAGCGGTAGCTTTGCCAGGAGAGCAGCGAAGGAGCAGGCGGCAAAACACCGGCACCACCACGGGGTGGTGCCAGAAGCCGCCACAGCGCCGCCCACGCCCCAACCGTCACTGACCGCCATCAACCACCGCCCCCGTCAGGGCGGGGCGCGCTGTGAGGCGGCGGGGGCGGTGCCGCGGGGCGGAGCGATAGTACGTGCGCTCCGCTTTCATTGGCTGTCTACCCGGAAGAGCAGCCGGTGCCTGCGCCGTGTGTGCTGCCGTCCCGGAACCCTTGAGGAGATGGAGGCGGCGGCACGGCGGGAGCAGCAGCTGGACCAGCAGAGGAGCGCGGCGGCGGATGGCGGTCGGTCGCTATCGGGACAGTCCTACTGGCTGGACCTGTGGCTCTTCGTGCTCTTTGATCTGGCGCTCTTCGTGGTCATCTACCTGCTGCCCTGAGGGCGCCGGGCCCAGGTCAGCTGCCGCCGAGGTACCGGCTCTGGGAGGGAGAAGGGGCGGCCTCGGGGTTCCCGGAGGGAGGGGAGAGAGCTTGCGTCCCCAGTGGCTGGACGGCCTGTTCCTCACTGGGGTGCCCACGGCAGCCTGGCCTCAAAAGGCCTAGAAAGCACAGATACCGCTGAAAAAAAAATACAAAGCTAATCNAGTATGCTTGATGATGCTTTTGTGTTTACTGTGTTCTCTGAAGGACTGTAGCACTGCAAAGGTAACCAGACTCTCCATTCTCTGCAGAGCCACTATCTCATCACAGGATGCACCTTAAGAAAACAGGCCATGGAAGAGAAGGACCATTTTTGCGGCGTGGACAACTGGGAACACCGCTCCACTTGCCACTGAATGCAAGAGGCATATATCTACACTATGTCATAATATATCTCTGGCTGTATCACAGGTGTTACTGTTCAGGATTTTGCCCATGTCCTGTTTCTGTGTTCTAAACTGTGCCTTAGAGGTCGTGTAATATAGCTTTAACTGTGCTTTTATAACTAGTGCCTAAAGGTTTCTTAAGGAGAAATGAAACTCTGTATCGTTTGAATAAAATCAACTGAAAAGACAGCCTGTAGAATGGCTGAGAATAAAATACAGCTCTTATATAAACTGAAGTTGTAACCCACACCTTTTCCCTCAGTAGATGAAGTTTACTCAGCTGTTTTACTTTCAAAAAGTTAATCATCTCTTTATACTACAGCATATATGACTTACCATATATTATATGAGATTCTAACCTCCAGCAGTTCCTGTGATCTCTGAAACATGCCAGTGTCCTCACTTACTGATTTAGATAAAACAGGCTCTGATTTCCTTGCCTAAAGAGTGAACAAGAAGAGCCTTCTTGAGTAGCTGGCAGGTTACGTGTAAAGTACTGTCTTGCATATATATTCTATGTATATTATATATTCTAAGTAGACATTAATAGGCAAGTAATAGGTTTCAGCTTCCACATACTACATTAAAATTTCCTGTCTCACTACAGGGAGATTTTCAAGTGTTAAATGTTGCATTCTTAGAAGAGGAGGAAGGCAAGAACTTGGAGTAGGCTTTCTATGTGTTTGGGTTTCGGGGAGGTTTGCCTTTAACTATGGATGAAGGGGGTTCAGTTTTCCTCAGTATTTTTCCCCTGTGAATACTAGTTTCTAATTCTGAGAAGTACAATTCATGACTGGTGGGGGTTTTTTCAGGAATAACTAAAATAACTAGATTTCAGAGACTGAAGTGTAGGTGTTTCAGTGTGTTCTAACACATTAAATGAAAACAGACAACTTCAAGGTTAAATAGGATTCGGGATGCAAAAGTGGGCATATGTTCTCTTTTCCTTTATTTTGTTTTCATTGTCCAAGATAGTTCTTCCATTGACAATGGCTCCCTTAACGTATCAGACCTATACTTTAAGAACTGAGATGACTTTACGTGCTAGCATTTATGATCTTGGCTGCTGGTACCCACAAAATAAGTCACCAGTTTCAGAGCTCAACTGTGATTGCATTCTCAAAAACAGAAAAAAAAAAGGTTTTCCATTTTTTAAAATAAAGCTATTAAGTTCACTGTTCTTCCTCACCCCTCTCCCCCAACATGATTTCACCAGGGAAATCTCAAGCAAGCAACCTATTAAAGAAGCACTGTGATGTTGTTCCATTTCTCTTTTGGTAACAAAGACAGGTGAGAATAAGTCTTAATAGCCTTTAGAAAATTAACAGAAATTTCAGTGTCTTCTAGTAATTTAGTTTTTTCTTCCAGCCAGATCTGACATACAAGGTTTTACTTATCTCAGAAAACTTAAAGAAGTGTAGGCTTGTGACATTGCACTCAAGCTATTTCACATGCTCCTGGAGCACATGGATACATACATCAAGGCAAACTTCACTTATCCCTAATAAAGCAAAAGTAGTAAGGTAGCAAGACAGCTCATGTAACTCATCAATCAGTTGTCACCAAGTCTGTGGGATTATGGTATTAAAGTTGCTTTATGCATTTCACAGGTATCTAGAAAGCTAAACGGATTTAACAGCCTTATATAAACAAATTCTTCAGAAGATGAATTTTACTATTCATAAAAGGTAACTGAGCCACCATCTCTACAAAACATTCAACCATTCAGAACAGTATTATCTGTCACTGTTTAAAAAAGTAGTTCTGGAAAGCCAGCTGGTTGGTTTTTTTAGAAATACAGAGTACAAAAAGAACAGAAGACAAAGATATTTTAAATATTTATCCGAGAGTTTGAACAGGCAGAATTTTGCAAGAAAATAATTCTAAAGACTGAAAAATATATTAATTACAAGACTTGTTAATGTCTTTACTGTTACAAAAATTGTCTAGGCTCTTATACAAATCTATAGCCAGGAGGAGACATTTATAAAAAAATAAATAGGCACCTTAGGTAAGTTAAAACAAGTTATCACATATTAATTAGCAAATATTAGGTACATACATACATGGAGTGCAGAGTCATATATAAAAACAAAGGTGCCTCAATTAGCTGTCTATTTACTATAATTAAATACCTGGTAAACATGGGTCACAAAGGTGTTCGGTAAGATTGTTTCAAGCAAAGCAAGGAGACTGAAGTACATCTGAATTACCGAAGCTACTTTAAAAATAAGTTTACTAGTTGTGCTTACTGGAAGCCAAATTCATTGGTATCAGTAATAGGCATTCATATTGCTCACTGTACAGAAGTATGAACATGGCATGTTTAAAAATAAGTGTTCTAACATCATTCACAGTTGTTGCGTTGCTATTCATACATAAAAATACTGTCATTTGAAATACAAGATTTTTGAAAAACATTTTACAAATTATACATTATTTACAAATTCCAATAATTTGTCTTTACACAAGCATTAGAAGACAGTTTAGTTTAACTGCCTACATATATTATGTAACATTGCTAGATGAACTAGAAACATTTAATTTACAAGTTCTGAAATTTCTCTCAAAAATATTACAATTAGGAATCTTTCAAGTTCTTGCATTTTCAGGGTTCTTTTTCTGTATTCAACTGCTTTTCTTACAAAAGGATAATTTTTTTTAAGTTGCTGTTTATCAGCAGCCATACCTCAACACACAATCATTTGCACTACAAATTCTAGAATTCACTTTTTTCCAAGTGCTACAAGTTTTGATCAAAAATAAGAAGATTAATCTGAGATACCTTGTTTGTTGCAATGTATCATGTTCCAGTTCTACTATAAATTAAATGTAGTTTAGAAAAAACTGACCTTGACAGAGAATAACTAAAACCACTATTTAAATGTATACCTTGGGTAATCACACTAAACAATTGCCAACATTTGGTTGAAGCACTAAAATTCATATAAGGTTTATAAACATGAAAAAGCCTTTCTGACTAGCAGTGCAAGTACAAGCAGGAGTGTTTATTATGCATATTTAATCACCTTGCATTATTTTCAGAACTAAAAGGCATTGATGTTTAGGTATAATCAGCAGCAACCCAAGTTAACACTCTAACAGGAATAATGGCAAAACGTAGCCTTTTCAGATTGTGTCAGGCTTTGCTGATGTTAATTCTTAATTATACATTGTTCGATATTAGTATAAGATGGAAACAGATCTCTAAGCCCCTGCCTCTAACACCACAAGACACAGTGGGTCATTTTAAACACTCAGGGTTGTGAAATCCTTCTTTCCTTCCCAGCCCTCACTGGGCCGGGTGCTGGGCCTCAGCACTCACTAGATAGTTCCATACGGTGGTTTAACTAACTAAATAAAGCCAAATAAATCCTCCCCTTTGTTACACTAAAATAAGTCAGGTCAACAAAACGTGGTAAATGCCAGAGCTGCCAAAATTGCAGAGCAGAGAAAGAGAGGAACCTCTTCTCATGCTCCCTTCAGCTACTGCCATCTGCCTGATCTGCTAATACGGAACGTAACCCTGGGTAGGACCATTCTGAAGAGGAAAAAATGCCAGTAAAAATCAAACATGTGATCCCCCATTAAACATTGCTCAAAATATCAAGCTGAAAAAAAATGATAGGAAGTTCGATAAATAGCAGCATTGACTTGGCATGCAATTGTAGAGTAAGTCAGAACTCAACATAAGTAGTAAATTTATCTAAAACCTTACAAAATTCATCTTTCATACTTGCATGATAACTCTGTATTTTAAAATTAGCATCCTATTCTGCTATATCAGTTTGTAGCTTATGTGGTCAAGTTTAGTTTTAATAAGATAAAGTATATAGCTTACAGAGTGAACAAATCGATAAATGTGTTTAAAAATACACACTAACATAGAGCAGGTATATTAAGAGGACAGTCTATTACTGCACTTTACTTGGATTCCCTTTGAAAAATCTTAATTAACACTTGCAAACCAGAACGATTTTTAAGCAATCATTATAATTAAGGCTTTTCAAATAAAAAGTTAGAAATTCTCTGGGTAAACTTTTATTAAAGACACTTGAAGGTTTGTGAAAGCACAGATTCTCAGAGAAGTCGGTTAAAAAAGCCTAAACCACCTCCTCTTCCTACCTATCAGGACAAATACTGCTCCATTATAACTGTATTTACTGCATTATATCTGGTAATATGTTTATTCCTTTTGAAAGTGTAAGTATGTAGTGACCACAGCCTGAAGGAACACTTTTAAAACTGCAACTAGTTAAATCTTCTTACAAAATTAGTAACATCTAGTTGATCCCGCCCTTCTAAAATGCATACACCTAAAGGGACCATTTTTAATACAAACTGTAGAAGACAAGCTGAGTAACAGAGGTAAACATTAAGGCAACTAGAGTAACAAATCAAAGAACCAGAAGTTTAGCACCTCTTCTCCTCGGCTCACCTCTATTTGCATATGCATTTAAACAGTCATAACTCCTAAGCAAAGTACAGTCAACTGGGTACCTAGTTATCACACACATAGAGGTCCAAGGTTTGTGCCCATTTACAGGCTACATGAAATGCTAAAGTCAGATCCAGATTTATTGAAGGAGTTTATCTGCTGCAGTGTATGCCTTCTACATTTGCCTTGTACCTTTGCTCAGATGTGGGAACCCTGGGCTCAATAGTGGCATGGTATGAGGCATTCAGTTCTACTCCAGTCGATGGAGGATGCTTTTCTTTGTGAAAGTTTCCGCTATCTGTAAAATACAGCTTGGGTCTCTGATGATATTTCATTCTGTATGTGTCAGTCATACAACTATCTACTGAAAAATAAGTCGTTAGGGATACACTATCATTTCCATCCACATAGCCAGTACTTGGTCCCATGTGACGAGATCCTTTCTTTAAGAAGTTTTCAGACACAGTCCAAAAGCCATTAACTGATAAGCGAGGTGGAGAATCCTGTTTATGAACAAACAGTTCATTCCCTTGAAATGGCTCTTTGAGCCTTTGTTCATTTGCAAATACGCTTCCTTCTGATCCAGATTTTAAAGGTGTACCGGTTTGCCGTAACAGATTATTTTGCAACACTTCTGCTGATTTTGCATCAGCTGCCGAGTTACTTTCAGGTCCTGGCAAAGTATTCAGAGCATATTTCTTCGGTGGCAAAGGGGGAGGAAGATTCTGGTATACTGCTTCAGGCACCCAAAGAGCATCCACCCTTCGGAGTGGATGCCCAGCATGCTCACCGGGAGGGGGAAGCACCACAGGCCTTTCTGACAGGTTCTGTGGCACAGAAGGTGACGTCCCCACCTTGGGACCAAACGTTCTTGCATGATGAGACTGCAACTGGGAAGGGGAATGAAAGTCATTGTTGGTGAGCTTCCTTCTACAGACGTTTTCTGTATAAGGGTGGGTTA
Organism: Nycticryphes semicollaris; assembly: GCA_013400055.1. Taxonomy (NCBI): domain Eukaryota; kingdom Metazoa; phylum Chordata; class Aves; order Charadriiformes; family Rostratulidae; genus Nycticryphes; species Nycticryphes semicollaris. The sequence continues at coordinate 1,433,381 of VXBJ01005001.1, forward strand.
CGCCATCAGCACAATATACTGACACATTCATCTTCTCAACCTTGTCTGGATTAAGCCACTCTGAAGAATTCTGTTCGTTTGCCTTGCTCCTACTTTCTGACTTAACAATGTCTTTTAGAACTGGCTGTAGAGCTGATGATGGGAAAAATTTCCTACTGGTCTCGGGCATTTCAGCTCTAAAACACAAAACCACACAGGACGTTAAGTATCCACAAAAACATAAGAAAAAGCTCAAATACCCCAAGGATTCTATTCAAAGACAGCTTTGGTAACACTTCTTAAATATTCAAACTGACTAGAGAATTGAGATCTGCTTAACATAGAGCCATTTGATTAAAATTTATATTAAATCAATATTTCTTTCATTTGAAATGTAAAGTGCCCCAAAAAATCTCTGCAAGAGACTGAATATCTGTAATGTAAGATAAATTTCTTCAACATTCAGGATTATGTCAAACATGACCTCTGCTCTCTTCTAAGCATCCCTCTGACTCAGCCTGATATATCTACTTTCCAAATATTAGGTGTTACTTCTTAGGTGCTAAATTTGTATTTAGATTTTTATTTTTTTCATAAGTATTTACACTTACAGTTCACCTTAGAAGCAACAGGTATATAGCAGCAGCTACTAAACAGAAATTACCTTCTCCTCCCTTTCCAGCCAAATTTTTCAAAGCTTTATGAAGCTATTGCACTAACCGCAATTTGGTTAATCATTGCCTGTTGCCACATATAAATTCAAAACAGAAAAAATATTAAACTACTTTGCTCTGGTACGATGGTTTAAAACAACATAAACTATTTGGTTCCACTGACAGCATGAAAATTATAAATAGAGGCATTTAAACCTATCAATTATGCAAAACACAAAAGGCACGGTCTGTCAAAATTATTCAATACCTAAACTTTTGCACACTTAATATTGATTACTACCCCATAACAGAATTCAGTATTTCCTAAACTACTACATAGTAAATTAGTGGCCAGTATTAGTTACCTCTTTATTGGAGGACTTGGCACCTGCAAATGTAATTCTGTCGGGAAATTAACATGAGGTTTGTAGTTAACTTCTGGATTGATCTGGTCTTTTCTCAGCTCTGGGGGTAAAAGAAAAATATTTCAAAATAAGCAGAAATACAGTCTGATTGCTTCTTTGTAATTCCTCAGAGGTTACCATAAAAATCCCCAAACAAACACAAAGACATCGGGACAATCAATTCTTTTCAAGATTTGACATTGATCAAAATAACCCTTTTGAAGACCATCTGTCATAGAAGGTCAGATCTTAAATTCATCCAAAGTAATCTGGAGGAAATGGTTGGCGGTTTTTTGGGAGAGGGTTTGTGCTACCAGAAAATAGGTAATTACCACAATTTTAAAGTCCTATAGATGTGTTTTCAAGATCATTTTAACTTTTCATCTAATTAAAAGCACATTTTCAGAAGCAGCTCTTTCTAAAAGCAAGTTTATTCAAACATCCAAAGTAATTTAAATTACAAAATAGAAGCTATTAATGATTTATGATATTTCACATTTGTAATAATAATTAAACGGAATTAATACTATAAGGGTTTGGGGAGGGTGTTTTGCTTTTTTGTTGCTGTTTGTGAGGCAGTTAAGGTTGTTTGTTGTGATTGGGCTTTTTTTAAAGAAATGCATTCTTCAAAATGGATTTAAAACCTTAGAGCAAAACTGTACAGTTTGTAGAGATGCTGAGCAGACAGAGATCACTCAGTCGTGTGTCCTAAACACACAACAGGAGAGTGTCTGGGCCAGCACTACTACATTCACACTCTAGAAGCTCCTTTTATTCACAGGCAAAGAGTCACTCTCTAAAAATACACAATTTCTGAACGATGTGGGTCCTGGTTAACAGTCAATAAAGGAAGCATTGAAGTATCCATGTCAACACCACATAGAATAAAACACTCTCTTGGCAAGTGACAAGCAATGGCCAATTTGTTTAGTGACAGATACTAAAAGTCTTCCTAATGCAACGATTGGCCCATTATAATCAGTCACCTGCTCTGAAGCCACTCCAAAGACATCTTATTTTGTATATGTGTACGCAGATTCATAACTACCATGCCTATTTCAGAAAAATAGGATTTAAATTCTAAAAAGGCAGCATTATTGCCTGATTTCTAGTAGAATAATCTTGTGTTCAATAGACAGTATTTATCCAGTTTCCAATGGGATAATATAGGCTGTTCTGTACTTAAATCAACAAAAGCTACAAAAATTTTGTATCCATTCTTAAATGATGTAATCCTACTGGGATAAAAGAGTTTTTATTCACTTCTTATTTCCCCAAGTTTAAATGAATTCTTGGAACTTTTGACTCATGAACACGAGTTATAAACCCAAGGAGAGAAAAAAAATAAAATCTTGCTAAAAAATATCACAACCTTAGAAAGAATATTATGGTAAAAATATTATTACTGAATGAGCCAGTGTGACACTGGCAACACACAATTCACCTGCAAGAAAGTTCTGAACAGTTCCAGTGAACCATGGCATCAGAGCTAACTAACACTGAGGTAATATTTCAAATAGAAAACATTTGGCCCTGCTACAAATCTTAATGAACTGTAAATCACTTTTAAATTAAAAAAAAAAAAAAAAAAAAAAAAAAACCAANAAAAACCACCGAACCACAGGCTCTGACGCTTATTTCTTGTGAATATTTCCAATTCTGTATTTAATCTCAGTCCCAACATCAGGACAGAGTCCTAGGAACTGATTAGTTAAATAATTTGCTAGATTAGCAATATCTGAAGCTAGAATTTGAATATATCAACTTTTATACAAGAGCACATCTACTTAAAAAAGGCAAATAAATTGCCCACAAAACTGCTTTTTAATTCACCAAAGAGCCTGATGTGAAGATTATGGATCTTAATTTTTTCATTTTTTCTCCAAGGAATTTAGCCTGCTCAGCCCTTCCAAGAGGCAGTATCACACAGAGGTCAGGAGGCGGCAGCAAAGGTTAATAAGCTGTTTCCTTGGGGTAACCACAGCACACTTTCAGCCAAGGCTGCTCAGCAATACCAGGTGGTTTGCGCCTTCAGAATTCCAGCTAACTTAAAAATAGATGTGTTATTTTCTCTTCTGCTGACAGGATATCCATGCATGGTTAAAACCAGATGCAGACTCGACTGGGAATTTTGGCTCCACGTTCTTTGCAAACCTAAATATGGGACGCACAAGCACTGTGCTCAGCTAGAGACAGACATCAACGGGATGTAAAGAAGCTTACCAATAAACTGGTTTCTCAAGTACAAACCAGTCTGTTTTTAAGATTTACATCTGTTTTCACATCTGAAGAGCAAACCTAGATTTCAGAAGCCATTTTATAGCCAACAGGTAGGACAGAGAATTTCTCCTCTAATACTTCATTTATACATATAGAACGTTTGCAAAAAACCTGCAAAGCCCAATTTCTGGGGGCAAAAAAAAATACACACCAAAACGCAAAAAAAGCCCACCCCCCAAAACCACACTGAATTCAGTTTCTTCTAATGTATTCTAGCTGTATGTTTTCTGCACTTTTGATTACCCAATTTTTAAAATTTTTTTAAGTTGCCAATAAAAACCAAGGTGCAATACTTTTTGTAACAAGTCCTGTGGCAAATTATTCTCCCTGAACCCAGACTGTTTTCTGTATTCAACAAACGACAGACAAACTTACTGGAAGCTTTAGAAAGATGGAAAAAAAACCATGTAGTCCTGGTCAAGAAGGTAAGCACTTTATAATTTGTCCAAAATAAAATATTGTTTTTAAAAAACAGTGACCATCTTCAGAAAAAAAAACCTCCTTATATTCAAGAAATTGTCTTTTTGGAGCAACATTCTGCTGCAAAACATTGCTTACGTATTCATTACTGGATTTTATTTCCATGGCTTTAAACATCTGGAAAAAATGAAACACCACTGGGTTTTTTTGGGGTGGAGTGGTATGTACTTGCATATGTGTGAGAGTTTAAGTGTTTTGAAGTGAAGTAACAGTCAACAAAGAACACCAGCTACTACCCTGTCTTCATTCTGATCTGCCCGTCTCAAGAAGCTTGAGAGATCTTTGTTTTAAAACCCCATCCTGAATATTTGCATCACCTATTTTAAATTGCAAACTTCTCACATTAAAGATGTCCAAGTACAGTCAAACAGCCTGTGAAGAATGAAATATAAAGCACTCCCACATTTGTAATTCAGTTTATTAAAGTTCAGGGTTTGGTCCGGGATGGTTGGTTGTGGGTTACTGGGTTTTTTTTTAAACTCATATCTTTAATGTATCATTTCAAGACACTCCAGGAAAGCAATTATTAGCTTCTGTTTAATATTAAATAAATAAAGCAGCTTCATGGATTAATTCACTACTCAGTTCTTCAAAGATGATGGTCATACACATTAATTGCACCATAAGGGTAACAACTGGAGTTTCTTAAAATTTTAAAACATGCAACTATACTTTAGTATGATGAGTTTTATATTTCAGTAGAAATTTTTTCTGGGGTTTTCTGAACTGCTAATTAAGCAGAGTCAATTCGGATTCTTCTTTTCATACCCAGTAGAGCTTCAGAATGACTCTAGATTTTAGTTTGAATTGTCTCATGCTACTGAGCTGAATAATCATTAATGGAAAAACCTGTGCACTTGTACAAATACTGCTTTGCATTTATTTTCAAAGGGAAGTAATTATTAATTTAAAGCATCAACTCTAAATACATCGTTTCCTGAGATCACTGAACAGACAGCTTTTAATACTACATCTTAAACAGGAGGCCATCAAGCACTTGGCCAATTTTAAGCCTTATTCTACTGACAGGTTAGTTCGAGAATGAAGCACTCGAAGCTTTGTGGGGCAGGAGGGGAGAAATCTACAAAACAGGGCTTCTAGGATTTAATTTTTTTTCTTCTCTTTTTTTTTTTTTAATTTTCCTTCCTTCACCCTCCCAACAATAATGTCTTTTATTTAAATTGTCAGGAGTGGCGATTTAATGAAGATATCTGTGCCTTAGAGAGGGTTGTCATGAATGGCACTAAAACCCCTTCATGATTGAAAATTATTATCAGCAGCTGGCACATGTGGCATCCCAAAGCAGGGTTGTTTATCCAGTCTGCTCTGAAAATGCATTAAGAGAAAATTATAGCTTTTTGCAACTTCCAAGAATTACAGTAATTTTTCTTCAACTTGAAGAATGCGAGGTTGGAAATTCAGTCCTCACACTGTTCATGTCACATGTTCTTTATAAACAAAAAAAATTAGCCTGCACAGTTCATCAAGTTCAAACTTTAAAAACACTAACTCATTAATGTAAATCAAGAATATTATATGTGCTTACTTAATAGCCATTTTTCCTGTCAAAATCTGATCACGCAAACTACAAATTTGCCTTTGGGACACTGGCTTCAGCACTACAGTTATCTACTGCTCACTACTCCAGTGAAAGAAGCAGCCATTTGATCTGCACAACCACTGTATGATCCAATGCTACTATCTTTATAATGCTCTAACAATAAGTTTATTTTTGTAAGTAGTCAGGGACAGAATTCCTCAACTGCTGAGCAGTAGCCTTTCTTATTCAGCTACATTTAAAGACGAGGAACTGGTAAGGCATAGTTATACACATGGTGGGTGTAGAAGTCCAAGATTATTTCTACAAGATGTTTACCACACGATGAAAACACCCAAAGATATTTTTTTCAAGTTGCCATGAGAGGCTAACAAAGATTTCTTCACACCATTCCTCTGTCAGTAAAGGCGGGGCATTTTTTTCTTAAAGTACCACTTTCTAGGAGTCCGTTTGGTATTTACTTACCAATCTATGTCTTGTTCATAATATTCATAGGTAATAAAAGTGATACCTGTAAATGACTACAACTGTCCTTGCTAAAGGTGTCCTGGCACACTTTTTAGAGAACCAAAAAATAGTTTCAATAAATCTCCAAACCCTCATACCTGAAGTGATCAAATTCTTCAGATATCTTTTGAGTCCATTAATCACCTCCACTAAAAGTACTATTTTCCAAAATGCGCTCATGTGAGAATTTAAAATTTGATTTGGAATACATGCATTTTATTATGAAACTATTCAAAAGTTAGCTACTGAATTGATAGGATCTTATCAATGATTCATAATTCAACTCTAAGGATCACCTGGAATCACTATACTTTTTAAAAGAAAAATATATGATGCATGTTGAAAGCTTTAAATATACTGAAGAGTACAGGGTTCTCTCTGGAGAATACTCATTACTGAGCTCAAACATTGCATTGTCTGAGCCCACCTATTTTTCATTCTGATAGAATCCTTCATGTTTTTGCCACCAGTGCATTTTTTTTTTCCTTTTTGTCATCCAAGTATGGATGGTTTTCCATTTGCATCAGGACAGTATAGTACAGAACTTTAGCAGAATAAATATCACACAAAAAGAGATCTTTGTATTCCATGGAACATAATTTTGTGTTTGGTATTTTTGTTGCCAAAATGAAACAAGTACCAAATCAGTTCTCTTTCTACAACCAAAAAATAATGACAGAAAAGATAAAAGTGTTATAGCACACACACTCCCCTCAATTTAAGTCTTAGAAGAAACCATGTTATACGTTATTTGAAAAGAAGTACAATATCTATAAAAATCAAACATTTCCTGGGGAAGTGGCCTAGTATTTATTGCAACTCTTTGTACAAGCACCACTCCATTGTTCCAGCAACAGTAGATAATGATTTTGGCTGGCCTCACGCTGACCTATAATATTTATATGCCAAAGCATTTATCAACTTTATAAAACCCAACAGACATATTACTATGTAAAAGGAAGTAGACTTCCTTAATACAAGTGTTTCTTCCTGATATTGCTTCATATCTGGAAGGAAAACAAATGGTACCAAAGTCCACCCAGACATTAGAAAAAAAAAAATCTTCCTTCATATTCACCAAGAAAGCCCATGGAAATGCTTTTGGGGAAAACACAGGGAGTGAACAAAATTACCCTGGTTTTTCCTTTTTTTTTTTTTGGAAGGGGGGAGGGGAGGGATGGCGAGGGGAAGGAACATGNACAGAAATTGAGATTTCCATTTTATCATTTCCTTTGGATTAAAAAGGAAGCATTGATTAAGGCCAGAGAAAATGAATTTATGATGGCATAAAACATCCAGTATGAGTGATCCAAAAATCACACAATCATGAAATGATGGAATGGTTTGGGCTGGAAGGACCTTTAATGATCATCCATGGACAGTGTTGGTTTTGTCCTTAAGTAGAAAGACAAATGTAGAGGAATTCCTAGTTGAAAATCTAGGAATATCATTACAGCTTCACAGAATCATAGAATGGTTAGATCTGGAAGGGACCTTAAAGATCATTGATTTCCAACCCCCCTACCACGGACATGGGCACCACCCTCCCAGTAGACCAAATTACTCAAAGCCTCATCCAGCCTGGTCTTGAACACTTCCAAGGAAGGGAAGTTGTGGATGCCCCAGAGCAACCTGTTCAGTGTCTCACCACCCTCACAGTAAAAAATTCTTTCCTTATATCCAATCTAAACCTGTCCTCTTTCAGTTTAAGTCTGTTCCCCCTTGTCACATCTCTACAGGCCTTGGTAAAATCACTAACACTGGTGAACAACAGTGTTACCAGTTCTTGTACACAGAACCTACACCAGCCAGAAGCAGTTACACATTGGTCACTTCCTGAAGAGACAGCTGCATACCACATGCACATGGAAAGACCAGCTGTTTTATCAAACTACAAAGAAAATGCTTTGTAACAGAACACACTAGGGAGAAGACGACTGTGGCAAGAAGAATAATTGTATCCTAATTATCTAACAATTTATAAAGAAGCTGTGGCCTCCCACAAGAACACATTTTCTGCACTAAAATACCACATTTAAAATGGACCCAAGTGCTACAAAACCACACACCTCCTACCCTCTTACTTGGGTGATAGAGGCTGCGTGAAACAAATGTTTGCAAGACATGTCATGCTTTCACATGACTTGGCACACAGCTGAGACACTAAGAACAGGTAAGCTCCCACCATCCATGTTCATGACTTAGCACAGAAGTAGGGAACTGCTACTGCTGCTACCTTCGTAACACAATTTCCTCCCCATGATGGTTGAGCACTGAAAAAAACCCAACCCCTCTATTTGGAAACCCATATATCATGGCAGATAGCTAGGAATCCATTTACACTTTACGTTTGCTCCACAAGAAATCCAAGAAATTAAATGAATGAAGGTGCTCTTTGGAACAAAATGCTTTAAATGCCCCTGAAAATAGTGATACCACAATTGAACTGCTGCTCCATCACATTTCCATCAAAACGCACCAAGAAGGGGTATGGACACTTTCCATCTTTATCAAACTCACTGAAAAGGTTAAAAACATGAACAAGAACAAAATTTGGAACTCACTGTGAAGGTAAAAAAAAGCCCCCACAAAACAAATTTCTTTTTCATTTTAAAAAGAGAAAGTACACAGGCTATGATGAGTCAGAAAGAGTGCTCTCCACTGAAAAAAGTATAGAAAAAAACCCTGACATCAAGGGCAGAACAGCCACAAATTCCACACTGATTTTCCTCTAATCCACCTCAATACAGCCAACCTAACAAACAAATCATCTAACTTTAAAATATTTACTAATGGCTTGTAAAAAAAAAAAAAAAAAAAAGAAACAAACAAAAACACCCCAAAAAGCCCCACAACTCCCCCCAAACCTCCAAACACAATAATAAATTGTATATATATTTTTCAATTTTATGAAATATCATTACATTAACTTACATGGCAAAATTATAAAATACAAAAGGCTAATCAGAAATCTGGTGTGTAATATTAATAAGTTAGTATAAAATTTTGGTACATCTAAATTATTTTAGAAAACTTTTTATTCTTTATACAAGTTCTTACCATAAAAGCTTCTGTTCTGCTGGGATACCGAGTGTAACACATTGTCAGCTTTTTTGGTCGACAAGTTCTGTTCGCTGTAAGAGAAGTACAAGTGTATTGTGAAGCCTTAAACTACTGATGTATGATCACAAACTTTATTGCCTGAAGTGCAACCAAGTGTGAAATCTTTGCCTTTGTGAAACAGTCTTGTTATCATCACTGTCACATTTTTTAGTAACACACACACACACACTTTACAGAAGATATGTAAGATAGTAGGGGTGGCCCTTTAATACTTTTAACACTGCTCCCCCATGAGAAAAGCTGTGCTGATGCAGAGAAATTTAGGATAACCTGAATCCTTTCATATGGACAGGTAAAAACCATACAATTTGTGAGGCTGCTGTTCCCAGTTTGTTCTGGAGATTGGATGCCCAATCATCCCAGCCCTACTCTAGAGTACAACAGCATGAGAAGGACATAAAAAGGAAATTTTCTGAAAAATTCTGATATCACATCAGCCTGCTTAATAAAGAGCATCAACACAATTGCATCAGCCTGCCCAAAGCAATAGCAAAATAATGTGTCACCTATGAGAAAGAATTACCAAATGCACTTTTTCCTCATTGTAAACTAAAAAATACCAGAAATTTTTTAAGAAGTGCTTATTAACAGAGGTTATCTAGAAAATATGACAGTTTTGAATTTCAGATGGAAGATGCCACTGGACACTTAATTTTACCTAAAATGGCACTTTAGTGCAGGAGAATACAACTACTCATGTGGTACTATACGGTTTCCAGTTTATCATCAGGATTGCTCATGTCTGAAGCAAATAGATTTTTCAGTGGTAAGAGTTTACACCCTGAATATTTCGAAGCTAACACATAGCAGCATCTGACTATGACAAACTTAAGTCTTCTAAAAGTGCAAAAATCTCATCAGTATCAATATCAGTACATGTAACCTGTAAGCTAATATTCTGTCATGCCCATTTTCCTAGTGTGACATTCTGCTATTCATTAATACTTTGTTGTGACAAACACCATTATTCTAAGTTGTGAGCGTCACTTGGTCTTTCATTCACGGGGCTCTTAATTAAAAAACTTTTTTCTCAAACTGGAAGAAAAATGGAAGATTACAGCAGCAAACCCAAGAGGAGAAATTAATAATAATTAAAAAAAAAAAAAAATCAGCAGATGTAGTAAGTATTGCTGGTTTAGCTGAGCAAAAACCATGCCTTACCAATCCAGACAGGGAGCTGACATACACCCTGCCACTTCCTTCCTCCTCCAAGAGCAAGGCAGGGAAGAAGATACACAGTGGCAATTTTTCAATTAGAAAAAGAAAAACAAACCACAAACACTCTTGTTATTGAAAGGAGAGAAAAACAAGGCAAACACTGAAAGAAACAAGAATGGAGAAAAAACCTAACAGAAGACAAAACACTATGTAATTTTTTTTACACCTTCTAAAAGAGCTTTCAACTAATTAATTTGTATTTCTTTGTTTGTACGAGACAGTCTGAAGTGTTAAAAGGGAACTAGTGGGTATTACCTGTGAATTCTAATTACCAGTCATAGAGAATATCCTTCTGAAAGTCCCAAGAAGACTTTTGTATCTTGATAAACTATGGGGTTTTTTCTTATTTTGACAAATATTTAAACAATACTATAAGTAGATTCTTAATGAACTGCTATTCTAAATTTATCATATCCTCTCTCATAAAAAGATACGTGCAGCATTCAGGCATCTCATTATCTCTTGGGCATGTTTTAAAAACAATGCATGAGAAATCACTGTTCAAGGCAACTGTAAACACTGAAAATATAAGCATGCTTGGAGAAGCTTTACATATATTTATATCATTACCCAATAGAAAGCCCATAGGGTTTTGTATAGTGGGGCTTTGTGCAGATTGTTCAGAGGGGAAAGACGGGGGGAGGACAAGAAGGGAACAGATGAAGTCATGAGGTAAGAAGTGTTTTTAACAGAAAGTGGACACCACAGTCATAATCTCCAGTTCAGAAAGGCCATAAAGCAGCTAAATACAACAGGCCAAAAGAATACACTTACAAAATACCACTGGATCTGCTGTCATCTTTCATAAGCATCTGCTACTGGCTACTGGTATAGTCTGAATGCATGTTAGATGAACCTTTTGCCCTATCCTGGCATGGCTATTTTTATATCCTTATTTATGCTTCTATATGCAGAGTAATTCCCTAGGAAACTAAGAACTAAGCAAATGATTGATTTTGCTTTCTCGCAGTTTCCAAAATAATCAAAGACATTTTAACTCATACTAAATACAGAAGCTGTATTTAGTATGTTTTAAATAAAAGGAAAAAAAAAAAGTTTTAATAACCTGGTATAATACTTCATGAAATGAGTTTTAAAATTTTGCATCTCTGCTTAGAGAAGTCAGAGTCTTTAATTTCCTGGTATTTGCTATTCTCTTTTTCTGTAAAATAAGTTTTTGTGTGTTCACAAATTTGCTCAAATCTAGCAAACGTGTGACCAGGTTTGCTCTCTCAAGGTTGCTCTTCCATTTTATGGATATAAACAAGATTCAAAAGAGGGAAGTATGGCTTCTGGTAGGAACTAGGTTTCACATGCAGTTTAAGACAGACAATACATGTGGAAGGTTGATAACTTTATATTTCACAGCACCACAATCATTTAATTTGGAAGGAACCTCTTCAGATCATCTAGTCCAACCCCCCTTGCTCATGCAGGATGAACTACAGCAGGCTGTCCAGGACCGCATCCAGTTGAGTTACGAGTATCCCCACAGACAGAGACTCCACAAGGTCTCTGATCAACAGTCTCGTTACTAATGAGCTTACATCAATTCTAAGTAAGCTTAATAAAATTTAACTAGTAATGACACTTTTGGCAAGTGTTAGTAATTCTGCACTTTTCATCAAAGATTTCTTTCAAACAGGTCAATCACTTATCAAGTGATTGATGTATATCTGAGCTGTTGTAGAAAATTGAATTTCAGAACAATGACTGTAACAGAGTACAAGATTCACCCGCTGCCATTCCCATCTCCTTGGCTGTACAATGTTACAGATACAATTTATACAAACACTTGTATTCCATTACAGATAGCAAGTTACCCAGTCTAAAAAACTTGTAACTAAAGAAGTGTAGCAATTATTCAAATTAACAAGCCCTGCTCCTCAGCAGGGCTTAGCAGCTCTGGCTCACAGCCTTGCAAACAGAACTAGTGTTGCAGCCTCAGAGTAAAGGTAAACTTAACACTTAATTGCCCTCACCTTTACATTCGATACGTTGCTAGCTTTCTACATACCTGACCTCCAGTGTATAGAGTTCCAAAGCGTTTTTTCATGACTTTAAGTAACACATGAACATTAGAACAACTTATTTTTCTGTAAATACAGTCTATGCAAGTTCTAAGAGCATTAGCATTACCTGCAGGAAGCACTTTCTTTAACATTCTTGACGTCTGCTGGATTGATTCCTTCAATAACAGGCGAGTCTGGATTTGCAGATCCATTGCTGATATGATCACTGCTTTCATATCCAGATTCTGTCCTCTGAATTTGCCAGTTATCACCAAGGATTTTTCTCTCTGTAAATCCTTTGCTTTTTTCAGCATTCCCTTTTCCTTCCGAATCCAGTGAACTTCGACTTCCCATATCCTGTTTTGTTTCATCTTCATATATAGTCATTAAAACTTTCTGGATCTGGTTCTCTTTTGGCCAATGGTTAAAGCTTCGCTCTTTTTCATGCTTAGATTTACTGCTCGGATTTACCTTGTGCTTTGGGCTATGCTGTTTTTTCTCTGTCTCACTGAAAATGCTGTCTACATTTAGTGTCTCTCGCATAGGTTTCCAACCTTTACTTCTGCTTCTGCTGCTGCCAATACTTCCTTTGTCCCTTGAGTCTTGACTGGTGTCTGTATCATAGCCAGTGACTCCATCAGTCCGGGTCCTGACTGTTGGTTTCTCCCCAGCAGGAAAAGCTTCTGGTTTATTTGATCCAAGCACCTGTACAGAAAGCTTTGCTTGGTGAGGTGCACTGTCATGCTTATAGGAGCCTTTTCCCTGGCTGCTGTATATGCGCTGATCAGTGCAGTGTCTAAGTCCGTTTCCAACTGGAGGAGACCCCGACTTAACATTGGAGCGATCTTCCCCAATCAAATCTTAAAGAAGAAAAATAAAAAAACCTCATTAAAGTTCTCATTAATATTTAACCGATATTTTACGCTATCTCAACAAATTCAGTACATATTTCAGAATATTGAAAAATGGAAAACTAATCACGGAACTGTAGTAGAAGGGACCTTTGGAGATCATCTAGTTCAACTCCCCAATCTTACAGTGTGTTCTCTTAAAAGGAGAAAAAAACTGCACAGATAATATTGATGCTAAAAGGTATTTAAAAGCATTGATTCTCTGGTCATATTTTTAAAATGTACCTCTTTGTCTCCCAGACTCTTTTCTTAGTCCTTTGTCTGCATCCTTCCGTAAAGATGAAAAGTTTTTCATATCAGCAGCTTTCTGAGCACACTCTCTGGATATGTCCTTTAGCCTGTCCTTTTGATCACTGTAACCTAATTTAGCTGCAAAAAATACTCTTTGTCAAAGATCATTACTGAAAAGTTATTCGTCATCAAAACACACATATATATCCATGTACCACAACATTTAGTTTTCAATATTAATACTACTTCGAAAGACTAATGAATTACAAAACACAGGTTACGAAAATGAGACATATAGATACAAATGTATGGGTGTCTCCAAGGAGTCCACTAAACGGAGCTTCCAAAAGTAACGAAAGAAGCATTACGTCAAGCACGTCTTAGATCTCTCACTTTTTAAAGCTGAATGCTCAAGCATATATTAGATACATCATTTTTTATGAACTATACTGAAAAAACCTATCTAATTTTAATCTTGTCTAAATGTGAAGGTTTACTTTTACTAAAACAGTGGAGTCACTCTTTATGAAAAGAAATCCTTCTATTTATGGAAATGTAGATACTGACCATTTTTGTGTCATCACTCCATCAAAAAAGACTTAATCAAGCCAAGCCTTCTCAGCTTTAAAAAGTCAAGGAATTAAACAATAAAGACAGAGGAGAAACAGCTCAAGAGAAAATGGCATCTCTCTGCCTGAGAAGTGTGGGGAATTCAGAGCAAAGAAACTGAGAAGTAACACAGAAGTCACTGCCCCATAATTTCTTACAGCTTGATGTGCTGGGGAGCCTAACGTACAGGCAGAACAGTTATTTAAACAGATAGGACAACTGTTTTACTATTCTTTCCAACCATGAGATAAAGTCAATCAGTATAAAGGACGGCAAATAATGCCACATATCATGATACTGTTAGGGAACAGTGTTCCTTAAATAGCCAGTAATCCACAGAGCCACACCACATGCTCCAAAAGATCAAATGAGCTTCAATTTTCGAATGTGCCTTTTAACTGACAACATGATTGGAAGGCATAAAACATGTTTGAGAAATGGATCAAGGCCCTGAGAGCCATTTCAGTGCAGGAATAATGAGGGATCTTAAAAAAAAAAAAATAAATTTGCATTTACAGTTCTCCAGAAAAGTTAATGTTCCATGGCAGGTATTACTTAATCATTAATTGTTATTAAAAATTCCTTCAAGTCAATGATGGAACTCATCCTTTAGAAGCAGTTCTAATTCAGAGGTCAGCACACACCTGAAATGCATCAGCTTACCTATTTTGTAATACAACACACTTAGGTATTTTTGGGGGGTGGGAAATACATACCTGGACCTCTACCACCACTAGCTTGAATATGGCTCCTACTGAATACTGAATTATCTGGCTGAAGTTTTTTGTTACTTTTTTGATTAGCAGCGTCTCCAATTCCATCCTCTTTCATGTGGTCCATCTTAGGAGCAGAATGCTTTTCAAATCCTATCAAATAATATATCTATCTTTAGAAATGAAAGGTGTCCTAATTACAGTTTCCAATATGTAAATTAAAAAATAAGAAATTTTTAATTGCACATTAAAAAAATAAAAAGAAAAACCTCAGAGAAAAAAAAAACCCATCCCATTCCAATATGCCAGGCAATAAGGTTCTGTAATATTCTGTATATATACTGCCATATTTATAGTGGTAGACTGTGGTGGAATAGGGTCTTCAGTCCTTTCTTCCCTGAGGCAGTCTATGTCATATTGCCACTCATTATGTAAAGAGGAACATGTCAAAATCAATTGGCCTTCTATTTAGTTTACTTGTATGTTATGTTTAATATTAAACAAACAAAAAAACCCAACCCCAAGACAGCAGTACACGCTACGGAAGAAAAAGACTGGATTTTTATATATCGAGTTCTGTGCTATACAAATTTCTGAGAGAAGTTTCCAGGAGGTCCTTCTGATTTTTTTTCAAAGTCCTAAATTGGTGATCTGTGTGTGCATATATAAAATATATATATACATATATATATACACACACACACAAACACACTCCAAATACTTTAAGTAAAACCTCATACAAATAGAGAGACATATCTATTTATAACATTGTTAAATACATTTTAAATGTCTTTAAATTACAGATGTTATGTATAGTTACAACCAAACAATTTACAAATTAAAATCTTTTTTGCTGATTATCCATGAATCTCAATTTGTATTCCCATATCAGACAAAAACCAAACAGTTCTAATATTGAATATCTACAATAGTCTCTTATTTTGAGGCCCTGTAGAAAATTATTGATCAAAGTATATAAGGACAAAGCACCTAATCCATTACCTTCTCCTTGTAATTCTTATTTCTGAGATATAGTTGATACTATTATTAAAGAAAATAAAGTCTTAATTACCCAAATCCTCCCCATTTCCTCCTGCTGCTTTGCATTGAGACCAGTGAATAATCTGCTTGGGAGCATCTTCTGGAGATACAGCTGTGCCATCTGGGTTAGCATAAAATAGCAACAATGGCTGAAAGTGACATCGAATGCACCTGGAGACCACATCTTTCCATTTTGTTCCGATCTAAGGGAAAAAAAAAAAAAAAACAAACAACAACAACAACAACAACAAAAAACCCACCAAACAAAAAACCCCAAAACTTTTATCAATACCACTGAATCCAAGTATGGAAAGGATAACTTGTTCAGGAAGAGGTATCAAATGCTTAATCCCAGAGGAACACTAGGATTCAGTATTTTGTCAAGAGTTTATGTGAATTGCAGCAAAAAGCTAAAACTAACATTACATGGAGTAACAACCAGAACATCAACACTATGAATGCCAGTAATTAAGTATTCTTTTTCATTAAAAGAAGAACAAGTTCAACAGTAGATAAGTCCATTAACATTCTGAAACATTCGGCACTCGGAAGGCAAAACTGTAAAGTGGCAAAGTCAATTTTAAAATTCATTTATGAAACTTATTTACAAAACTTAAGGTTCATTAAAATAAAGACATTTGTTTGCCCTGTTCTGAGTTCGGTGTCACAAGAATAAAATCTAGAAAAGTAAAGTTAACTACGTTTGATACCAGTAGAAACAAATATTTACCTCTTTTACATTAGCATCATCAAACAGCACCCATTTGCAGCTCTTGGTGTGAAAGGCAAAGGCACAGTAATGTCGGCTTGCGTAACAAATCATTCCCACAAGAAAAAGTTCACTGTTTTTGGCATTTTCATCTGTAACCCTATAGAACAGCTGTAAAAATGGTTACATATTTTAAAATACGGGTAAAATATTTAGCTTCAGTTTCCAGACCTCCTACTGGCATGTCACCAAGGCAACTGGTATTAAAAAGCCTGATGTGTTATAAAATTTCTCAAGTATAAATAATGATTTTTGCATTTATTAGGTCCATTTTAACATTTATTTTTGCATAGCTGAAAGAGTAAAACAGTAATGCTCTAGAATAATTTCAAACTGAGAGCTGGGCTTGTTCAGCCTGGAGAAGAGAAGGCTCCGGGGAGACCCAATAAATGGCCTTCTAGTACCTGAAGAGGGCCCACAGGAAAGATGAGGAGACACTCTTTGTCAGGGAGAGTAGCGGTAGGATGAGGGGTAATGGTTTTAAATTGAAAGAGGGGATATTTAGATTAGATATTAGAAAGACATTCTTTACTGTGAGGATGGTGAGACGCTGGAACAAGTTGTCCAGAGAAACTGTGGATGTCCCATCCCTGGAAGTGTTCAAGACCATGGGGCTTTGAGCAACGTGGTCTAGTGGGAGGTGTCCCTGCCCATGGCAGGGGGGTTGGAATTCAATGATCTTTAAGGTCCCTTCCAACTCTCACCATTCATGATTCTATGAAGCTGTAATGATATTCCTAGATTTTCAACTAGGAATTCCTCTACATTCGTCTTTCTACTTAGGGACAAGACCAACACTTCTGATGAGACTTTTTCCTCTCACAGAAGCTACATCAAGCAGCACACCATGTAGAATTCTAAAAGTAGACATAAGCTTTGAATTTAAAGCGTACTTTATAAAGATATAAAACATATATATGTATTTATGTTTTGTATAGATACAGATAAGATGCATGTAAAATAAATGAGAAGTTTCAGATCAGATACCCCAGGAAGATAAAGTTGTGTTGCCAGATTCCGCATAACCTCTTCTGTCAGGTCAGAGTGTTCCGAATCCCAGACTAAACCAATTGTCACAATCTCAGGACAATTCATAAGAACACGACGTATTTTTATTTTTTGACCACAGTTACTCTAGAAAAAAAGGAAAAAAATATGTGATCAGAGAGAAAACAAAGATGTTTAAAAAAAAAAGTAAGTCCAAAGTTGAGTAGTTGAGTTACTAGACAAGAAATAGTGCACAAAAACAACTCAGCATCTTCTTCTATTTCTCAGTTGTAATTTTGGTGTTTGTTTCTAACAATTTAAGCATAAAAATCTTCATCATAAAAACACTCTGATGAACACCACAGCAAAACTTCTACATCCAACCACCATCTTAAAGGAGAAAATTTCTGAAAACATCCAAGTTACCATTACAGTTTCTCTTTTATTCCCGTTCATTTAATCATTTAGGTTTAGGTCTGTATGTTCTTATAATTAACTGTATTTATACAGAACCATTTAAGGAAGAGATGAATATGAAATAAAGCAGCTTCACTCCAAAAACACACATGCTCCAACTAATCAAAAACCCCTACCCCTATGTTCAACATAAAGTGAAGAGTAAATACACACCTAATACCTCAAATTTCTAAACAGGCCACTTGCAACTACAATACTGTGTTTATCTATAACTAGAGCAATAAAGTATAAATTTAAGGGCTTTTTTACTCTAAACTGGACTGTGCTGAAGTGGCCATAGGCAATCTTGCTTTCAGGGGAGTACTTTAGCCTGATTTGATTATCTTAAGTTCTCTTTTGCATCTTAAAATAATGCAACATCTTTGTTTACTTACAGGACACTTTCTGTAGTCATCGGCAGTATTTGCTGCCTGCAGCAATTCTGCAAACATTTCCGGCTTGAGACGTTCATGTCTCTCCATCATTCTTTCTACTTCATTACTGTAAAAAATAAATGGAAATAACTGTGGATGTCCCTTGTTAAGAGTTAAACAGATTTCAGTCAACTCTCAATTAACTGTATTTTATGACTAAAAAGAAGAGACAGAGATAAAACAGTAGCAATGCATACTTTTGTCAAGTTCTCTCTACATCTTGCTTTTGAAATCAAAGTATTACTTTTGGACATTATCTCAAAAATATGTTTTAACAAAGGAATACATACTTGTTTTTAATGCTTAGAGCATCTCTCTGGTATGCTTTGTTTATTATTGGAAGGGTGTATACAGAAAAACGAGATACAATAAAAGCTCTTACCACAGGGCTGTGGTAGAAATGTAACGCACAAATTCCGTAAAAGGCAATGGGTCTGATGATGCCCCACAACTGCGACATACACACTACAAAAATAAAAATACTTTTGTTTTATTCACTCAGGACTGTGGAAAGAAATAATGTGTTAAAGCAATCAAATAAAGGTCTGACCTGTTCATACAGTGTCATGGCAAACTTCTGATGAGAAATGCAGGATTTTGAAGTGCACATATCTGTTTCACTGTTTGGCACTAGGTGAAAATGAATCCGTTCAAGGATATTTTCCTAAATAGAAATAATAATGTAAGTATAAACAGAACTGATGAAGTCAGAATATATTAAAGTTTAATACTCCAACTACTACCCTTGTCTCCAAATAGCTCACCTACAAAATTAATATGTATTTAATTCCGTCCCTATTTACAATCCAGAGATAGAAAATCTCTTAATCTCAAGGTTTCTAAACATTAGCAAAACAGAATTAGATAACGGTTACCCAACTGTTCTTCCAGAGTGCATTCACCTTTGAAGGAAGTGAATCTTCAAGAGAAATTTAAAAAGCTGTCTTACAGTAAAACACATATTAGTGTAATTGTATGCAATGACTGAAATATTTTTTGGATCAGGCCTCTGTCTCAGTTGTTCTTCACACTTTTATGTTTTTCTCTGCATATCACTCTAATCATCTGATTACATTTAGCACATGGACCATCACAAGTACCATTGACAGAAGCATGGAAAAAGCCCAGAAATAGCACATGCCTGATCCATCCCAAGTCTCACTTTTTAACCTTAGAAGTTTTATGTCACTTGTATCCCATCTGTGAGCCTGGAGATATCAAAACAGACCGGCTTGCTATTCACAAAATTAATTTAATTTTACACGACTAACACAAAGAACACTTACAAAGCATTCTGCTGCATCATCCATTAATCCAAGCTGGAAACGCTGCTCATCCTTAAAACTTTCTGCCAGGGCATGTCTCATATTATCCGAAGGGAGTGCTTTTTCTCGACTGTGTTGAAATTGTGAAAATATTGCCTAGGAAGAAATACAATTACTTAGCTTCCTTAGCCACTTGACTAGACACTGCTGTTCTACACAACTCTACCAGTTCTTACACAGCATGCCTAAACAGCAAATACACACAAAGTTTATAAATCTATACAATTTTAGAAATCGCTGTTTTGTCTTAAAGTTATTTAGGTTCTGTGTTCTGTTACTTGTTCCATTATAAGAAATTATGCTACCATGTTGGTCCAGCAGCAAAACACCATAGAAGTTCATAAAAATTCAAGTGACTGACTTCAGCTCCC
Organism: Nycticryphes semicollaris; assembly: GCA_013400055.1. NCBI lineage: Eukaryota > Metazoa > Chordata > Aves > Charadriiformes > Rostratulidae > Nycticryphes > Nycticryphes semicollaris. The sequence goes on from VXBJ01005001.1 coordinate 1,453,442, forward strand.
AGGAGCAACACAAGCCCTAGTCTGTAATTATGCAATTTTTTTTAATTTGATCACTGGAATACATATCTTTATAGATGGTGTGTATTTCTTAGGGCATAATGTAATACCACTAGGGTTAGTCTAACACCCATCATTCATTAAATAATGTAACATTTACATTACTACTTCTGAATAGAGCATGTGTTTATTAAATTACGAACATGCAAGAGACTCCCATAAATTAGCTCAATATCTGAACAGAAGAATAAGTTGCACTTGAGTTTTTCTTTTTTTCCCAGAAGAAACAGCTGAGTACTACTTTTCTTTCTGGCAGAGATACGTATGCAAGTGATCTCACCATTTAGCAAGTAAGGGAGGTTGATTTTCAATGAACTGAAAGTTAAAATCTATTAAATTAATGAGAAAACATTTGCAGGTATTAAAGGGTGTATTCCACTGTTCAAGAACGCTAAATCAAACTTTAGGAAAAAAAAAAATAAGAGAATAAAGGCAAAACAAATTAGGAGAAGCCATATAAAATATAAATAAGGATAAGCATTCTTCACATAGGTCTCCTGCAGTTAAAAAAAAATAAAATCCAAAAATCTGGTGGGCAGTGGGAAAAGATATAACAGATAAGCAAATTTCCAATGCTAACAGAAAGGTAGTGTTTTAACCATGATGCATTCCAGGGTACGCGTCTGTCAAATATTTAAACTTCCCTCTCATAACAAAAAGCTTGGACTACTGATAAAAAATACAGTATGTATCTCCACATAAGCATTCCAAATTAAGTTTTTAACAGATCTGGTAATGCAAGTTAACTCGGCTTTGAAAAGATTTATCACTTCTCATTTTGGTTGCCAGGTCACTTTTAGTATGCAAAAGAGCCTTACATATCCAGCTAAAACAAAAACAAAACCAAAAAGTGCAGATAATCAGTTATGCAGACACGTATGGCCATTTCTATGTCCCACCATAGTGACATACAGTGAAAAGAGCAAATTTAACTCTCAACACCAAAAGAAAAATAATTGAATTGAAATAAACCAGAATTTATTTGCTATGATTTTAGTTTATAGGAGAGGCTGATATAGATAAAAATGTCCTTCTTTATTGGTGAACAAGAAGGGTTAAAATAGCCCAAAAGCACTACCAAACAAAAAAAAGCCCCCAAAATACAACCCAAGTTACAAACAAGTCACTGAAATGCATCCTCATACAGCACATACAGTGCATGAAAATCAAAATGCCCCTCGTTCTGAACAGAAAACAAACAGAATCACTCAACCAGTACCTGTAAAAAGCCAAGAAAGCAAAACTAGTTGTGTACATAATGACTGAGGACAGGTGTTTCCAAATGAGTTAACCACAATGTTTTGCGTTCAATACTTAGGCTACTGGCCATCCATCCATGGAGTTATAGAGATCACAACTATACTGTTAAAACTGTAACTAATTCAATTTTAACCACTTCTTATCAGTATTTTTGGGAATATATCAAAATAGGAAGACATGACAGTCCAGGCAATGCAAAATATTCAGGTAGAATAAGCCATTTATTTGAATCGCTCAAGAAGATGCATCATGGGAGTAACCAGTCCTTCAAGAACAGATACTTGAAAGAAAAACAAAAATTTCAAGTCCTGAAATTACAGCAGCCTTACGAAGCAGCTGAAGCTCATGTACTGCATTGGAAGGGGACTTAAGGTGATGAAAAACTTACTTTGTACTGGAGCCTTAAAAACTACAGGAAGAGAAAGGGTATTAAGGTACAGCAAGTAGCATTCTTAGCTTGGAAAAAAAAGCAGCACCTGGCCTTCTCAAGTGCACCATTACAATGGAAAGACTCATTACTTACAGGATCAACTGCAACACACCACAGCACTACCTTCATGTTTCTGAGCACAATGAACCTGCTACATTATTTTTAACTACAATTTCAGTGATATGATTAGTCATTAAGAGTATGTGGTGTAACACATACACTCCAGCAACACACTACCGTATTGTGTCCAGTTCTGGGCACCTCAACACAAGAGAGATCTCGAGGTGCTGGACTGAGTTCAGAGGAGGGCAACGAAGCTGATGAAGGGCCTGGAGAATAAATCTTATCAAAAGTGATTGAAGGAGGTGGGATTGTTTAGTTTGAGGAAGAGGAGGCTGAAAGGAGACCTCATCACTCTCTACAACTACTTGAAAGGACATTGTAGAGAGGTTGGTGCTGGTCTCTTCTCACAGGTGATTAGCGATAGAATGAGAGGGAATGGCTTCAAGCTGCAACAGGGTAGGTTTAGGCTGAACATTAGGAAAGAATTTTTCACAGAAGAGTGGTCAGACACTGGAATGGGCTGCCCAGGGAGGTGGTTGAATCCCCATCCCTGAATTGGTTTAAGAGTTGCTTAGATGTGGTGTTGGGAGATACGGTGTAGGGGAGGACTTCGTAGAGTAGGGCTGATGCTTGGACTCATGATCCCAAGGTCTCTTCCAACCTGAATGATTCTATGATTAGCTTTTCAGTTCCACTACCCGTCTTTCATTACTGACAAATTGAACAATTAAGTTCTGCACCACTACCAGCAACTACTGAGTAAAAAAATAATCTTGAGACCTTATCAGACAGCAATATAGTTATTGTAAAAGAGGCGTATTCAAATACTACAGAAAATTAAAAAAAGCTTATGCACACAAATAGAAGAAAATAAAAAGCTGAGTCCAACTAGAAATTGTCAAATAAATTATACTGTCTTTTAATAGGAAAATCTTTTATGTTTAAGCAGACTGTAAAATTTGTGTACAGTAGAATTTCTTCCTTAAACACACAAAAATATTTCTGTTACAAACATGTTACAAATGTCCTTAAATTTACATTGTTTCTTTACATAGGAACGACTTAGTATCACCCAGACGTAAGTATGAGGGGGATATAAATTAGTCAAAATTAGTTAAATTCTTTTTTGCTCATTTTGAAACATGATTCTTCCAAGAATTATTATTTACCTTTAAAGCACAAAATATGCACGCATCTCCCTGACACACATGTCCAGTTAAACCTCTTAAACTTCGTCGAAATATGTCAAGTTGCCATAATACCTACAAAAATAAAGTTTCACAGAAAATAAGTAATGAGTTCTGAAGGTTCTACATTTAACACAGCAACACAGAGTAGATTTGCATCCGTTTAAATTACACATAACATCTACAATTTCAGCACAAACACTGCTACAAGAATAATGGTCCTTTTCCATTAGCTCAATAATTTGTGGAGATAGAATTGGAATCTTTGTGTTCATCACCATCACTCATAAAATTTAGGTCTCCTTTTTAAGCTTTCTGAAGCAATAGCAAACAATGTAGTTTGTGTGGAAGAAGAGCTGAAGTGCTCTTAGGGAGACAAGCAGCAAGCTAAACTGCACACAAAGATTGTAAGAGTCTTCTTACAGCTTTACAAAAAGAGGAAGACAGCTATGGGATTTACTTAATTTCTCTTTTCATGACTTCTTTCAAATAAAATAATTTTTTAAAGAACTGAGATGGAAACACGCAAACTGAACTGCTATGTAAAATGCAAGCGCCATTTTAGGTTAAGTCTGCAAAACATTCCTATAGTCTTTTACTAAAACAATTTGTAAACTAAAACTAAATACATTTGGTTTTCCATAGATGAAAATAACCCTGGTGATTAATCAGTAAGTTTCTAACTTACACGTGTAAGTATTCTATATAAAAATAATCATATCGGCTTAACTACACTGCATTGCTTTCAGTATCTAATGCCTTAGATACACAATCAGTGCAGTAGTTCAGAAAGTTGTCCATTAAAAATTAAAAAAAAAGCCACACAAAAATGAGAAATGAGTTCTCAAGTGGCACAGTAACACAACAGCTGCAAATAAAAAAAAAAATAATCTTTCCTATCTATAAATATAGAAGCTAAAATTAATTAGGATGCATTTGAAAATGACTGTCCGAACCTCAGTTCTGAAGGTCGAACAGAGGTTAAAAGAAAAGAAAGAAACACATTCCTCTTTGCAAAAGGGCAGTCACCAATCATCAGCCACCATTTGATAAACAGAGGTAGGTTGTGGAGTAGTAGGATTCTCTGAAACTATAACTGAAAATGACTTAGGGTTTAATTTTAGGGTACCCTCAGGGAAATTAGCAAAACTGCAAGAGAATATAGGTCATGCTGTTCCCATTGAATGTAAAACAGCAAACTCATTCTACTAAATTTATTGGATACTTATTTTAAAAATATTTCAATACCACAGACATACACACCACACAGATCTCTCCTATATTTCCTATGTTCACATTCATACCATTTTTAAGATTTAAGAGTTTTTTTTAGGAAGTCTACGCATCTATTAAGCTCTCTGCCAGTTTGGTAAATAATTTTGTACAATTTAAAAATTATGAGGTCCATAATCTGAGCCTAGAAATGTGTTAATTTCTAGATTTAAAAGGACTATACTATAAACTAAACTATGCCTGGTATTCCGACTTGCAGACAGTGTAGAAAGGCCAGCACTGCTCTGTCAGAATTAAGTAGATCCCTATATTCCCCGTCATAAGTAGGCTTTCAAATGCTCAATTTTTCAATACGCTCATGTCACTGTAGTATTAAACTATATTTGAGAGATCTAAAGAGCCAACTTTTTTTCCAATTAGAGCTCATATGAAAACAGAACAACATGTAGGTAAACACATGCAAGAAGCTGGCCACAATAAGTATGTGTATGAACAGTAAAAAGAAATCTAAGTCATATTTCTTTGGTATAAAGTATATCTCCTACTCTAATTCCACAATTTTGTCCTAAGATTAGAATCAAAGCTTTCAACTACACATGCACCTTCCGATATACCCCTGTCCAGACTTCTGTGTTAATTCTGAGAAAATGGTATTTTAATGAAAATAGTCCTATTCAGTACAACTAGAAGTACTGGTTGTCCCACATAAAAAGTGTTTTGTAAATTTTGCCAAGCCATAAAACTGTCATTTGACAGAAACTTTAAGTTCAAGCAGAAAGTTTTAATGTTATGCATCAAATACAAATAAGATTTTCTGATATTCTTAATGCTTGCAAACAAAATAATATGCTGTCATTTTTTGCAAAATTAAATATTTAATACTTGCAGTCAAGTCCTTAAAATGAAATACTAAATAAAGTTACTTCCACACAGTTGTCTTTTTTCTATAATTGCCACTTTTTTTTTTTGTTTCTTAATAGGAAAGACCCTTGTAAAAAGACCTGTTATTCTGTCTTACTTGGAATCATTAAGAAGTTTAACCAAGAATTTAATTTAACACCATTTGAAAATGTGCTGTATTTTTCTGTAAAATATATGTACTGCAATACAAATAGTAAAACCAGCACTGCCAAGAGAACACCTTCCCTACTATGACCATCTAAGCTGATACAAAATCAGAACTGTTTAATAAAGCAAGTTTGTTCTTACCTGAACAGCACTATTAAGAAAGCAGCTGTTTTGTCCTGGTTCATTTAATAAGCCTTTTGTAGGGGCCAGGGACAATATACTTCCAGGCTGATAAACTTTTCCAAGGTTACCCCCAGGTTTTCTTAAGAATTTCACCCATGCCATTATTTTTCAGACTTTATAACTGCAATATTTACACTGAAATATTTAAGGATATGATGGGTACAAGGCAAAGAAGGAAGCCCTAAGAGATTTGCTCAAAAGTCATGGTATTCCATTCAACTCTATTCAACAGGAACCATTCACGGCCTTAAGCCCCTTTTCCAGGAGCAGCTGTCAACCATCTATCAGGAGCAGTCTCTCAGTTAAAACAGAGCTCTACAAAGCTTTTATCTCTCAAACTCAAAAAAAAAAAAAAACCAACAAAAAAAAAACCAAAAACCAAAGAAAAAAACAAAGATCACGTCCACTTAAGGTTAAAGCATGTTAAAAGCTATTAGAATATAACTTCTAATGAAGCAAGTCACACAGTAACTGACTTCTCCTTCCAGGGAATCAGTAAAGTATTACTATAAATTATTAGTTGTGCTATATCTCAAGTTTATATATATCACAAAAAATGGAAAGTTCTTGACAGGTGTTATACTCCTGTTCTCTCATTTCTTTCCATCTTCTTTTTACTTCTAGCTGTGACCCATAAAATATATTCCAGTTTTGAAGACTCCATCTTTATTTCATTCTCCTTCCAGTTAATCTGAAATAGATGAAAAACAGAAAATATAAAAATAGAGTTTTCCAGAATGTTCAAGACCTAAATCAGAAGAGAGATCATGGTCAAAACAATGTCATAATGTAACGGCAACTGCAATAATTAGGGAAGAGGAAGAAACAATTGCCACCTAAAAGTTGGTTTTAAGGCAGAAAAATTAAATTATGTCTTAACCAATTATCTTCTAATTTATACCTCTAAAGACCACAATAAAATCACTGTAAAAGTTCTGTAACAATATGCAACAACTTATAAGAGGGCCAAATAGCACAAAGTAATCTAGCTTTCAATCCGGAAGTCTAATAAAAAGATTACTAAGAAATAAGTATTTTTATTTGGCACTTGAAAGCCTAAAATGGTTTTGGTTGAGAGACCCCAGCAAGTCACATGAATTGATATGTATTTCCATGTCTTAAGATTAATAAGATGTTATTGATGCTCAGTTAGAACTCAGCTTTCAAAATTTTGTACTACCTAGCATATGCTACATAAATACACCATTAACTTAATTGCATTCTTAAAGTATCCTGAAAAACATAGCTAATAGCAGAGTAACAACATTGTGGTAGTTGCCCCAGTAACTGATTCCAAGATTTTCAAATTCCAACAACAAGAGTTGTTTCTCTCATTGTTGAAGGTACATATTTATGGTTAAATGACTCATTATCCAGAACATCACCACAGGCACAAGTAAAGCCCAGGATGTGACCATCTCACAACAATGTATTATTCCATCACTTTGGCATTACTACATCATCCACATGAACTTTTGATGTAACGGTACGGAACAGAGTAAATTTAAATAAACCCAAGAGATTAAGGTTGCATATTTGGAAAAGGAAAAAAAAAAAAAAAAAAAAAGTGAAATTTGGCCTTAACATTACAACCAAGATATCCACCTTCTATTTTATATTTACATGCATACTAAAGAGGTATTGGTATACTTCAAAACTTGCAGCCTTCTCACTACAATTTTTCCACTGTGGAAGCCTTTACAGACTGGCAACCAGCATTAAGATAAACAAAAATAAATTTTGTAGTTGGAAAGCTGTATAAATTAAAGTTAACTTTCCCCAGCTCAGAACAGCCAACAATACATTCGCAGAAAACAGTTCTACAGCTCAAATAATGTTCAGCTGAGATACCGCAGATACAAATCACGCAACTTTCAAAAATACCTGCAGGAAGTCTTGCACCCCTAAAACCATTCCCCTTTATTCACAAAAAACACCGGTATTTGCATGCATTATCAAAATCACTAACTGGAACCTAACCAAAAGTCCTTTTTGCCCCATGCATAAGCAGATATTTTTTCTTTGTTTATTGATGTTACTGTATCTCACCCGTAAGAATGGCAGGAGGGAGAGGGAGA
>VXBJ01005001.1:1461018-1508805 GCA_013400055.1 Nycticryphes semicollaris
GGAGAGGGAGAGGGAGAGGGAGAGGGAGAGGCTGAATCTTTGCTTCATAAGCAAGTTATTTTCTCATCTGAAAAAAAGTGCAATGGTAGACCCAAAGTCATGTTAAATTTGGGAAACATTTGTGTTTGTGGGGTTTTTTTTTCTTTAAATGGAAAATGGAAGTAGCTACTAGAAACACATCTGTGAAACCGACCCCTAAGACCAACAGGCAAAAATTACAAAACATTCAGAAAAATGTCACCTATAGTTCTCACTTTTATGCTTGGGACTTACTTATAATTAGTAATATTTAAGAAAAAACAAGAATGGTACATCAGAAAGGTATTCTATTTAAAAGTTCTCTCTGTCTTTACACTTTTCAACTAGAACTTTGCACTAAATGAGCCTTCTAGTCACTTTGTTTTATCTACTACTCTTTCTCTTCCAAAACAGTCACAGCCAACCCAAGGAACATACAGTAGCTGTGAAATACTCGACACACAATTCTCTGGCCAGCTTGACTACTAAGTCCTAGTCTGGAGAAGAAAGTTGCACTACCCTTTCTTTCTCCATTAATACCCTGTATCAAATACTTTGGTGCACAGCTTCTTACTCACTAGTAAGAGGGACATTGTAGACAAATCTTTCAATGGTGCCATAAGCAATGGGCTTAGCTTCTGTCATCCATTCATCATCATAGGCGAGAAGGTTTATAGTACCACCTTGCTTTGAAATTTACAATGTACAAATATCTCAATGTTTGCTTTTGTTTAAAAAATAAAGAAAGAAAAAAGGCAAGATCAAAGAAAGCTATTGTGAAAGATGCTGGCAAGGATGTATGCTCTTTAGTCACAGCAAATTTTTCTGGATTTGGACCAGCTCCCAAGAGTACTACTTTGCTGACAATCCTACCCTCATTGTAGATTGTTCCATAAACTAGAGAAGTGGTGCTGCTGATGGTTCTCAGTTCCTTCCACCTCCCATAACATTTGGTTAACCTTTCAGATGACTAGAGCTCAGACCACTGACTCCCTTACACCTCAATTCAATACTTTATTGGAGAGTAATTAGGAACTAAAGACTGTTTTCACATATCTGTGGTGAGCTAAGAGCACAGTAGCATTTATTAGCCACTGGGGTTTACCAGTTCTTTCTAAGTTCTTGGCATGACAAAGGCATGGGTGACTGAGGATAGATTGTAAGTCATTGAACCACACAGATAAGTGAAATCCTTAAGCAATCTAGTTATTTCACACAGTGTTACTGACATGCTACCTAAGATTTTTAGCAGCTGAGAGTTAAAGAAATATTCTAGCCCTTCAGACTGAAGAGATCAATTTTGAATGACTGTTCTCAACCAGAGACACTAAACAAGGGCTATAAACTCTCAAACCAACATCTATTTATCACCCTAGGTTCTTCTACCTTACCTGATTTCAGTCACTAATGATCTCATCAAGAACCTGACTATCCTTAATTGTGCGGCCATATAGGACAAAATACATGCCTGTCACAAATTTCTGGCACTTGCCCTTATAGCTTCCAGAACAACAAATACAGTAATTGGGAAAACGCATGTTATCACCTTTTCTGCTGGTATACCCTAGCACATAAGTAACTGCAGCTGGTGCAGTCTTCTCAATGGAAGAACTAAATTAGCTTAGAGATCAGTGCAGTTACAGTTTTACCTGAACAAATCACTTTCTACAAGCACATTTGTGTTCACGCATCTTTGATATCCATTTAGACAAAAATGTTGAGACAAACATGAGTTGGCTCTGTGAATACCGGAACTATCAATCCCTGGCTCCTGATAGTTTTATGACTCACGGCTGAGCTCTCACACAGTTTTCGCCCTAGCTGGGGCATATGCCAACTTTGTTCCTTACGTCCTTTTACAAGGTCTCTCTCTTCCAGCCAGCTGCCTGTTCTCATGCACTTTGTAAGTATATAACCATCTCTAAGACTTCCATCCCTTCTGTCAAAGTTGGTGGAAACCTGCCAATGGGTTCAAAAGTTGTTAACTGTGTGTGTCTCTGAAATTTGGCTAAAGAATCATTATTTCATCTTCTCAGCTTCATTTTTCAACTACTCTCAGTGTGCTGCATAAATGCCTAATGGCAAACCCTTCTCATGCCCAATACCGAGGTGACTTTTATGTGACAGCTTTTTCCTTCTGCTGGTAGTTCACGCCTCTGTGCTGAGCCTGGCAACCAACCCAACGGTCTAGCTACTCTAGTAAATCAATTTCTAAACTTACACGTGTTATAACTTAGGGATTTAGATATAAGAAAACAAAAATTGCAAGGAAGAGTGATTAAACGTACTGCAAAGGAATAAACTTATGATGGGAAACCACTAGAGTTTTCTGCAGGGAGTCAACATTATTAGGATTACGGTTACTTTCTCCTCCTCAACAGAATGAAATTTATCAAAAATTCAACAACTTGCAACTGCAAGAATTTGAGTGTTTTCCACACCTCAAAAGCTTGTCATTTAATACTGAATTTTTGTCAAAAGAACAAAAACCTGATTTGCACTGTGACGATACTGGAGATGCAGTGATTTTTTTCCCACATTTGAAAACAAACACACACACACATACACACCCAACAACAGTGAAGTCGTTTTAAAAAGACAAAGACTGAAATTTGAAATTAATAAACTCTTACATCCACCTCAATGGGGCTAACTCTTGATTTTTTTTGGTCACTGCATAAATTGTGTCCCCTTCCAACTTTAGCATTTTGTCAAACTGCATACGTCAACATATCTCAGCTGCTGTAAGATACACCTGATGCTTTTAGTAGTCACTAGTCTGTCTTTGAAAATTATACTACTCAATTCACAAGCTGTCAAAGTATGTTTACAATAATGCAAAATCCTCACTATTTGAAACATCAGGTAGAGGGGGGGAGGGAGGGAAACTTCACTGATAGCATTTACTTGCAACATACATAACATGAAATATGAACAACACTATAAAAACAAGACCAAAAAAAAAAAAAAAAAATTACAATTCCCAGCAGTTCCCATTAGCCTTGATTTTGCAGGCGACCTGCAAGTATGCCAGTCAGTGGTATTAGTCCAATACATTCTTTCTGCCTTCAGTCACCTAATCAAGGAGTCCCCAAGAGAAAAAAGGGCTGGTTGATGGTCCTCTCTTCTAGAAAATCTTCCAAACAATCTTCTTTAAAATCTTCTGAAGATTTCAAACCCAGTCTTTTTCTGTTTTAAAGACCTCTATTGTCTTTTCTCCAGCCCTTCGGCATTGAGCTGTCCCTCACATGCCAAACCACTGCTTAAGCACATCATACTCCTCTGTATCCTTTCAAGATGGGGGAACCAGAAGTAGAGATGCTATCCTAGAGGGCTTTTGTGCAAGTATGCAATTTTGCCTTTAAGCTGTTCCAATTAAAACTTTCCTGTTTGCATCAAAAACAAAACAACAGGTTCATAGCTCAACATCTCTGGGCTGTAACAACTAGGAACCAACTTCAGAAATAGCTACACTGGGGACTCTGAGTGAAGATCTTAAAGAATACAAATTCCGAACCAATGACTTGGGCCAGTGTTTATGGTGAATCATCACACAGAAATTACAGGGAAGATTTTTGTTTCTCCATCTTCCTACTCTTTTACAAAGTGCTTTGTTCAAAGACTACCATGCACTCCTTCCTGAGCCTCAGAAAGATAGAAGGTATTTTTGAATATTTCTCACACTTGTCTTTTTATCCCAGATGAACTGTCTGTCCAAACTGTAACCTTGCCTTTCACTTTTTCGTGTAGATGTTTGATCATTAGCAGAAGTGCAAAATACCAAGTTCTGCTCCTTCCCAAAAAGCTTTCTGATTTCTTAAGTCACCAGGAAAAACTACATAACTGAGTTACAAGGAATGGTAATATGAACATCATCTTTAAGACCACCCATATTTTATAGGCTTGACAAAAAAAAGAATATTCTGAATCTTTACATTTCATCTATTACTTCATGAACAAATCTGTACAGACCTATTGACAAACATTTCACTCAGTCCACACATCTAAAATTCTGATCCAGTCTGTCTCCCTGTTTCAGCCTCCACTGATCATCATTTAACCTGGCCTTGACAAACACCAACTTGTTTCCGCTTAAACCATGAGGATGTTTTTGAAGAGCTCTTTGAATGGGCTTCATTGCCATCACTGTGTCCTTCAAGTGACTAAACTGTTTTACTGTTTTAAGAGGTATTAACTAAGGAAAAATGACAAAGTGTTGCTATCAAGATCTGGGAAAGCAATGTACTGAAATACGTAATAGTGCCAACACCCTGACCCTAAAGTCCGATGGGTCTCATACCCAAACAATTCTGTCAGTAGTACATCATGCACACTGCGCGACTTAAAAAGATTCTGCACTATCAAGCTTTGATATGAAAGTCAAGTGCATATTTTAGGTGTTTTTACTGTCAACATCCACTGGAAAATAATTTTTTACACCAGTAATTTGATATTTTAAAATAACAACCAGTAAATATATCTAACTTTGCAACTATTTGTTAAGAGAATAAAGGATTAAGTATCATCTGATGAAGCTAATTTATATTCAGATTATAATGTAAACCCTCACTATTCTGATACCTAAAATCACTCTTTCATTCTACAAGAACAGGACAGTTAATAACAAAGTCAGTCAAGGCAATTTCCATTGCCTTGAGGGGAAAGGGGATGCTGCATCATGAATCAGGCACAATACTATTCACATGATCAAGTTTTTACTCTTAAAATAATCCTAGTAACTTCAAAGTTGAGCAAGAGGGGAATTTTTTTTTTGCGTGTACAAAATGAAGCATTAAGAAGAGATACGTAAAACTCACTTATTTTGGGAAGGGAAAAGTATAAGTCAATAGAACAAGCTGTATTTCCTCTGAAAAGCTGATTTTAAAATACTTGCATTGAAAATCAAAGTAAGGGGTAAATTTAAGCTCAGATCAGATGCAAAGCAGACAATTTGCATGCCTACATGCCTCTGAAGCTCCATCTGTACGAATAGAGCAAATAACACAGCCTCTAAATGCTGTAAACTGATTAAATTTCAAACACTCCTATACTACCTGTACTGGCATTTCCTGTTCTAGACAGTCTTTGAAAACACTCCAGAAAAACTCGCTGGTGGGCATGTGACTCCCGCGTTAAACATTAACTTCACATTCGGGCTCTCATCGAGCAGACACGGGAGCTCACCCCTTCCCCACACCAGACCCGTGCCCGTTTCAGGGGCAATCTACTCCTCCGCTTACACAACCGACGGGGACTGGGCCGGCGGCTCGCCCCGCCATCTGCTTTAGACCCCCAACCACGCCATCCGCGGGAGGGATTGCAGCCCCGCACCGCATCCACACCAGCCCCGTCCACGGGTGGGCGCCGCTCGGCGGGCAGGGGACGGCCCCTCATCGCCTCAGCACCGCGCCGCGCGGAGACGACACCTCGCGCCCCGATAGCGCGCGGCGAACACCCTTCACCGGCCGCCTCCTCCCCCCGCGCGGCGGCAGGTGAACGACCCGCCGAGGCCAATTGCCTCGCCTCCCCAACCGACCGGGGAACGCGACCCTCGCCTCACCTCCCGTCCCCGGCGCCTCCCTTACGCAGCTCCTCTCTCGCCCCCTCCCGGCGGCGACTCCAGCCGCGGCCCCGCCCTCACGACAACTTTTACTCCCACCCCCTTCTCTTCTTCCTCCTCCTCCTCCTCGTCCTCTTCCCCGACTCTGGCACTCCGGGGCTGCACGCTCCTCCTTCCCACCCCACCCTCTCCCGCCCGCGGCGCGCCTGCGCAGTGGGACGGCCGTGGTCGCCTCCAGTAGCCCGGATGTTCCCGAGCGTGCCTGGTGCCAGGAAGAGGGCGGGAGCGCTGAAGGAGAGGGGAGAAGCGATTGGTGGGGCCGGGCCAATCGCAGCGCCGCCGCCTCCCGCTCTGGCCGGGGAAAAAGGCAGTGGGGTGGGCACCGCGTGCAGTGAGGGTTGCGCGTGCGTGGTTTGAGGGCGGGTGGGGTTTCTCCCAGTGGCCTGGGCGTGGAGTTGGCGACCCTCGGGTGGTGGGGTCGCATGAGGTGAGGTTCGGCGAGGCATAGACAGGCTAGGCGGGGGCTCCCTGTGGCCTCGTGGAGGTGAAGGGCCGGGGGAAGCCGTGGCAAGGTAAAGGAGTGCCACAAACTTCCCTCGCCTCCTCCCTCCCCGCTTTATTGCTGGTTGTCCCAGGTGTGAAAACTGCTGTGGGTGCATCTGAGGTAACTGCGGGTAAACTCTCAACATAGTCCGGTGGCAGCCCAAGAAACCTCCGTTGGGGCCGTTCCAAGCCACTTGGTTTTAGAGTTAATAACCCGTTAAATGAGTGAGGCAGCAGTTGTTTTTCCAGTGATTTTCTTTTTTTTCCGCTGCTCACTTCAGGATATCTGTCTATGCACATTGGCATCACGAAAGATGCCAGTGACCTGGCACAGATATATGGGTGTCTGACAGAGCAGAGGTAGCTTTCAAGCCAAACCCTGAACAAGTGTACATACATCTCAAAGTTGCACTACGTTTGAGTTCCATGTTGCCCAGAAGGATCCTGGATTATATAGCACTTGGCCGAGGACCATTGCCCCAAAGTCATGTCCCCTATGATTTTTATCTGGTCTATTATTTTGGGGAGGGAGGAGTGCTTCCTTTTGTTATTTGCAAAAGGAATTATATGTTGATGAATACTCATACTTCTAGTTGCTGAAGTACCTTCTGTATTTAACTATTATTATCATCTTCCTGGATAAACACGTAGATTTCATTAGCACATTTCACTTCTAGATTAGTAGTGATATTTTACCACACCCAACATCAGTCCTTAGTGCAAGCTGCTGAATACAACTTTTTGTAGTCTCTCTTCCAGTTATCTTTTTCAAGGTCTTTCAGGATTAGAAAAGCGCTTGTATGTATACAAGCATGTTTGCTTTTCCAATACCATTTTTCTGCAATAGTAAATGATTTCCCTGTAAAGTTCCCTTCCCGCATCTCCTTTACATCCTATAGATTGCAGTAATGTTCCCCGCCAGAACAGTGCAGAACACAAGGCACTGCATAAAGTAAGTTTGCTGCTGAACTTAAATACTATGCTTTTCCTTGTTCTTAGATGAAAAAAATAAATTTTAATACATTTTGATCAGGTATTTTTGAGTATTATTTCTTCCGTTATATTGCTAGTGTAAAGAGCGCAGACAAAGGCAATTTTCTCAGTTTTGCTCTCCAACATGCAGTAGCAAACTTCTTGCTTCAAAAAACACCAAAAATCCTTGGGGAGTTTTTAATTATTTTTTCCAGGCTTTTGTTGGAAAATGGCTACAATTTTCAGTCATTTGGGTAGTCATGTCCACAAATTAAAGTTACTTAACATAGGGTTTGTATAAAGTGCTTTTTCTTGAGACTTTCAGATGCTATGGCCAGTACTTGACATGTATATACTTTTTAATTTTTTTAACAGATACCTTATTTGTTTGCTTCTTCTTTTCTGGAAAGTTTCTTTGATTTTGTGATTTTTTTAAAGGAATTTAATATCTACTTCTCTCATTGTCCCAAGATTCATACAGGATATCGGTACAATGTACATTCCTCGTCGTGGTTTTTTGTGTAGTTCTTTGTTGAGAGCTATTTCAATTTCTAATTCTCACTAGAAATTTTAAGATGAAAACATGTTAAAAGTCAATATTTTAACATTACCATTAAAAATCTGCTTCTGTGTTAGTGCTTCTTGTTATTGTGTATTTATAACAAACATTCTGCTTATCATTTTGGTTAGTATCAGTTTAGTCCTTGATCCTTGCGTTATTTCTTTGCAAAGCCAGTCAAGCAAAGGCATCTGTGAATCCCAAAGTAGGATTATGACCTCATTCTGATTATGACCTCTTTTTGATATTTTTGCTTCTCCATGAACTCTGCTTACTTGTTTGCCTCTACCCTTTCTTCAGCACAGGTTTGTTTTTCACTGCTAATTTTTTAGAAGTCCCTCGGGATTTATATCAGTTCATGCATTCCTTTGTTCTCGGAGTAAGTGTAGTCTGTGAGCTGTCATTATGGTATATGTTAGGAATTTGTACCAGTGAATCTTAGTAGAGTCTTCCACACATTTCAGACAGAGAATGACACAGGTGTGGCACAGGAAACCCTAAATGAGCTAAAAGAAGAATTTTAAAATTAGAATAAATGGTGCAAGTACAAAACAATGCTACAAGGGCAAATGATTTCCTGTTGCAGTTATCGTCAGTACAGGATATCTGCTATGCATGATGCGGGGATGCAGAATAATGTTTACGTGGTTTTAGCACTGATGTTCATGTAGTTTGGTTGTATTATAACACAGATTGCTAAAGCAGAGAGGTTAAAAGGTGTTAAAACTTGCAAGAGTGGGGTCCAGAGTAAAGTAAAATAGGCTTTTAGAGTTCTACTCAGTAATCCAACCATTCAGCTTGGCTCCAGGACATGCCAGCAACAAGATTTGCAAAAGGAAGAAAGAACAATGTGGCAGAGTTGTTGGTGCGGGTGGGGGTCGGGTAGTGACATGAAACACAGAGTTGGAAGAGAATGGAGGTGGACCATATCCAGGTCCTTCAGCATAGCCAGGGCGTTGGGTTTTTGCACAGGTCCAATCCAGGTTAAAACACATTTATGGAAAGTTATGTACCAAAAAAAAAAATCTTAACATAGTTAGGAGACATCTAGCTTTAAATGTAATTGCATTAAATATTTTCTTCTCAAAGCTGAGGTCATCATACATAATTTTCATTGATGAGTGAGCTGCAAATCTGTGTTTCACAGCTGCACAAAAAAGGGTTTATTTTTGTTTTAGAAATTTTCAGTTCCAGTGTTATTTATACTGTTGTTGCCACTGGCTGATCTCTGTAAATAAATTCTGATTCCTTCCTCTGAAGTAATTTTATTCTATCGTGTTTTATATACACAGTGTTTCGATGAACATTTTCATACCTATAGCTGTACTGGAACAATTGTTCTCTCTTTCTTTCATATATCTTCTTAACACTTCGAACATGTTTACAACAACCTTTTCAAACAGCTAATCTCCTTTTCATCTTCAAATTTTTCATGAAGAAATTGTCTGCTTCAAATCTCCTCATATTGGAGGGGTAGAAAGCTACATTTTGTGGGTTTTGAAAAATTATTTTAATAATGTTTTATTGAGTAGTAAATTGATTTTGCCACTGTTACTCTTGTTCTTCTGCGCTTATCTTTCTTCCTCCTTATGAGCTGAAATTCTTGTGAAATCAGCTTCATATACTTAACAGGAACGGTGCTTACTGAGGATTTTGCAAAAAATAAATTAGCAAATTCTGTGTAGGGTCTGAGGCAGAAAATTCCAGAAGCTAATGGAGAATTTAAGGTGTGGTTTATTAGTTAAATCTTTTTTAACATTATTTTCACTGAATGTAACTCAGCACTAGACACTATACTGCTTGTTATAGTTCAGTCTGTCTTATTGGCCTATCATAAGGAATGTTATGGGATCAAGTACCATTTGTCATTGACTTTGAGACACTTGTGGGACATTCCCATTAGAATTGAAAAGTATGTTTAATTTCAGTGTCTGAGAACTGCCATTGTGTTTTTGTGAAGTAATTATTGAGCTCTTAAGAGAATGTCTAAGACTGTGCTACTCAGAATAAAAAGAATGGAGAAAATAATTCTTGTAGAAGAACCTGCAATTTGAAAGATATCAGAGAAATTGGGCCTCATTTTCCATAGACAGTAGCAGGATGAAGTTTGAGTAAAGTAAGGGTTACTTAAGATGTATTGCTAAACTACTTAAGAATACATGATTTTCCATGTTCTCTAAGCCTTTGGGATATTGTTAGATAATATATTTAAACTTTTCTGCCCAGAGAGGAGAAAAAAAATCTTTCAAATTCCAAGACTCTGTTAAAGTTGTGTTCTGGAGCAGTGGTTTTTCATTGAGTGCTTAGCTCAGTACTCCTAATACTACAAGAGTTATCCATAATAAGGAAAACAGATTGGTAGGAAGGAAAGCCATAACATAGTAAAAGAACCAGAGAAAAAGTAAATAGTATTTTTATTATTTGCAACATAAAATAATAATTTTACACATTTCCTAGGGTGACTGTAAGGAAGCCCTAACAATGTTTTAGACAAAGTTCTCTAGGTTGTGTGCTCAGCTGTATTATCACAAATAGATCAAATCCAAGAGCAGAACAAATAAAAAATACCTCTTTA
Source organism: Nycticryphes semicollaris (assembly GCA_013400055.1). Classification (NCBI taxonomy): domain Eukaryota; kingdom Metazoa; phylum Chordata; class Aves; order Charadriiformes; family Rostratulidae; genus Nycticryphes; species Nycticryphes semicollaris. Next base: position 1,471,246 of record VXBJ01005001.1, read on the forward strand.
GCTTGTAGTAAGTTAAGTGAGGGCACATTATTTCATGAGTAACTTTACCTACCTATATTCCAGTCCTCAAGTCTCCCCTACCATGTGTACCTGTTCCCACAACCTTTCCTTTTAAACATACTGTAGCAAAGATGTAGCCTGTAGCAAGCAGTCACATGAAGCTTAGTCATCTGATTGCTCTCATTCCCACATCCTGTACAGAGTCTAAAATTTATATGCACATCCACATCCATTTTCTCCTTCAAAACAGGCTAGTGGACCATTTCTGTAAAGACTTTTTCAGGCAGACATGTTCAGTCAGCTAGCTTCCCACTCCTTGCTTCATCCTACCTGGTGAACTATGTTTAAGAGTATTTTCCTCTTCATGGCCTTTCCATCAGTGCTTCTGCCTGTGGACAGGCTGCAGGAGTGCTCCAGGCATACTGAGTCTATTAGAAAGGGCTAAGCAAGAGCAAAACATAGAGAGTTGAGAATAGAATGAGGAGAAATACAATTTAGGAAGACGATATGGAATAGTGATGACAAAAGCAAAGGTGAAAAATAAGAATGCAGTCATGAAACAAAGGTTAATAACAGTAGTGAGAAGAGGAGAAGGAAGGAAAAAGAAATTGAGGACATAGGAAGACGTGAATGAAAGAAGGAGAAAAATTGTTTCATCTGAAAAAGCGACACTTTTTATTTCATCTAAAAAAAGCTCTAAATTAAGGTTCAGAAGCAATTAGAGTGCTAAGAAGTGTTGCTTCATTTTAGCTAGGTTAAAAACAAAAGGAATACAGAACACAGGAGACTAAATAAAAGGGCATTACACACTTACAGGGAGGACCCTATTGCATGCTGTCTCCTGGGCTGAGATTCTAAACTTTCTATCATTTCTATTCAAGTTTCTTCTCCTCCCTCCTCCTCTCAGTTAGCTGTAGACACACTTTCATAGAGAAGAACCTTTGTTTTAAAAGCTTTCTTCCTTTAGGTCCAGGAATAAATACAGTATATTTTGCTCTTACTTATTCATGCTACATTATCCTGCCTATACGTTTTTCCCCAGTGAAGTGCTAAAATGTTCAATGGGGTGGCAAAAACAATTCCATTGAAGTAATCTAGAATTTCACTCTGAGAAAAAGAATCATTGGTTTTCATTCTTCTCCAGACTTTTTGATGATAATGGGCCTGAGACAAGATCTGTGTGTGCATGATTGAGTTCATTCTTCGGGAATGAGGGAAAGGGTGGGGGTTGCGTAAATCTTGCAAATCACTACTTTTCCTTTTGGATAATCCAGTTTCCAGTCCAATAATACACTTCTGTGGAACAACAATGTGACTGAAATCTTCTCCTATTTTAGGCTGTTCTGTTTTTAAAAGATAGTTCCTGGAACAGTAGAAGTACGAGAAAGTTCTATGCAAGCTGTATATATCATGCACTTTGAAACTGTCCTCATCTGGGTGCTCTTGAAAACATAGTATTAGTTATGACCTTTGTGTTGCATCAGTCTTGCACAATCACTTCACATTTGCAGGTCCAATTTATTGCTTTCTCTTAGGATATAAGCCAATAAGAATGGATGTCTGCAACTGAAAAAGAAAAGAATGAGATAGAGGTTGCCTTAGAAAGCTTGTTCTGTGGATTCACATAGCCAATTTCTGTGGCTAAATTGAGCTTTTGGGGCGAAACCCAACATGAAGTAAAACCAGGGCAAAAGAGTAGTATTCAATGAATATAAAATTAGGAGTAGTACAGTGGTTAACAATACATAATATATATTTTATCTTATTAAAAGCTGAAAATACATGAAGTACCTCAGATAACAGAATGCAAAAATGTTAGCAAGTATTTAAAAAACTGATTTTTTCTTGTATGAGAAACTGAACTGTATTTGATTTAAAATATGAGTTGTGTCGACATTTCAGTCTATACTGAAGCAAAATTTAACAAGATTTTGTTATAAAATATGCTGATTTAAAAAAATAAATTAAAAAGGCAGTTGATCGGTTAAATGTTCTCAGTGCTCACTGCATTTCAGGATTTCATGCATCCTTCTTCTTTTTTTTTTTTCAATCCTTTCTGAAGTTTTCAGAGCTACCAGAATACAGTCCATAGTATAATACAAAAAATATTTAGCCCCACTTTTATGCACAGAGGTGGCTGGTTTTCAATTGCAAACTAGTAAGTTACTTTGCAGGTGTAAATTTAATATAAATGAGTTTAGTCTGTACAAAAATGAAATCCAGGAATCAGAGAGCACGATGACTGTAGATATTGCCACACTATTGCATCAGTATTTTTTTCTATTTCCTTAGCTAACTAGTTCAAATGCCTCACTACTGTGTTTTACTTAAATTGTAGACAAATTTATAGGAATGTTGGGTTTTTTTAAGTTTGCAGATGATTTTAAAACCAGATTGATTCTAATGGTTAGTAAAAACTTTTTAGTCTCTCATTATTGATTCTGTTGTAAAAGCATCTCACTACTGTTTTTTTGGACAAGCAAAGGAGGAGAAGAAATTACTTGCTCCTGGAGTCAAGAGTAAAGATTTTCTTGGCAAGGCTCAGAGGTAAAATGAACACATCAACTGACTAGTTTTCTGTAATGTGGATAGGACATGGGCACTAAGGCAGATTGGCTTTTTGTAGAAGACAGGTACTTTTTAGTTTCTCCTCACACAGATTGAAAAAAAAAATTCTGGAGGAGGAAAAAAAAATTACATGGAAGTAAATAGACTAAACCATCTTTTTTCCATAGAAAGATCATGCTAGACTTGCCTGCTTTCTTTCTGTGATACAGAAACTACTTTTCACAATAAATGAAACTGTTAAACTAAAGAAGAGGGGAATTAGATTAATTGTCAGTCAGGCAAAGAAATACCTGAGAGGAAAAGGTGGCAATATGTTATGCTGAATGGCAGGGGGATGTTGTTAGAGCTCTGTCCAAAGATGTGTATTGAAACTGGTATTGTTTAACATTTTCATTAGTGATCTTGGCACAAAAATGGGCACTTGCTAATGAAATTGTTGACATCACAAAGTTGGAAAACAGACTTTGTAAAGTGTTGGTGTACTGAAATAATTAGATGACCTTGAGTAGAGAAATAAAATGGGATAAAATCGAATAATATAAAATACAAGGTCCCGTGGTTTGGGACTAATAGGAAAGGCTCTCTGATACAAGCTCAGAGCTTGTTAGATGGAAGAGAAGCGAATTTGAAAGAACTGGATGTGTAAGCCAAAGAAAGGGTGGCTGTGAGCTACTCACTTGATGTTACCGTGGAAAATGTAAATTCAGTCCTAAGTAAATTCAGCCCTATATTTCTTGTACAGATAAGGAAGAATAGTGCCATGTGTAGTACATGTGGCTTATAAAATTTTATATCTAAAACTGAGAACAGATCTGGAAATCCACATGCAAGTAATTGGTCTTAGAAGAGTTGTAAAAAAAAACAAAACAAACAAGAAAACCCTGAAAGAGAGGAGAGACTAAAAGAACTTGGATTGTTTAGACTAGACAAGTGAAGCGTAAAAGACCTTAAAATCTTTGAATATAGAAGTTGAAGCAAACATAGCAGGTCAGGAAGCTTCTTTTAATTAAAAATACCCAAACAAACAAAAAGAAACCCAAAAGGTTTCGTTAAGAAATTGCTCTAGGCTGGGTATGAATAAATTTATGTTGGAAGTTAAAGATAGCCTTTTAATTGCCCAAGCCTGTAAACATTGCTAAGAGAAGAAGTGATCATTGTATGATACAGTAACGTAATATGTGCAAGGGACACATTATAGAATGAAACTTATTTGACCTGTGCTTCATTAAGCTGTAGTTTCCACAGGTCTGAACTGTTTCTCATGCACCAGCTCAAAGCAACTGTAGGTTAAAGTAGACTGAGGGAGAATTGCTAGGTTTCTCCACTGTGCTGCAAGTGGCAGATATGAGCGCTGTGCCAACAAACGTAGTGTAAGGGGTTTCTCTTGCTTCTTGCTGCAGAAAGACGGCAGGGTTGGGGCAAACGCCGCCTGTCTTCATCTCAAGGAACTGTGGAGTTGTAGGTCTGCTTTACCACTTCCCACCGATGCTTCTGATTTCCACATTTTCTGGGTTTTGTGCCTATTTTATAGGCCATATCTGAATGAATGATAAAGTAGAATAATTAAATATATAGAGATGGTTTTGGTTTTATTTTGAGATGTGTGTAGTATCTTTCTTTTCAGCAATGATACATTAAGCAAATGTCTTTGTATCGCTGCAAGGCCTGGCAGAAAAAAAAACCACGTTCCTTTTTAGTTCAGTAATGCTTGCTATAATTGATCAGCTTGCTCTTCTCCTTCCTATTTGAACAGCATGTTCTTACTTTTTTCCTTGCCAGCAAATAGTCAAAATGTTCTCATTAAGGACTTGAAGAATGACATATTGCTAGAATTCAACTGCCAGAATTAAGCCTTACTTGGCCTCTTGACGTACAGTAAGCCAGCCTAGGAAGGGCCTGTCATGCCTCAAATGTTCGTTTATAATAGTTTGTAGTTATCTTGCATAGTCATCTTTCAGTAATCTTGAGTGTAATGACTACGATAACTACTGTTTAAAGTTAATATATTGCCTAGCTCGAGTAGCTTGGCTCTGCAGAGAAACTTTACAAAGGGAAAGTCCAGAGTGATACTGTCTGGACTGCTGCGTGGCTGCTAACCTTCCCACCATAGAGATTCTTAGCCTGCTGCTCGATATGCCACCCAAGTTTTCCTCATTCCATACATTGGACTTTAAAATCCTTCTCCATTCTTTTCCCTCTTCTATATCGGATGAACTGGAGGGATTTTCTTGTAGAAGGGTCCTGTTGTGTTAGAAGAAAATTTGAAGTTTTGTCTTTTGGGGTATTTTTGGAAGATGACTTCCAGTTGTCCTTCAGAACTCCAGAGAAATCCAGTTCTAAGTTATACCTTCCGCACAAAGCAACCTGAGGGCATTCCTGTGTTAATGAGTACAGCCAGCTTTGAACTGGCAAAGTTCAGGCTATTCTTTGTATAAACTCCACCAAATATTTTAATCTCCACTTGCTTTTGAAAGAACAGTTGGTTCAAAATATTCAGGCTTGTTTTCAGTCTTCCAGTGAATTATAAATCCTCGGCCCCTTGCAAGTATTAGTTAACTTTGTCTCACAATGTCTCTGTGAAGTAGGAAAGTATTGCAAATAGTGGGGTAGGTGTTTTGGATGAATAGTTTGTTCAAAAGAAATGTAATCTCCATCTGAAAACAAAATGTTTGTGAATTCATCTTGAATTGAGTTCATAGTCTTGGCCCAAAATGACCACAAGAAAGAAGTAATTTGGACTTTTAAAAAACTTTAAAGTTGTATCTTTCTATTTAAAAACATCAGATAGTAATTTGTTGATACTTTTATCAGTTAAAATCTGCCCACTTAAAATGAAATCTGTTATTTCAAGTAAAATGAAAATAGAATGTTGTTCCACTAGTAATGGTTCTTGTATTCATTATGTACTGTAGCCTGGCATATTATGTATGTACTTGTGTAAACCTGGTTTTTTACTTTCTTTATTTTCACCATGCAATTTCTTGCTTTAGATGAAAAGCAAACAAACAAGCCCTAAAAACCACGTATACAGCTTGCATTAATATTTCTATTTTGTTAACAGGAAAACTGAGGAACAAGTTTTCCGTGCTGTGTCCAAAACCAATCTGCAATGGACTCAGGTACAAAGCTTGGATTTTTCAGGCTTTCTTTCCCCAACTCTTCTTGTGTTCTAATCAGTGAAATGAAACTTTCCTTTCTCTTTTATCCGTTTTCCTTAAACTTTGTGTAACAGTCATAACATGTGGAACGTGGTGAGAGTGGACATGGGAGGGTGAGGTCTCACTGCATAGGATCAGGAGTCTTGCCAAAGGCGTAGCTGTGGTCAGGCTTTTGTGTTCCCTGCAGCGCCTGTACTCTGTGTGGGAGGTTTTAAGTTAACCCTGGTGCTCTCTGATTCTGACTTACATTTTAAGTGCTCTCATTGATATCTGGAAATTGGTTTGCCTCTAACTGCTCCCATAATGGGTATTTTGATGTAAATTAATAAGCATCTGTACTAACGTCACCTGGGGGAATTGTTGTGATACTTTAACACACAATTTTTGGAAGACAGACAGAAAGTATTTCACGGGACTACCAGATCCTTCTTTTATCAATTTTTGATGGTGCCCAGTAGAACATATTATAGAAAGAAATCAGCTAAGTGTGGGGTGATCTGTCTCACACAGCTTTCTGTTTTCCAGTGATAAGCCCCATATTCAGATCAGTAGTAGCCATTATCTATAATAAGCATAATTACCACTGTGAATTTGTTTAATCCTGGAAGCTATTAATAGCTTTTGGACCACAACAGCCTATTAGCACCAGGTTCTGCAACTAGGCATTTTTTGTAAAAGTATTTATTCTGTTCATTTTAAAGTTGGTTCCTTATCATTTTATTAAGAATCAGTTTGTTCCTGTGTTATTGTTCCCTCCTCATTTTCTCCATACCATTCATGGAGACCTCTGTCATAACTTCCTTTATTTGTGTTTAGGTAGTTTAATTACCGTTTCCTTGCAGAGAAGTTTTATTGGTCTTTTTGTTTTCTGAGTCTCCTCTATTCTAGTCTTAAACCATGCTAACTTTTTTGGAGGGAAGGGTTAGAGCTCTGTAATAGTTTTAATTTACTGTGAGCACTTAGCCTGCAGGCTCTTTAAAGTAACATATTATTTCCTTGAAAGGACTTTACCCTTCTGGTTGCTTTTTAATTTCCTTTTAATAAGAGTATTTTATATGCAGTTTTTGTTTCTTAAACTATATCAGTATGCTGATTGCATTTTTATAACTATTTTTAGCATATATACTCTCACACTCAATTACATAACAGCTCTGTGGCAAACATATTATTTAAAATAGAGTATTTTATTTATTTTTGAACAGTTTGTAGCCTCTGAGAATAAGGAAGGAGCCAGCCCTATGTGACTCTTCAACCCTGTGGGGATCATCTGATATTTCTGTGTAGACTGCTAATAATTTATGGACCCCACACTGAGAAATTCTAATCTAACATATATGGGATTTTATGCTCCACAGTCTTACTGTATTTCAAGAACCATATTTTATCCTGTTTTCTTAGGTATAACCGAGAATATTTTGGCTGGTTAGTAAGGTCTCCTACGAACTGAAGCTGAGTACAGGTTATTCATGGCTAGTCTGAAAATAACTTTTAAAAGATCTTGGTAGATATGTGCTAATTTGGTTCTTCCTACAGTTCCATGCAGTTTCCCAGAGTATTTCTGAGGCATTATTAGGGCTGTTTGCACTTCATATGTACAATGCAAAATGAACTACCTAATTAGGCTTACCTTTATAATCTAAAACATCCATTCTGATGTTGAAGGCATAATAGCTTTGATAGTGGCATCAGTTTCAATTACAAATACACATAAATGCTATGAATGGTGAAATTTTATCCGCACAGAGGTCAATGCCAAACTCCTTGTTTGATTTCACTGGGTTCAAAATTCTCTCCGCAGTATGATTTTCCTCCTCCTGATTGATACAGTGTGTATTAAATTAATTAAAACAGAGAGATGCTTTGAGACAATAGAATAATAATTTATTTCCACAATTGTCAGTTGTATGGATTATGCAGGAGGGAAAGCAGCCAAGACATGTTGACTTATTTAAGACATCTAAGAAGGGAGTGAACAGTTAAAAATATACATCTAAAGAACAAGTTGAGGAGTAAACAAAATGTTTCTGGGCAGTAATAAAGAAACAACATGAATTTTCCATTCCTGGTACTGATGTGTAATCTCTGTTGTACAACAACCAGAAAACTAATCAGCCTCAGTTTCTTTGTTGAAACTGGGAAAGAGACCATATAGGTTTTTTGTTAGCCCATTCATGCAAACATAACTTATACCAGACATAGGCAAACAGTACGTTATCAGAAATCAGCCTCAGAGAGAGTGTGGCCTGCTGGATTTTAGAACAAATTTCAGATCAACTATTGTATGTAGTACTCTGAAAGTATTTCAGTGCTGCCAGTGAAGGACATAAATAGTAGGGTAATTTGGCCTATTAGCTTAGTTAAGTAAAGTGAAATATGAATATCTAATTTTTATGAGTCTGACCAAAGTATGTGAAATAGAAATGTCGTTATAAGTGACACTAATAACCATAGTTTCAGGCCATAGCTCTTTAAGGTTAAAATATGAACTCCTTCTGATGACTGTTATTGCTGGTATCAGTTTATCCTCAACACTGCAGACAATACAGGCCATGAAGCCCCTGGCTTTTTGTGTCAGAAGAGCTTTAAGGCGCATGTGTCTTAAACCCCCCCGCCTTGTATTCATGGAGCTACTCAGAGATGTACATCTCTCATTTCTTTTTACATACTGTAATCACAGAGTAATTTGTTTAGATGGTGTAGAAATAGCAGATCTATTTTCTTAATTCACCACATTTTAGTGAAGTTATTTAAATTAATTTTTAAGTTACTTTCTACTACTGCAATGGGTACCTTAATGTAAATAAAAATGAGGCAAAAAAACTTCATGAATAAAGACTTCTAGACATTTTAAACTACACATTGACTCCTACCACATGTCTGCCCTTTTATCATATACTTCAGTCCCTCTCTCTTTTGGAAGCAAATATGAGTATTGTCTTGTGATAAAGTATAAGTGATGTTAAAGGACATTTTCTGAAATATTTATATACCTGTGATCGGTTATGTTTGTGTAAAGCCATTGCTCGTGGTTTTCCATTTAATCTACCCTTTCAGATGTATTTCTTACAGCTAAAAGGAGCTTTAAGAAACACCACTGAAAATTTAAAAATATGTATTTGTTGATCTTTGCAGACCTGTAATTAAAGAGACCTTTATTCTGTTTGCCTACAGAAAATAATACAAATCTTGGCCTCTGAAGTTCTTTGTAATTGGTTACTCAAAAATAGTCTTTCTGCTAGTTATAGGATATGTTTCTGCTAGTTATAGGATATGTTTCAAGTACCATATAAGTGCAAAATCAAAGCAGGTGCTAAAGCCCACTGAAGTTAACAGAGAATCTCTGAATTCCTAACCTTAACAAGAGATCTTCCTTTGTGGCAGAGGAATTGGGCTTTGGCAGAGAGATTTGTTTATTGCAGGGAGACTTACACAATAAGGCTACATCTAGGCTGATGAAGCCAGGGAACATTCCTGGACACTGGCAGTTGATACTCTGTGCTTTTGAATACTTAACACATTGCGCAGTCCTGGCTTCTGCCAATTAATGCTCTCCCAAACAGTTTCCAAGCATGATTCAAGAGTTTAGTGTGGTCAAGGGCCTGTTCCCAGTGGGTGATTTGGCAAAAGCTACCCAGTATGGAAAGATTAAATAGCTGCAGACTCTGACAGCTCGCTTCACTTTTAAAAAGAGCAATCTAGGCACACTTGATTTATTTGTATGTCGCTCTATAGTAGCAGAGCTAGGAAAGCAGGAGGCACAGATTTCTTACTCTTCTGCTGCAGCTGGTAACTGTACCTGAGTGTTGAATTAGAGCTACTAGTTTTGCTGTGACAGCTCATTTTATAAGTCTCAGATAGAATTTGAGGACTTAAGGTCTGTCAGGAATTTACAGCCACATCTAATACTATTATTTGGACCATCAACTGAACACATGCATAGTAGGCTCCGTACTTCGCAAACAACTTAAGCCTCCTGAGCCTATTCTGTGCCAGTAGATTCATAGATATATAGGAAACTAAAGTTACCATTATGCTGTTCCATAAGAAGGAGTAGAATGGTCCAGGCCAGAAAGGAGCTCTAGGGTCCTCTAGTCCAACCTCCCCGCAGCCAGCAGGGACACCCACAGCTAGATCAGGTTACCCAGGGCCTCGTCTAGTCTCACCTTGAATATCTTCAGGGAAGGGACCTAAACCTGGGCAACCTGTTCCAGTGTTCAACCACCTTCATAGTGAAGAACCTATTCTTAATATCCAGTCTAAAGGAAGGTGGCATGCTCTGCATGTATAAGTTATGTTTACAGAGTACACAATAAAAATGATGTATCTTCACAGTTCTCAAGGCATATATGCTTATGCACTGATTTTCTTGTATTTCTGTTCAAATAGGCTTATGAATGCTTATGCGGGCTGATAAAAACCAAATTCCTCCAGAAGTTATTTGCATTGCTTCTCGCTATAGGTTTGGGTTTTTTTTCTGAAGCCTTTGCATTTTCAGTCTTGAATAATTCATATTTTTGTCATTGTCTATATAATTCTTGTACAATGTGCACAGTTAAGTTCCTTGCACTAACCCCTTGCTAGGGGTCCTAGTGTCCTCAGTCTATGAGGCTGATTATTTTTCTTTCATAAATTTGTTCAGGGCCTGTACATTTGTTTATGCAGTTTGTGTGACAAAATTAGATAAAATAGGTGACAGAATTTCCTTTGCCAACTGCCTGCCTTGAAACCAGATTTGAAACATAGAAGGTATTCCCACAGACAGAGGTTTCAGCCGCAACAATATAGGCCAAACTTTTTGTTGATCTTCCCACTTTAAATCTCATTCTATCATTCTTTTCTTCAGATGTTGAGATCCTTTCTGAAATACTTTTATTTGTACCTCAGCACCACCAAAACCATTAATTAGGAAAATATCTGACAAAAAGAAATATTTTATTTGCTTACCATCATCGTCTTCTGTGGGTTTCATTTTGAGATAAAATTTGATTAACATGTTACCATAGAGCTGGCAAAATTTTATGGATACTCTCGTTTAGAGAAAAAATTAGTGTCTGAGATGCCCTGAAACCTATTGGGTATTACCAGCATGCTTAGAGAGAATAATGCCCTGGAGAAGCATCCAGGATATATGAGAGTGGCCTACTGGTTAAAACTAGGTGTCCTGTTTCAAAATACATACAAACTAAACTGTATATTAGAATATTCAACCTGCAGATGTTGGATACTTCTCAAACATAAAAGCAATTATGAAACAGATGCACACCTCTTACTAGAATGTATTGTAACCTGAAAAAGAAGCACTGAAAGACAGCACCCTTTTACTGATTTTTGCCTCCCCCCCGCCCCGTCCCCCATGTATTTAGGAAGAGTCTGCTACTTGTATTTCCACGGTGTCGGATCTTGTCAGTGTATCAAGAGCAAGAAAACTCGTATGCTTTTAAATCCCAGTATAATGTTATGGCTGTAGGGGAAAAAAGGTCTAGGAAATTTCTAGTTACAAAAGCATTTTGGTAAGCATGTGGTTACATAGCTCAGTGATACTAATTTGGTGTGTTTGACATAACCTGTCATCGATGAGCTTTTTTAGTTGTGATTAACAAGAAGATTCTAGACTTATCCAGGAAATACCTCTGTACTTTTTCATACCACTATGTCATCTTTGTCATTGCCAAATTTACTGCATTTTCTGTAAACAAATCCAGGTGACATGGATATTGAAGTCTGTAATTAAAGCTGAGTAAGAGTCAGAAAGGAGGAAATGGCCTAAAATTGCTGTCACTGAAGTAATGACAAGATTCTTAACTTTGGTAGAAAGCAGGGTTGGAAAAAAGAGTGGATTTGTCAGAGCTTGTCTTGAGCAGACAGTACTCAGAGTGCACTGAGTTCACTGTTGTGGTATTGCTTGATTGTTTTGCTGCAATCAGTATATCTATTAAAGCAAACCCCTTAAGAGCAGTGTCACTTTTTTTCTTAGTACGCTTGTTCTTACATGACAAGCAAAGATTTGAGAAAGTGAAAGAAGAACATATAAACACAAATAGAAAATGCCTCAGTTACATTTGCCAAATTAGTTTATTTATGTCTACAGATGAAACTAGGTTCCAGAAAAGAGGCACTGCATCAGACATTAGTGTTTATATTCCAGCTGCCAAGGAAAAATGTTGTCAGTAGCCTTTAGTAATATTTGGACCAAAAATACACAGATGTGCAGCTTTCCGCATTTTGTACGATGTAGAGTGCATCTTCTCTCACAGGTCCTCTGTTTCTGGAACAGTGTCGGAATCCGAAGGCTGAATGAACACTACAGGAATATTCTCGGATGTCCATCCTTTAGGAGTCCTATTGAAGGATCTTCTGGTAGCAAGAGGGTTTGCAAGGATCATGAATCTGGGGTCATTTAGCATCAGCAGATTAAAATCTGGTACCTTGAATTTAACCAGCTTTGATGCTCTCTCAAAACCACCAAAGGGAGTGGCAACTCTGTAGATATTGGAGAAATAAAAGTAAAATGTGATATTAAAAATACCTGTTTTCTTTTCCTCCTAGGAGCTGAAAAGAGCAGACACTATTTTAATAATATAGATTTGTATAATTTCTTGTTTATATTTTCAAGCTTTTGGGAAAAGCATTCTCATTGTTTTTCTGGCAAATTCTCATTAAGATCCAATTTATTTTCCCTTAGATAAAACCTTCAGACTTCTTCAAAATTGAGCTAAATGGAAAAGCTGAGGGAAAAAAGATGTTGCAAGAAAACCTTGTCGTTGGTGAGTCACAGTTACTATACTTACTTTGTTGGTGATAAGTTGATAGGCCTGAAAACATCATTCAAGGCATTCTCTCTAGCAGGCAATTAGTTTAGGAAATTCTCACCCCATTTTCTCCTCTCCCCTGTTGTTCTTCCCACTACACAGTATTTCAGCACCATATTGTACCAGTTAGAATGTATGTGGGTTGTGCTATAAACTTGGGTCACTTATGTGATCTGGGTTAAACAATGACCTTTCAAAACAAGGGAGCATTTTAAAATCCAAGTTATTTCAGCAATCTACTTTATATCATTAGGCTCAAACAATTGTAGCAATAAAAATGAGGAGGCAGTAAAGCCTAATGTGAAGCAGAAAGGAACAGCCAAAGACAACAGGCTCTAGAAATAAAGGGGAAAGGGTGAGGACTTCTTACACCAGCTTTGTTTCTGAAGAAGATGTTTATGCAACTAAACCTTGAAACACTGGCTAAAATTGACCCCTAGTCTTAAGTCAGTATTTTTCATGTTATTAAAATGTAAACATTCTCTCAGGCAATAAGCCCGAGAAACTAAAACATAAGAAAAACTGAGCAGGAACTGTTACATACATTTGCAAATATTATTAAACAACAGTATTTCTAAATACCTCCCATGATTCTTCTACGTTTGCAGGTTTCTATGCTAAAAAAACCCACAACCCACCCTGAGCTTTTGCATCATTTTTTCCAGCCTCCTTTGTATAAGCAAACACAACCAAACAGACTATTGTATGTGCTCTGCATTTTGATCAGTTGCATAGCTTTGCTGGAGTATATCCTGGCCGGTTAAAAGTGTCAGATATACATGAGCTATACATGAACACCTGATTGCTACAAAGCTAGATACATAGTGGCATGTGAAAATTAACTAGTGGTGCAATGGAATTTCACCAGCCTCCATAGGTTTTGTGTGTTTGATACAAAAAACAGATCTGTTGGTATGTATTTCCTGTTGCTCCAGGTACTATAGCAGAAGCCCAGAAAAATTAACACTAACAGAAATGAAAAGAGATGATGTGAAGATCTGCCTAGAATTTTCAGCAAGATAACTATAGATGAAACACAACCTAGGGAGAATTAAGTGCTCAAAAAAAAAATTAATTCAGGCAAATAAATCCATGAACAGGGGATGGTGTTAACTCCAAAGGATATAAAGATATAAAGATATAAAAAATCATGAAAGTTCTGGGCATTCACACTTACTGAGAGAAGAGCACTGCTTTGGCTTAAGCTCTAAAACTGTTTCTCAGATGTAGATAAGCAGCATCTAGTCCAGGCATTGATTTCTCTTGAGGTCAAAGGAAATTCTTTATGCAAAGTGCCTGTGGTATCAAGCTTTTCTTGTGAAACTGTCTTCTAGGTCACAATGTCAATTTGGATACCGTATGATGCCGATTAAAAATAATTGCTTGGTAATTGGCACAGAGTGAATGTAGTGATCTAGATCTTACAGGGTAATAAAGATTGTTTTAATTGCTGCTCTAATTAAGATACACATTCTCACATTGTTGTAATATTTCATTCTCATCAATATGTAAATTAAGGGGATAATCAATATGAACAGAACAATAATAGCGATATAAAACGCCAAACAATTCTATAGTATAAAACTTCCTCTTTGTAGTATTTTTGGGTTTTAAATACATCATGTTGTTATAGGTAACAGAAGGACATTTTATGGAAATGTCTTTTGTGGGTAAAAAAGAACATCTTGTAGTTCCTCTATAAAGTCTGGCCTCAGAGACTTAAGCATTCCTGTGTGCTAGGCAGAAGCACACAATGGTCAACATAAAAGAGTACAGTGATTGGGTAATAGATGTTAATTTTCCTTTACAACACCAGTATATTTTTGTGACTAATAACTTGTCTAGCAACATGGTGTTGTAATGACTTGTGTTGTCTGCACCACTTGAGCTCTGATTCATTGTATGGAAGCCTAAAACTCATGTGTAAAAAATTCCAGTAGTCATTGCTCATAATAAGTGTGGAAATGCTGATTCAGAGCCATAGGAAGTGGCTCCAGGAAGTGTAAGAGATTGTTTCATATTCACTTTGCATATTCCTAAAAAGTGGGTGCATGCTTTAACAACAGCAGGCACAACCATGTTTATTTTTAGTTGTTGTTTTTGCAGGGCAGGTTTGGGGGTTTTTTTATTTTTTTTTTATTTATTTACCTGCAGTCTTTCTTACTGAACATTATATTGTCTCAACATAGGAGACTACTTGTAGTTGATTATTTGGGAAGGTCTGAAAAAATGTTTTAACTGTATTGAATTAGAACCTTCAATTACATAAGTACAAAAAAGTGAGTTTTGCATTTTAAAATGGGTCTGTCATTCTTAGAATGTTCTGCTTAAGTAAATTACGTGCAAAAAGGAGATATAAGAACAAAGAACCTGACCCTGCAAAATGCTCAGATCCTCATTGTTGCTTAGGGCAAGAACTAATACCAATTTCACAGGGGTATTCAAGTGCTAAGGAACTGGCTAAACACTCACCTTTCACTAATCTCACATCACTTCAAGTTAGCACCCAACATTCCCTTGAGGCTCTGGGTCTCGGCATATTTACAATAGAATTCAGAATCCATTAATCAATAAAATCAGAGCCCAGTCCAGATGGACTGGATTCCTGTACTGTTTTTGAAACAGTAATCTTTGAGAATTGAGAAAGCTGAGCAAGAATTTATCTGGTAGGAGAGGCAGAACTAGTCAGACTTGCTTGTCTTACGTGAGTAAGATGTAGTGCTTTGTAGGTTACTCACAATCCTACCCTTTAAATTTTATCCAGTTCCAAGAAAGCAGATGGAATAGAGGTACTAATTTAACTAATATTACAAACTCCTCAACCAATGTGGATTCATGCTGTCTTTACCACAGACGGTTACTGGGTGCTTCCACACTGGTAAAAGAACCAAGAAAATTTTTCACCCAATAAATATGTTTTCAGTCCTAATAGGAATTAATTCCAAGAGAAATCAGATGGGATGTCTCTGTTCTGCAGTATTTCTCTGCTAGCACAGGCTCATTTTCATCCAGAAGAAGGAAGAGTAGCCTGGTCTGAACAGTCTATTCAGAGCTCCTCAGAAACAAATTTCTCTGATAGTGCCATGTGCTGTTAAAGCATTACTGGCTGTCTTACTGAGAGCTCTATCTCAGAATGTAAATGTGCTTGACATTGGCTGTCACCGCTCCTTCCTTCATTGACCTGCCAGTATTGCAAGACCCCTGCAGTATAAAGTGCATACTAGAACCCAGCTAAGATGTCTATGAATTCCTTAGTTCTGAATCTGCTAGTGTTATAAAAATTGCACTGCTACAGAGTCCAGAGTTGTCTCTTCAGTGCTGGCAGTGGAAAAAAAAAATTCTGAATGCTGTTTAGTGCTGAACATATTTGTAAGCCCTGCGTGTAGCTGCTAAAGTTGTGCTGGTTTTACAGTTTGTTGTGTAACAAGGAAATCTGAAAGAGGCCCGTAAAGTCTGAGTGCCATTTTAACACATATCACTATATGAACTGGGAAGAATCTCAGGCCCTTTTCCTTTGGGAGTCCTTTGCATCACACTTAATGTTAACCACACCTCCTGACTAATGATGACTGTACCAGTGTTTTGCGGGAGAGCAAACATAATGGCACTTTACTGAATGATGAAGCATGATAAAAAGCCTTGCTGATACCCTCACTCATAACAAAATCGTGCCATTATATTGCACTTTAATTGTTTAATACAGTAGCATTTGCTTTCTCTCCAAAATGGCAATTAAAGAAGTCAAGGATACTGTGACCTAGATGCACAGAATGACTTAGCGGGATCCACAGAAGTCCAAAGAGGTATTTCACCTTACTTGTAAAGTCTATAGGCTACTAAATTCCTCAGATGCCTAACGTTTTCCTTACACAAATGCTTAGAAGTGCCTTTATCTTAGCTATACTGGCAGCTGCACCTAGCTTACACCAAAGCTTATCTTGCATTCTCTAATTCATAATCTTTTACCTGAACGTTCATGCTTGAAAGCACAGATAATATACCACTGCAGCAAGCTTTGAGCAATATAGCACATCAAGGCACTTTCACTCAACGGCTGTTAGCGTTGAACCTCTGCATCAAATAATAGTATGTCTGTGAACAGAGTTATTCTGTAAAAGATTTGGTTTCTCTTTAAGTCAGAGAGTATCCCTTTGTAAAGTGGACCTCACTGCTCACATACAGCATTCCAGCAAAAAATATTACCCAAAAATAAAAGCTTACTTGAATTGGACAGAGTAGGACTCTAGACACAGACTAGGCCTAGACACAAGCCAGAAATGTAGAACCTGTTTTCTGCTCCTGAATCTGCTTGCTTAATTTACTGTAAGTAGTAATTAAAAAGGTGCGTTGAAAGATCTGGAAACTCAGATGTAGGCCCAAGTTTCTCTTTCCCCAAGTGAGTTTCTTAATTATTCAGCTAGAGAACGATGTTTACTTCCTCTAGCTCAAAGAGATTTATTTTTTTCTGCACAAGTCTTAAAAAGGGAAGTGAAGAGAGTTCCCACCTCTTCCACGGAAGAGCCTGAAACCATATTCTTACACCTCTTCTCAGGGTTTGACATTCTTGTAGAAATAAATCCAGGCTGGCCACGTTCTAGGAAATTGCTCTTTCCAAAGAAATTAACCTAATAGTCTTTACAAACTTTAAAAGAATATTTATGTCCCCTGCTCTGGTTTTGGAAAAGAAGGCCTTAGTCTAGCTCTGACATGAAGATAGACAAACAGAATTAGCTGCTGTTGGCTTTACCGAAGAAAAATTTAAGTCACATTTAGCTTCTCTAAATGTAATGTTTTCTGTTGGTTAACTTGCATGCAGCATGCTGGCTGTTTGGAATTCCATAATCAGACACCCTACTCTCCTGTGCATTTTTTAGGAATGTAGACACCTAAGTCATGGCTGTAAAATCTTCTCCAAGAGTCTATTATTTTGAATTTCAATTTCACAAATTCTCAGTTTCTTTTTGGATCTGTGCCTTCTTGCTAGAAAACATGAATCTGAGTGTACTGTGTGTAACAGCTTTTCTAGGTCCACCAGGCATCCTTTAATTTCCTTCTGGGTGTGGATTTTTTTTCCATGAGAGGGAGAGTTCTGGTGGATTATATTTATATGCCTTGTGTTTTGAATTTCCTAATTTCACAGTCTAGATCTGAATTTATGTGCCAGATTTTAGGTTTTTATGGCAGTTACAAGAGAGAATATTGACCTTTCCCTTATATGAATGCATATGTGTTCAAGAAATTTGGACTGTGGTGAGCCACAGTTTTGCCATGTCGTACATAGAGAAAACCCCCATAGAAAGAAATCCAAGCAGTGTTGTAAAGAGGACAACTAACAGAACATGGGATCACAGAGCTGCTAAAAATCCACAAAGAAGCCATCAGATACCATCTCAAGACAGATATCCCTATTAATGGAGCCTCTGTGCCCTGTCTGGTCCTGTCTTTCACAGTGACAACTGGCATGCTGGACTTAGAATCTCTCTTGTGAGAGGGACAACTGATCCTGTCTCTGTTCCATGTATGTATCTTTGGTGGTTTTTTGTTCTTTGGGGTGGGTTTTTTTTTCAGTTACAATAACCATAGTACATAAACTGTGCTGTTACTGTTCCAGTGCTAGCAGCTGTGGCACATCTCTCTGGCTCTATTTGCTATTCTGTCTGCTGAGAAGAGTATGCCACACAGACTTAATTATTAACATAATGTATATTGCTCTTAGGAAATCAGAATTAGTGTAGTGTCTGCAGTGCCAGTTTTGATGTTGAATTGTGTAATTTTTTAGTCCTTGCACTCATAGTTGAGGCCTACTTCAACAGCAGGAACACAAGTGACGTTTGTGGTATTTTTCTCTTAGCTTATATTGCCATGAGCTATTTTCATTTTCAATAGATTTCTGTCTGGAGTGTTGAGGAAGGATTTTGGTTTGGCTCAGCTGTGCGGAATTCAGCAGGGGTTATTTAGAGAAAGATTGTCCATAACTTCAGTAAACAAAAGTAATGTGAATGGTATAAATGAAAGCAAAAGACACAAATTTTCGAAATAGATTGAAAGCCACTATTGTCCATATATCTAAAAGTTCTACAGACAGCCTTAGTATACTAGTTACTACATAAATAACTTTACACTTAGAGCCTATTCTACTTGAAATGCTTTTTAAGTTTGCTTGTAATGTTTTATCTGTTAATTTGTTACTGAAGGTTGTCAAAAACATAAAAAAATTAAAATGCAATAAAATATGCAATCTGCTAACTATTTGCTGTACAGGATTGGTTGAAGCATAAAGTTCATTGCCTAAGAAACAAGCCATGTGAGTTGTATTAAAAAAGAAAAACAAAAGAGCGGTTTGCATTATACAGCTCACTTTTGACTGAGAGTCTCCCTGGTAGATCTTGGGATCCAGTGCCTACTGAAGTCAACAACAGAAATACTGAAAAGAGCATTGCTATAGCCTGTGTCTCCATTTATTGAGTAAACTGGATTCTGATACTTTCTTTCTGTCTTTCAGTATTTTCAACAATGCATCTTACATTCCTGGTTCTACATTTTAATTTGGGGTCCATACCTTAGAGAGAGGCTAGTTTCCTCCTTAATGCTTATGTTTGCCACTTGTAATCTGTGTTCATGTTCATGTTTATGCATATACTTGCAAAAACAGGTAGCAGGATTTTTTACAACTGGTGAAAACGTTTCATTTCATAGTATTTTTTCTCTGCACTTCAAAAAGTCAATGTCCATTCATAATTACCTGTTAAAGCTCCTGTAGTCGGGCAGTTCTGGCTTTGCTTCAGGTTTAAAAAGTTTAGGATATAAGGCTTCCAGCAGCTCAGGATCATCCCTAATGGCTTCTATCCAGGGAGACTGATAATACTTTGGTACAGAAGTAGTGTTGAACTTTTCGGGAGGAATTTCTTTCAGTGGTCCAGAATATCCTGGGAGGCAATCAAAGCAAAACCATTTTAACAATACTTTGCCTTTTCGGCATCCTTACCACCATCCTGTGTAACCAAGCAGTAACATACCAGCATTTTACAATTAAATAAAATGAACTATTGGATCAAGTCACCTGGGCAAAGCTACACAGAAACAGAAAGGTGGCAGGGGGAATTTGTAGCCTTTTAAGTAACTGCTGCAAAGTATTCCACTCTTTTGGCTAGGATTATTTCAGTTTTATATACATTTGTTTCTATCTTTATAAACTGGGTTGAATTGACAAAAAGATTTTTAAAACAGACTTTTGGTTAAGATAATTCAACAAGGAAATACATTCTGACCTTTTACCTTCCTACTATATCTTGCTCTTTAATGCTGTTTTCTTCTATAAGCTTAAAAAACCCCTATGGTTTTAGATCTACTCCTTTTGCCAGACTTTTTTGTTGTTTAAAGAAAAGCTTGAAGATTTCTATCATGTCTTAGCAATGGAAATTACCTCTGTTTGCATTGTATTTGACCAATTGATGCACAGAGTCTTAGCAGTCACTAAGAGAGTAGCATTGACCTAGTTTACATAGACTGGAAAAGGTCCGCACAAAACATGCATTGAGTAATTCTGAACAAAGAATGAATTTGTAAAAACCACAGTCTGCTCATGGATAATTCATAAACAGGAAGAAGGACTATATCACTGAATAAATTAATTAAAACAAATTAGCCTTCTCTAGTTTTTAAAGAACACAAAATAATGCTGCCTTGTAGCTCACTGCTTTAAATAAAGGCAACAGTACCCTCACAGTGAAGCACTTAAAAAAGAACGGTTTATACAGCTAGAGGCAAATTCCTTTTAAAGTTACTCTTCTGTAAAGGTTTATAGCAAAACTTGCAGTGACTTCAGATATACATTTATGGGTAATTAAACGACAACGGATAACTTTCAGGCTGTTCAGCAGTGTGTTGCATATTAGACATAAAGGTTTGGCAAAGAAAAATCACTATATTAGTCTGATTTTAAATCTGAGAATCTGTTTCTCAATGTTAATAAGACCAGTAAATATAGGAGCAGTTTCTCTTGATATTAATTTATGTTTTCAGTTTTGGGACAAGTAATACAAAAGGAACATCAAATCTTTAAAAATGAACATAAGCGACTGTAGAGCACCATTTTGCATGTTTGTGGGAGATGGATTAGTTATCTGACTCAAATTTATCAATCTCTAATAGTCCATTAAGCAAATCTTTTTGAAGACGCAGTTTTATAAAAAGGTCCTTTTGCTGCTGTGAAATGAGAACTAAATAGATTTAATGTCTGTAAACTCATATATTACCTGGGGCGATGTTGTCCGGATGTGGTGGGCTCCGGGGATCAGGTGTATTAGGAGGTGTCATTGGGGCATGCTGGGGAATCCCTTCCACAGTGAGGCTGTCCATTTTAACACTCTGTATGGGCTCTCCACGCTGCATTCGGATACAAATCAATATCACTGACAGCACACCTCTGTGATTCTCTGTTGAGGATTGGAGTGATACTCCAGTTTGCAGCCCAGATTCGAGACCCAGGGTGTACTTCCCGAAGCCATACTGTCCTGCTCTTTGGTACCCTGTTTGCTAGATGGCACTCCAGAGGAGTTTCTGGCTGCTAGCCAGAAGATGAAAGTGTCACAACTCTCTTGCATTTCTATCTAAGCAAAAATGAATATTTTTTCAGTGCTAAGAATGATATCCCAGCATGATTTTAAATGTCTTTATTACAAGTGTGTGAATGCTTTATTGAAAGGATTTGAGGTGTTGTGAGCTAAGTCAACAAACTTCCTGAAGGCTCATAACCCTCCAGCTGAGTTGTCTAACCTTTTCCTAAATTTGAGTTATTTAAATATCAATATGCAATTCTACGCAAAGAGTTCATCCCATCTACTGCTTACAGCAATCACCAAAAAATCTACCTCTGCATGTGAGCTGCGCGATTCACAGCAAAGAGTAGTCTGGTCACTTTGGCAGGGGACCCATGTCCTTTGGATCACTAGACACTGGAAGCTGTTATGTGCAGAGTGCCTTTGCTACTGAAAGATTCAAGAAATCTGGCAAGTTTGAGCCATTTGAGTTTCAAAGCACTGATTCTTCAAAGAGTCTCTTTCCATATCACTTGAAAATTCACTGCATTGGTTGAATTGCTTTTGTTTGGGATTTTCTTTTCCTTTATTTGTAGTAGAAATAACAACTTCAGTGCGGGTCACTTTCTGGAGGTTCATGATATGCTGTTATTTTCCACCCTCCTATCGGGTCATCGGTTCTAAGGAAACATCCAAAGGCTTAATCATTGTTGCATAAATATAGAATTAGAGTCTCATAAGAAGGCAGAATCTTATTTTAGCTATGACACATAGGCTAAAAGCAATTTAAATATAGACTGGTTTAGAGTAAGGGTTTCTTAAAGCAGGAAAGCAAACAAATAATACTTGTTTAAACATAAATGAAAAAAGATCAAAGCAGAATGTTTTTTTTTTTCTGGACGTGATGAAGTGAACTCCAGTGGTGTCTATAGAGGCATGTAAGGGAAGGGAACAGACACCAAAGAGGTGGCGTTTTTTCACATGTCAGAATGTCATACTGACTGGACAGCATGTGTACTTGATGTGTTTTTGTGGGAAGAAATAGACTTGAGGGGAACGGATTTGTCAGACCTTGTAGCAAAAGCAAGGAACCAGATACAGAAATTCTGACAAAATGATGGTGTAGTGCTCGAAATACTCAACAGAGGGAGAAACTGGGGGGACTAGTCATAGATGGGTTTCTATATATTAGGGATCTAATAAGAGTTTTGGGTGTTAACAGATTCTTTCTATGGGATTTTTGTGCAGATTTATTTTTAAAAGGCAAATTTATCAAAACTCAAACATGATCACATTTGATGTCTGTGTATTTTTATTTCTGTTGAGTGAGTGACCAAAGAAGTTTGAAATAGCTACACCCTAAAAAAAAAAAAAAAGTAATTTTTTCTTCAATGAAACAGGATGTATTTTCTTCCCAAATAAAGTTTGGGGTTTTTTTTTTGTATGGGAAACATAAAGGCCACAGAATTACAGAAGTATTCACCTTTATAGTCAGCAAAGAATAGAGAAGGTCTTCTTCAATAAGGGAACAAAAGTATTTTAGAGATTGTGACATTGGAAATACTGAGCTCAGCTCCAGCTATCACCTCTCTGTGATATCTGTTGAGGGATGTCACACCTCTCTGTGTGGGATCCCTCAACATTTTGGTTAGCAGGCACACTGGTGAATTGCAAATGCATCTTTTATTGTCTGCTCCCAAAGCTTCATTATGAGATGCAATTACAAAAAAAGTTTCCTTTGAGTGAACAAGTTGCATTCATTTTATTGTTTCTGAATAATTTACAAGTGCATGTGTATTTTCTTTAATAAAATTAAACATAATATGAGTAAGCCCTTTGGTGCATTGCTATTCTGATTAATAAATTGTTTTCTATCTGAACAGATGCAAACTTCAGATTGTATCACAACAATGCATTATGTATAGTCACTATTTTTCTTATTCCAAGAGAAGATTAAGGAAGAGTTGAGTCAAAGTCTTTGTATGGACTGTGTAGGGCTTGAATGATAACACAATCATAGCACCACCTATACAACAATTAGTTGTAAAAGCTTCAGGGAAAGATAATTGCTGTTCTACAAGAAGTATTTCCTAGGTTAACTATTAATAATTAATTTTTGTAGCACGTATTTCTTTTCATCCTCAAAACAGCTTAAAAATACTGGGACAAAATCTGCTTCTTTAGTTGTGTACCTTTGTATCTGAAATCAGCGGGGATGCATGCATGTCACTGAGAAGCAGAATTTAGTACAATACTGGAATTAGAAGAGCTGCTTGTGTGCTGTATGTTGGGCATAGAGTATTCATGTTCAAATAATTAGACCCTGCAGCACATTGGAGAGTTAAGTAAAATTTATGAACATTGTTGTCCAAAGGTTAAGCAAAAGGCTAAAGTATTTTGCAAAGGCCACAAATGACACAAATTCCAAGTGCATTTAGTTCCTGGCATGAAGACTCCCAGGGTATCAATAATGCTTTATTTAAAGAATAATTGACTCTCTGTAACAAACCCCATCTTTTCTGTCTGTGCTGAGACAGACAGGCCAGAAGTGTATTAGTGCCAGTTGTGAGAGTTGTTTTGCTGCCTGGGAACCACATTGGGAGTACCAACCTATTTTAATAAAAAAACTTAGTGGTTGAGTGAAGCAGACTCTTATTTCTTCCAACCTTTTGAATATCATTGACCAGTCACTTTTGACATTAACTAATTAATTTGCAGTAGTCAGCGAGCCAATTATTACAGGATAACCACTCTGATCTCTAGTAGCCTGAATCAGATTTGAATGAGAATCATTTGAACCTGATGTTCTTAAGTATCAAGGCTTTTAGATTTTTTTTTATTTGTCTATAGGAGGTCAATAAAATACAAACAGCTTACTTCCTGTTAGCCTTATTCTAGTACAGGGTTTTGCTTTTATTCTTCTTGAAACTACAAATAAATCATGTACAATGTGTATCATGAGCACCAAGGGAACCAATACTACTCTCACTGTGTTTCATTAATAAGTTATTACAAAATACTCACATTTCTTGGCTTGTTTGCTACATAATGATAATTTTCATATGTGTATTTGTCAGATCTCCGTTGACGTCTCTTGAAAAGTCTTGCACCTCTGTTGCTGAGTGTTGATAGTTCTTCTACCATGATATCCCTGGGGGTGCTGACCTTTTTTCCAAGGTTTAAGCTGGGTGAGACTGCAATACAATGGATAAATACATACCTCTGTTTTTCTTAAAAGCCTGATATTGCATACCCTATTTTTGAAGTCCAACAACTTGTTAATGCATACTTATCTAACACAGAACACAGCTTCATATGGTGTTAGTGAAATTAACCATTTTCCCCAAATTTTGGAGCATAGTATTGAACACCACAGACCTGTTTTTTTTGAAGATACTAAGCACCTCAAGCTCCAAATTTACTTCAGTTAAATGGCATTCCGCTGTTATCAAAATCAGGTTTATAATGTCCAATGCACCATCCTAATAGCAGACTGGTCAAAACTGGTTTCTGCTGAAACCAGGAACAAAATTCCATCTGTCCCCAGTGTTTCCACATCAAACCTTCAGTTACTTTTGTGTGTCCTGCACTGGAGAAATGAGCAGCTTTTAAACATACCTACCAGTTTCTTATTGCTTATAAACATTTTAAGTTTCCATTATTCTTTGATACTCTGCTAGCTTTTGAAATCCAGGGCATGTTTTGTACTTTAAGAAAAGTTTGCATTGGAAAGTCTGTATTAAATAGTATTTTTTAACTATTTTTAAAGAAATCAAAACCAAGTTAAAGGTGTTGAAAATGAGAGCCTCAAAGAATTACAGTGTGCTTCTAGGAATTGATATATTTAGAACATTTTCATTCTTTCAAAGAGGAAACTGAATTACACTATGCAATATTATGTTACTAACTGCTTGGAAAAAATCCCTTCATTGTCTTTAGTGATCTCCTGTAAGATATGAAAAGGAAGATGCGTAAGCAGGGGAAGGGGAAGTCATTTAGGACTGTAAATGGAGAATACTGAATATCACAAACTCTGCTGGTCATCTTTGTGATACTGTTCTGGAAACTGGGATTCTAATGGCAATGAGCAAGCTGCAACTGACTCACTAGGTGTCCTCAACCTATAGATAAAGCTTAAAACAGAGTTCAGGAACACTGAACAAACTATTTTCTGAGAATTTATTTCTGCTTAGAAGGTGGTAGAATTTAACAAGTATAACAATAATTGGATTGCATAGTAAAAACAGAATTTTAAAGAAAATAATTCCTATTGCTACTTACTTTCATGTTTATCATTTTATTAATTGAAAGTGTTCTCAGTTGTTCATAAACTTCAGGAAGAAAAATGGGATGATGCAGTGTATTTTGAGGATTATGTCAATGGTCTAGTGTGTTTCTTTGATCCAGTTATTCAAAGTCACATTCTGTTGTTTCTTTCATAATAAGACATTCTACTATTGATGTGTTCTTATGGTCTACAGAATTAAAAATTCTGAACTTTGACATATATTTTATTGCATTAAAATGAAATTAGAGCAAATTATATGTAAGACACTGTATCTTTCTTCTCATCTCAGCTCACAGGAAGCCCAGTTTAAAACTAACTTTACAAGTCAATTGGCTGCAGAAGGTACCTAATGTCAAAGTAAATATTACATATGCAGTGTTTCATTTTGAGTAAGTGGCATGTTCTACATAGCATATGTTTCCTAGTAACTTTATGTTGGAAAAACGGTGTGATTTGCTGACATCTAGGAAAAATTAATTGAGATGAGCACATTAAATATTTAGCCAAAGCTAAATATTTTTATAAATATAGACAAGACTTTTCCGTATAGTAAATCAAACAAGGTTGTGGGCCCTGGAGTGTATCACTGGTGATCCACCTCTGTTCATACTGCTTTCAATTTAATGTTTGCAATAGATTTAACTAGAGGAAGAGCAAGCTAACTGTATGATGAGCTGGAGCATGCACTTCTGCTTTAAAAATAGTATGCACAAAGAATCCTAACACCCTTCTGTTATTTAAGAGGTAGCTATAAAACAGAGAGTTCTTAACATGGAAGAAAATGACTCAGCTTTCCCAATGTGGCCATATCAGTGGCAGATAGTGTTGGGGTTTTGGCTCTGTGGATGAGATAAGTGCACTAGTTATTGGCCTGTGGCCTGAAATTTAGACCTTCAAGTGGTATTTTGATTTTGTCATTTCTCAAGATTGCTGCAGGGGTATGGATTGTTGGATGGTTTTATATTAGCGAGGAGTAAGAAATTTACCCCTCAAGTCAGCTACATTTTCATGTTGAAATTGCTTTTCTTCGCTGTACGCAGAGTGGGCAATATGTACATCCTCAGAGACTGGGGTGCCAAGGTGGTTGCAGATCACTGTCCAAACCACTCAGTATTCTGTTGGGACAACCTGGATGTTAACTATTTTGGGCCTTGCTATTCCCTTACATGTGTACTGTTCTTGTTAATGTTAACTGAAGGGCTCCAAGGTACTTTGTAATCCACAGTTGTGTACTATTGTGTATCCAGGCAGCATCCCAAAAACATAAGCGTGAAGTTCATTTGAATCCCTTGCCAAGTAAAATCTAATCATCTGTCTAGTTTTATGATGTGTCTAGGGATTGTTTCAGTGTCAGTGCAGGAAAGTGATGAAGAATGAGAAAAGGAGGACATTTAGAGGATGACAGAAAGTACATGATGTCATAAATGGGCATTGTAAATTAATACTGAAAGTTTAATTCATAATTTAATCCTAATCTTAACCTTTTAGCTTTATTTCTTAATTTGTTCCTGCCAAGTCCTTCCTGTTCTGTGCTTAAAATCATAACAGACTGTATTTAAATATGATTTATATAGTTCCTCCTGCATTCACCACCTAATCCTACTTTAATCCTCCAGTTTACAATCTTCTAAATACCTTAATCTGGATTATAAATTTTAATAATGAATAGAAGATAGTATGTTTGTTGTAGTATCAGAAATAAGATTTTTTTAACTATATCATGAAAGATAGTTAATCATGTAGCTACTGAAGGATGCCTTTAAGAAATAGTATGGAACCAGATGTGAGATTTAAGTGTAATGGAAGGCTAACCTGAAGAACTTCAAGGGCTTCTTTAAACGTAATTATTTACATACATGTAGAAATGTTATAAGTAGTACAAGTCTGACGATGAAAAACCAAGGGGCTAGGGAGGCCCACATCTGCAGGCTGATTTACTACTACGGTCTCTTTCTGAGGCCATAAGAAGGTTTACAGTTAGTGTTTATTCCAGCAACATTTTATGACGTCATACTTCTCTAAAACACAGTCATGCCCCACAAGATACCACGAGATACAGACTATCAGTCATTACCAGTCTTTCCCAGAGATGGGTAAACTTCAAGGCACTGGTAAAAGCTTGGCTGATTTTTTCTTATCAACAACTGTTTCTGCTATGAATATATTTCAACAGTGAATTTGAGATTCACAGTTTACCTGAAAGCATTATAATCAAAAGGGACTGAAATAAAAATGCAGTAGATACACTTTCTGTGTGTCATTCCAAGCTACCAGGGCTTGCATTACAGAATCTTCTGTTACCATTTACCTCTATTAACAGTGGGGAGTTTCACAGGTCTGTGAGACTGACTGAAACAGTACATTTAATTTTTACATAAAGGCCAGGTGCAGGACGTTCATTACTAATAGCAACACAAACCTTGGAAAGACAACAGTTCACCCTCCAGATCAGAGGTTAAGCTTTTTGAATTAACAATCAGGGGAAAAATAGAATGTCAAAAATTAACAGACCTGAATTTAGTCACTTAGAAACCAGATTTCTCCTTGTTTTTTCCAAGAATTATTCAGGTTTGGTCCCAAAGAGCTAGCATATACTTTGTGTGATTGCACCTTTTGTTATTTTTCTGTTTCTTAACAGGTTTCACTGACCTTGTATGGTTATAAATTTTAGACTCTTATCACACGCATATAATGAAATTTCATATTTTTTTTAACATCCAAAGAAGATGCAAAAGTAGAGCATATGCTTAAAGAGTTACTGTTGCCTTCAGTGGCCACATATCACAGCATACCTTCTAGCTGTCATAGCTATGTGTATGAATCTAAACTTGACAGCAAATCTGATAATACGTAAATAATAAAAAAGACAGATTATGTGAGGCAAATGCCAAGCACAGATTATCCAATAACTCCAATGATTTCAAGGACTGTGTGGTGGATTTATTAGTATTGCTATGAATAGTAGCAACAATTACCACATAAAATGCCTGGTTCCAAACAAACATATGAAAGACTTTCTTCCCCCTGGACAGCTTGTAGGCACATATAGTACTTGGGTTTACAATACCAAAGCAAAATGGAGTTGTAATGAAATTTGTAATTTGAAATTTGACTAGCTTTCAGATTTAAGTGTGTATTGAGTGAAGAATGGAAAGAGGTATTTGCTTAGGTATAGACATTACAGAAAAAACATATGGAAATATCAGAAGGACTAGGACCAGGCACTGAAACTTGTAGCTTCTTTTTCTAAAAAGCTTATGTTTCTTGTGCTACTTATCCTGTGATCACAGTAGTCAATGCATGATTACAGAAACCATTCCCAAATTCTTTGGAGCAAAAGTCCACAAGAAAGATTTTCAATATGTATTTTAATGTTCAGTGTTTTATCCTCTGTGAGTGGTATGATATTCATACATTCTAAACATTAATGGAGCTCCCTGTTTTTATAGTGAGGCTTGTGGGGTGCTTGTCACTTTTAAAACATTGATCTTTTACATGGATGATAAAAAAGGCTTTGTCGGGAGGATTGGAAGGATCTCCAAAAGCATCCTGCACATACCTAATGAAATCCAAGCACATTTGCATTTCCAACTGAGTTAATCGCTTCGTAAGGTGTCACATAGAAGCATAATTTTAAGAATCTGTTTAAGAAAATCAAACTACCTTCTCATAAGTATCTGCATTTTCATCAGTGCAACAACAGCAAAGTAAGATTTCTTCATATAAGATTAATTGGTGGGTGTGCATTAGAGAAAATTGCCAAATGCTAGTAAAATTTGTTAGTTACAAAGATAAAGTTTGAGAGGAAGGAACAAAGGTATAAACATCTCTTTCAAAATTTTTATCATTCATATAATAAAGCAGAGTGATACAGAGCAAAAGAAAAGAGGATACAAATCAGCATGTTTCTTAGATAGCCTTTTAAAATGGAATGAAGTCATGTTATTAACCCCAAATAATATTCTGAAAGGCTATCCTAGCAGAATGTACATCAGCTGTTAGATTACTTCATTCCTCCACAGCAGTTGTTCATCTGAAAATAGCTTTCAAATGAAAAGAGGCAACTACAAAAGGATTAGTTACCATAGGCAGCATGATACTCCCACAAGATTATTTATGGCAAAACACCCACAGACAAAGCTGTAACAGAGTTAAACTCAATGATTAAAAAAAATGAATTAGGGAGGGCTAAAGGACATTGCATATACAGTAAGCTGGGTTCAGCGCTATACCATTTCTTTGTATTTCATCCATAATGGCTGATGCTTGTTGTTTCCTCTCTTTGACCATGGCAGAATGTGATAACATTGTGATTTTCTGATACGATTTTTCCTTGCTGAAAAAAAACAACACATTTTTACATTGTTGAGCCAGCTTGCACAATTCGGCCAACTTTAATTTCTAATAGTCTGTTTAGGATGGCTGAATTGTGAAGTTAGTTATTTCCGATTTAGAAATACTGCACTTTTAATTGTGCAAAATGCACTGGCAGCTCTTGCTCGCAGGCAGATGCTAGGACATGTTCTGCTGGATAGAAGATTTGAAGGAATGGACTTTGAGTTGGCTACATAAATTCTGTAGCAAAATCTGTGTCAGTGGCCTAGGCCTTTTCATACCTACACATTATATTAAAAGACATAAATGCATAACTAATATTTTAATTACATTGGGGTTTCTGATTTCAGAAATGTTACATTTTGACACTCAATCTGATAAAGAACCTGAGGAACTCCATGAGATGCTCTGGCATCTTTAAAGAAAGTGCATTTCTGACTAAGTAAAAAAAATAAACATCTTATTAGTTTCACAGTCAAGAGGTTACATAAATGTCTTTTATATGACAGTTTGTAGGACAGACAATGTCAAAATACTTCAGGAAACAATACACTTACCCTACTCTTTTGTTGTGCAGAAAAAAGCGATCTCAACTCTTTAGTTGAAGCTTCAGGAGTTAGTTATGTATGGGGATGACCTGCCTGGTCCAGGATGGTTTCTACCCTTGTACTTGGATCTGCATGGTACCTAGTACTGAGACAAACTGGGGGCTGATCCTCTTCAAAGGGATTGGCATCCAGCTGACATCAACTAGTTATATATAGAATCAAACACTCCAGCCACTCATATCTTCCTGGCGAAAGAAGAGAACAGAAAAGATTCAACTGCACCGACAACAAAGACAGTTTATATCCCTTTCAGAGCTTATTGGAAGATTTAATGGAATGCTCCCCTCATACTCATACAGATCATCTCCTCATCACCTCTGAGAATAATAGGCTCTGTGTTATAACTAGGAAAGAGACATTTAAAAATAAGGTGTTAAATATATGGATGGGCAAGACTATATCAGATGAGAATGGCATGGGCTAATCCTTTAGTGAAAGATGAAACCATGCTTCAGTAGTAGCTGATAGTTAAAGTCAGTGGCAGATGGCTAATACACAAAGTCTGTTCTGAAAAAGAAAAGAGAATTTTGTCAGTATTATATGTGACAGGGAGTAATTGCTCAAACAGCACACAAAGTCTCTTAATTTTCTTCGTGCATTAGGAACAGAAACCTGTAGTAATTTGAAACTGAGTAATATTCAGCATTCCAGGGTACTGTTGCATCGGTTTATCAAAGAAATTTGTGATACATGGAGCACAGATATTTCATGACAGCAACCATGGACAGAAAGAAACAGAGGCAGAAAGAAATATTTCCCCCTTGTCCTCCTGCCTGAATGCAGCGAGCTGAATTATGGGGCAGTAAAAGCAAGATGACAGTTTTTGTATTTCTGGTTTGGATTTGAGCTTGTTCTAGGAAGTTTCTTTTTTTTATGGAAAATTATGGTCTTACTTGGCTTGGAGGATTGATCAGAAAATTGCTTGGATCCTGATATGACAGGATAAAGGAATTCTGACTGTAAGCAGGGAGTAATAAAATACAGCAACACAATGTACACAGCTTTTCAAGCAAATTCTCTGAGACAGATAAAATATATGTCTGATACTATGCCCTAAAAGTCTGCCTGTCCAACCAAAAAATTGCTTTATTTTTCCCTCTAGCTTTCTACTCCTAGGCTAAGCTTTGTGAAACATTTTGCTGAGATCCTAGACATCCCTGTCTTCCTTTTAATCCTCACTGTCAGAATTTACCTACTGCCATTACTCATTAGTAATTCTTTTCTGGTTCAACAGTATATTTTATTCCAAAGAAAAAGTAACTATTTAAAGATGACACAACCTGAAACTTTACTGACATTTTTTTTTCTGTAAATTTTTTCATTTAGTAGTTGCACTTTAAAAAACTTTGTAGAATGACTATCTCAGAATTTAATTTACTGCTTCCTAGTGTGTCAAGATTTTGCCATTAACTGAAATAGAAATAAGCATATGCCATTGCAGTTAGAATAAAAAAAAAGTTTAACTGTCATAGCTGCAAGACTAGAACAGATCTCGTTGAATGCTGTTTTCTTTTATAATGCTCAAAGAAGTCCAGGGCCCCATGAAATATACCAAGTTGCTAAACATCATTCATACATATACATGAGCAATAGAATGTCCATAATAAAAAGGAAAAATTCAGGAAGGTGAAAGAATTACAGTATGATGTGACATCATAACAAAGTCAAACCTTGTATTTCAATGAGAAGTATTATTTAGCAAGTGGCAAACTAGGATGATTAAGTCAGCCTGGGAAGAGGGATATTTGCCCATCTTCTTCCTTTATGTCTTTTTTATTTAACCAAGAAAGATTTTTCCTTTTGGTGTTGTCTTTTCCAGCGCCTTGTGGGATCTTTCCCGCCACACTGCTTCCTCTGAACTGCATAATTGACCAGAAAGGAGGTCCAAGCTAGCAAGTGGAAAAAGCCTGAGCTATCTACAGTCATTCGCTTCTGTAACTAATTTCTCCCTCATTTTCTCTCCTTTTGTGTCCTTTTTTGGTTTTGCTTTTTTTTTCTTTTTTGTGTGTTTCTCTTTTCAGTTCCACATGCAAGAGAATAAGATACTGTAGTTTTCTCACAACCCAGGCTTAAACTAGAAGCAATTTAAGTGCTGAGTAATGCCTCAGTTCCTTGCAAGTGCTTAAATGCATTCTGAGACTGCGACAGCCATATGTGCTTAATTTTATGCCATGAATTTAAATCAGTAAACTCTTCAGGGTATTAAAGTTAATATATGTGTAGTGTCCTATTCACAGTATGACTGACAGCAAGAAGTTCAGTGATTAAACATGCCTGTTTGTAAAAAAGGAGGTTGTAGTTACTACACCGTTAATAAAGTCACTGCTCAATTAATGACTTAACTGATGTTTTTGTATTCTGTATTCATCTTAGCTTCTAACAGCTATTTACAGGTATAACTGTTACTGTGAAATACCTGACTGGAGCCAAAGAGTAAATTAGGTAGTGGTAAACTGCCAACAGTTGCTTTTTAAAATTAAGCTGGTCATTATAGGTGTGGAGGTCAATGAAGTGTTGTGAAATGAAGGGATGCAGGAGTTTCCCTTCTGAAGAAAAGTTCCACACTCTTCCAGTACTTAATTTCAGTAGTAGTCACAATAAAACCATTATATTTTTTTAAACACAAACTAGGGGGTTTCAAACCCCTCTACTCTGCCCTGGTGGGGCCACATCTGGAGTACTGTGTCCAGTTCTGGGCCCTCCAGTTCAAGGACAGGGAACTACTGGAAAGAGTCCAGCAGAGGGCTACAAAGATGGTCAAGGGAATGGAGCACCTCTTATGAGGAAAGGATGAGAGACCTGGGTCTGTTTAGCCTGGAGAAGAGAAGACCGAGAGGGGATCTTAGCAATGCTTCTAAATATCTAAAGGGCGGGTATCAAGAGAATGGGGTCAAACTCTTCTCAGTGGTGCCTGGTGACAGGACAAGGGGCAACAGATACAAGCTGGAGCACAGGAAATTCCATCTCAACATGAGGAGGAACTTCTTTCCTTTGAGGGTGATAGCACTGGAACAGGCTGCCCAGAGAGGTTATGGAGTCTCCCTCTCTGGAGATATTCAAAACCTGCCTGTATGTGTTCCAGTCCAGCCTGCTCTAGGTGAACATACTTTAGCAGGGGATTGGACTAGATGATCTTCAAAGGTTCCTTCCAGCCCCTACAATTCTGTGATTGTGTGAAGTGGAGAATGTTGTAACCAGATTTACCTCACAAAAGATTTCCATATATGTATGGGACATGTTTGGTTTGTGCTAAAGTCAGATGATGTCTATGTGAGAAAAGAATTAATGTAAGTAAAGGCTGGCATTAGGAAAAAGCTTGTTCCATTTGTCAAGCAACAAGTTGCTAAACAAAGCCTGTATTGTTTTGTATTTGCTAAAACAAAATCTTAAAGAGACTTGTCACGTTTTCAATCACAGGTCTTTCCGACTTGTATTTTTGCCTCTAATGCTTTGAATAATTTTCCTTGCAGTTCTTTCATCTTCAGGAAAATCTACAGACATGTTTCTGACAAATTTAGCATCATCTAACTAAATGAATGTTTTTCTTGACAGTAGTAGGGAGGTTTGTTGTATCTTTGTCAAAGTTAAAACCTGAAGAGCGTAGTTCTGCTTTTGCTTACATTCTGAAGCTGAGCTAGCCTAACCTTCTCAGGTGTTGCAAATGAAACAAAGTCTTACTATTGTTACAAATTCTCATTAAATACTTCTTGCATTCTGACGGAGGCAGTATAGGGTTCCCTTTTTTCACTCCTAAATTCAAACTCATTCAAATGAAAAAGAATTAATTGTAGAGTTATTTGGAATATAGTTCCCTGCCTATGAAAAGTGTGGAAACAAATATTTTCATGACTATGTCCAGTTTTAAGTTTTGCTTATGGAAAAAAAATAAGTAATTATTTTTGCAGCTGAAAAATTAAGTATTTTCATTTATGTTATGTACTGGATTCGGAGTTTTTCTGCAGTTACATTGAACAGACTGGCAAGAGATCAATAAATATGAGGCATTGATAGGATGTATTCTGTAATGTATGTAATAGACTTTTCAAAATGCTGTTAGTGTTGTCTTTCTGTTCAGAATCCAAAGACTATCACTGCTTTTCTGGGATCCATAGGAATTAATTCTATGATGTAGTATTCTCATTATCTTCAAGATTTTTTAAAGAAAATGGGACAGTTTATTTTGTAGGGTTTACATTTGCCACATCACATCTAATAATTACCATGGAAAGCTTGCAAAAGAAGCCCCGACAACCTATAGAAAAAATAAAAAAAATAAGAAAAAAAAAGTCCTCCTATTTTAACTGTCCTGTCTATAGCATAAAATGTCCTAAGGGAAGCTGACAGGTAAACGTTGCCCTTGTTTAATCTGGTTTAATCATCCTAGTTTGCCACGTGTTAAACAATACTTCTCCTCATTGAAATGCATGGTTTGAGTAACTCCAATGTTGTAACTTCAATGAGCTACAACTCATTGGAGACCGTGGTCTGTATTTGGCTGAAGTTAAATAATCCATAAAAATAGGTACAAGAAGCAAGGAGCGTTTCTCCAACAGCATTGTTTCCATACTGTGGGACTCCGTGTTTAGGACAGGCACATTAGAAATGCATTTTCTGTACAGAGATGGTGGTGGAGCAGAGTTGGTTTTTTTCCCTGGAGGCACAGTATCGCCCCTAGCCCTCACTGAGAATGGTACAGTTGCCTCAGCAGCCCCAGGGATGCAGTACTACTGAGGGGATGATTCAAGTTTGGCTTCAAGAACAACGGATTAGGGTTGACTTCTCAAGATTTATCACTTCCAATTGGCTCACACTTTCGTGCTTCATTTCCAGTCTTTGAGACTTGAAAGGCTGTCATTTTAAGAAACCACAAAGCTGAGAGCCTGATTTAATCCCAAGAGCTAAGGCTACAAGCACAGACCTGTACTGTCAAAGACTTAATCAGAGGCAGCAGCTGGCCAGGAAGCTTTAATTTAGTACGTGCATTTCTGATCATCACTAGTTGAAAATGTGGGGTGGTCCACTAGACTGTGAGGCTGACATATTGCTTGGGTTTTTCCTTTCATCAAGAGGATCCAAGTCTTCTCACTGTTTATAACAACATTACATGTTGACATAGTGTCACAAGCATGTATTAAGCCTGCATAAGGAGCTCTTAAAGAGAGATGCATCACTTCTTACATGTTGCATGTCATATCTATCTCCTCGGCAAGTCAAAGTTTGTTTCCAAATACGTCCTTTTCATAATGCATTTAATTCTAACTTCTTTCTCCATATCCAGTGAATCTATTTAGATGCCTTCACTAAAGGATTTGGATACCTGAAAACTTTATTTCCTTAGTTTTTGATGCTGGTAGTGTACTTTTAAGAGGAACCATTCTGAAATAAAAATTAGTTCAACAAAAAGACTCTAAACTTACCATTGTACCAAGCTGTTGGACTTCTGTTGGCTGAAGAGTGCCAAATATGAAACTGGCAGAATATCCCAGGGCTTTTGTTTTTGAAAGTGAAGGGGGAAATTTTAGTCCAAAATATGTTTTGTAATGATAAAGTATGTAGTATGTTTCTAAGGTACTTGAAGATGCAGATCCAGCTCAAACCCCAATGTGTATCTGGTTTTTACAAGTTCCATTGATACTATTATATCAGCTGATTAATTTAATACTTATTTTTCTAGCTTTGTATTGACAAATCCAAACATTCAGAATTAAGATCCACAGTCTGTATGTTTGTTTTTTTTTAAATGTGTGTTTTTAACCGTATTGTGGTGAAGATATGTACTAATTTTTGTCTCACATGCACATCTAGTGTATTTTCAGTTTTCTGAAAGAAACTAATAGAAAGCTGAGATTCTTGTGAACGCAGGAGCTGGAAGTAGAAAAGAAAAAACACACCTTTGAAACTTGAGATTAAATCCTGAAATCTTCACAGCATTTCTGTCCTGTCTCTGCTTTGCTGGTCTTTGTCCATCCTGACTCAGAGAAATACTTGCCTTTTCATATCCATTTAATTCTTTTCTGTCTTTCAAATCAGCTACAGGCTGGGCCCAGTGCTGCTGGCGGTACTCATTATGCAAGCATCTTTTCAGTAGGAGTTAGGAGGCAATCACTGAAATGGCACAAGATGAGAAAAACTTTGCATGCGGCTTCCCACTTCTGGATAAGTTAGCTGAGTACAACTCCTGTTTGTGAGAGTAGAAATAGGACCAAAGTCTGGCATGGCTACCACAGGTGTTACAGCCGTGCTGTTATGATCTGCAGACTCAGCCACAGAGATGTTCAAGCTGAACGTGCTATCTGGTTTCACAGTCTAACTGTGAAGTGGCCCCACTCATTAAGCTGTTCTGCAACTCCAATGTGTGTCTCATAAAATTTGTCTGAAAAGTGTTTTAAAACCTTCTCTCATCAACTCTGAACTCAGTTATCAAGCTTAAAATGTTGCTCTAATTTCTATAAATTTGGTGGTTTGAAACTAACTCAGAGAAGAGAACAAGACTTTTGTGGCAAGTGGCTTTATATGTGGTTTACAGTTCATATGTTTGTTTTTAAGTCAGGACAGTGTGAACTCTTAAAAATAAACAAAGAAGAGAGCAAAATTCTGTCACTTAAAAATCAGCCTTAAAATGGTAAACATTGGTAAACAAAGCTGAGAATAATCAGTAGAGAAAATAATTTGTGGTTTAAAAAAAAATAAACTTCTGATCCTACCAGTGAACACCTCTTCATTTTCTTGGGTGCTTGATCTACTGATTGCTAGCAGGTTACAGTTCCAAAGCAAGACTGGACAAATTGAAGCACAAGTTCAAGGATGTTTCAGTAGAAAGGTGGTCTGCGGGCAAAATAAAAGCTTCTAGAGTCAGAAACAAATTGGAACAGATATTTGAATATTTGAACTATTTTTCTTATATCTATGCATAAGCAATATCAAACCTGTGTTTATTAAGTATGGCTTACACATCTTTTCATACTGAAATAAGTTTAAACTAAACCTAAAATCTGCCAGCCTGAGAATATCACCTGAATGTGCAGGCAGAGGAGTTGAGATGGAGTCGTGAGTAAGTAGGAAGACTGTGGCATTCACTCACAGGAACTGTGTTGACAGGAAACAGTCAATCAAAAAATAAAGGAATCAGGTGGCCAAATGTTTTCTTACGAAGAAGTTGGCAGGAAAGCACACTTGTATAAAAAAATGGTATAAATAAGTAAGGTGGAAAAGCTTACTTTAGTGCTTCCTTTTTTTTTTTTTTTTTTTTTTTTCAAT